>CM046041.1:40968288-41550788 GCA_025215565.1 Flaveria ramosissima
TATTGATATAATTTCTATTTAGTATATAAATATATATATTTAACATAGTATTTATTACTATATAAAATTATGATAAATATAACTAAACAATATTCTTCTCTCTAATTACCTAAGTCGTTTCTAAAGATTCTTTAGGTCTTTGTTTTCCTTACTGCCATCAAAATATGTTAGAAGAATGAAGAAAAAGTAAAAATATAAAATCAAGGATCAGCATCACATCATTTCCTTTTTTCTTGTTTTGACAGTTTGCTCAAAGGAGCCGTTGCCAGCCATTCTACAGCCATAGACTTTCCTTTTTATAGTCATGCACTTGTGTATAAATCTTAGGTCCATTGTACTCTAGAAAATACAACAGTAATAAATCATTTATTTAGTATTACATTTGAAATCATGGTATCAGAGCAGTGTTTCTGATCCAAGGATCAACCTGCTCGGATTCTACTCATCATTTACCTTTCTCAACCTTTTACAACCACCATGGCCGAGGAGGGCAGTCAAAAAACCACCAACAATGATGATCTTGCATTACAGATCACCAATCTCCTCAAAACCAGCCTCAATAGCCAAAACCAAACCCCAAAACAGAGCCTTTCTGATAGCCTCAAGATCAGTATAAAACTGAACAGCCAGAATTACGCCTTATGGGCTCGAATGATTCGAGTAGCCATTGGAGGCAAATCAAAAAACCTTTTGAGCCATCTGTCAGGAAACCCAACACCACCAGATCCAACAAACGAAAATTATGAACAATGGGAACAAGACGACCTTGTCGTGTTCTCTTGGCTGATCCAAAATATTGAACCAGTCCTGGCAAGTAATTTAACCGAGTTCCCAACAGCCAAAACTTTGTGGGATGCGTTGGTGGTCACGTATAGCAGTGGTAAAGATAAACTACAAACATTTGACTTACATGTTAAGGCAAATGGGATCAAGCAGAACGGGTCACCTCTAGAAGACTTCTGGATCATTATGCAAGGTGTTTGGGGGGAGATAGAAAGGAGAGACCCCAACCCAATGACCTGCGCAGTCGACATTGCAGCCTACAACAAGATCCGGTCAGAACAAAAGCTCTTTCAATTCCTCAATGCCCTTGACCGAAAATACGATGTTATCAAACGAGAAATCCTAAGGTGGGACCCGCTACCCTCTGCCGAGGGAGCCTATGCAGCCGTTCGGAAAGAGATGGCACACCAAGGAATCCTTGGTGCAACCAAAGACACATCTCTTCCACAGAACGGAGTGGCGGCAGGTCTCGTTGCCAACGGGTCACACGAGCAGGAGGGGCTCGGATATCTGTCGAAGGGGCGGACCGGTTACAAGGGCTCGAGTAGCAGCTCAAGTGGCGGCCTGAGCAGTGGATCATCATCCCGGATAGACAAAACAAAACTGAAATGCAGCCATTGTGGTATGTCAAGACATACAAAAGAACAATGTTTCAAGATCGTCGGATTTCCCGAATGGTGGAACGATGGCCACAAAAGAAACAACAAGGAAGGGGGGAAGGCAGCCGCAGTCGTGGGCAATCCGGAGGTCACCAGCAACAGCAGCGACATCAGCGACATCGGCGGCTCCGGCGGTTTCAGCAACGACATCAGCGGCTCCGGCGGAGGCGGCGGCCGCATGGGCAGTGGTGCCCTAGGGCATGAAACCGGTAGAGGTAAAGGGGTTGGAATGAACTCTCAAGCCCCTCTTTTTCTCATATAAATCCCCAATGTTCTCCCACTAATTTCAAAACAATCAGAAACACCCCCTCAACTTTTGAATTTGCAAATATGTCTTTTAAAAATGACAAAAACTTCTCCCAAGATAATAATGTTTTTAAATACGGACAAGTAAATATGGCTAAAACTTGTGAAAAAACTGAGAATTCATGGATTTTTGATTGTGGTGCAACCGACACCATGACCTTTGATTTGTCAGATATCGTGTCAAGATCAACACCGAAAATTGATCATATTAAAACTGCAAATGGTGGAGTTATTCCCGTAAAAGGAGGGGGAACCATTGAAATCTCACCAACTCTAAAACTATCAAATTGTCTTTATGTACCTTCTTTATCACATAAATTATTGTCTATAAGTCATGTCACCAAAGAATTGAATTGTTCTGTATTAATGCATCCTACTTTTTGTATTCTACAGGACATCCGGACGGGGGCGATTATTGGGCGTGGCACTGAACGTCAAGGATTGTATTATGTAGACGAAGTGACTCAACATGGAACTGTGATATTAGCTCACGGGACTAATGACAGAGAAGCTTGGTTATGGCATAAAAGATTAGGGCATCCATCAACTGGTTATATAATTCTCTTATTTCCAAAATTATTTCCTTCCAATAAAATATTAAATTGCGAGACTTGTGTTTTAGCTAAAAGTCATAGACATACGTACAAACCAAACAACACCAAAGTTAACTCACCTTTCTCCCTCGTTCATTCTGACGTTTGGGGACCGGAAGAAGTTGTCGGAGGTCAACACTTTCGTTTTTTTGTTCTTTTTGTAGATGATTGCACTCGTATGACTTGGATCTATTTTCTAAAACACAAATCCGAAGTCTTTGATAAATTTAGTATGTTTTATGCAATGGTACAAACTCAATTTAAAACCAATATTCAAATCCTTCGGACTGATAACGGGGGGGAGTTTTTAAACACTCAGATGAAACTGTTTTGTCAAACTAAAGGAATAATACACCAAACTTCCTGCCCACATACACCGGAACAAAACGGTGTTGTTGAAAGAAAAAATCGACTTCTTTTAGAAATGACACGGGCCCTTATCATTGAATCTCAAGTCCCTAAGCATTTCTGGCCGGAAGCTCTCTCGACTGCCACGTATCTTATTAACCGTCTTCCCACTAAAGCACTCAACTTACGAACACCAAGCCAGACTCTATAAGAATTCTTTAAACTCCCACCACCTCTTACACTTCAACCACGAATATTTGGATGTTCTGTCTTTGTTCACATACCAAAAACAGATCGGACCAAGCTCGATCCTTGTGCCGAAAAATGTGTGTTTGTAGGCTATGGTGTCAACCAAAAAGGATATCGGTGCTATAGTCCGAAGAAACGTCACATGTACACAACCATGAACTGTGACTTTCTAGAAACTGAATTTTTTTATAACACCCAACACAATGGTGAGGGGGAGAATTATACTCACGATAACACATTGAGTTGGATGAAATGGGTACCATCAATAGAAGAAGTTAGCCATAGTACCCCAACTGAATCACAACGATCCTACCAATCCAATACCTCGACAGACAGTGCCACCAATCAAGATCCTCCCACGCCGATGTCCGACCCTCAACCAAACGAGGACACTCAAGGTAATGAATCTCCTAATACTAATGTTTCTGACGATATTGAGGTAGAATTAGAACAGGGCAATCAGGAAGAAACCATCCATCAAGAAACGTCAAGTGAACCAAGTCAAGAAGAAACTGAAGAAACTACCGACAGATACAACCTCCCTCCAAGAATAAACAGAGGAGTTCCACCGAAGCGGTACTCTCCAGAAAAGAAAAATGGATCCTCAAGGTACCCCATAGCAAACGCAGCCGAGGGAAATTTGTCTACAGAAGCTAAAGCCTTTGTTACTTCCTTATATACCGAAAAAATCCCAAACTCTGTAGAAGAAGCCTTACAATCAAAGAACTGGAAGGAGGCTATGGAAGCTGAAATGAAGGCATTAATAAAGAACAACACATGGGAGAAGTGTGTTCTCCCAACAAGAAAGAAGCCAGTAGGGTGCCGATGGGTCTTCACAATTAAACACAAGTCAGATGGTACTATTGAAAGATACAAAGCACGACTTGTTGCAAAGGGGTATACTCAGACGTATGGGATTGACTACTCAGAGACATTCTCCCCTGTAGCAAAAATGGACACGATACGGGTTCTCTTCTCAGTTGCTGCAAATGAAGGATGGCCTCTCCACCAGTTTGATGTTAAGAACGCCTTCTTACATGGAGAATTAGAAGAAGAAGTTTACATGGACGTCCCACCTGGATTTGCAGAAAACCCCAGCACAAAGGAAGTATGTCGACTGAAAAAAACTATCTATGGTCTCAAACAATCTCCCCGAGTGTGGTTTGGAAAATTCACCCTTGCAATGAGAAGATATGGATTTCAACAAAGCAACTCCGATCATACTCTATTCCTTAAAAGGCGAGGTAAACTTGTAACTTGTTTAATTATATATGTTGATGACATGATTATTACAGGAAATGACGAGGAAGAAATGAAGAAACTAAAGGCAAATTTGTTCAAAGAATTTGAAATGAAGGACTTGGGAAGGCTCAAGTACTTCCTTGGAATTGAGGTACTAAAGTCTAGAAAAGGAATCTTCATATGTCAGAAGAAGTATGTGCTTGATCTCCTTGCAGAAACAGGGATGATGGACTGCAAACCAGCTAACACACCAATGATTGCCAATCATAAACTATGTATGACAGAAGGGTCGGAACCTGCAGATAAAGAAAGATACCAACGCTTGGTAGGAAAGTTAATATACCTTTCTCACACCCGACCTGATATCGCATATGCAGTTGGAGTGGTCAGTCAATTTATGCATCAACCTCAAAAAGATCACATGGAAGCAGTATGGAGGATTCTGAGATATCTCAAAGGAACAGCAGGGCATGGAGTTCTCTTCCAACAAAACAAACATTTAAATATTCACGTATACACAGATGCAGATTGGGCAGGAGACAAAGGCGATCGAAGATCAACATCGGGATACTTTACGCTCGTCGGTGGTAACCTGGTCACTTGGAAAAGTAAAAAACAGAAAGTTGTAGCATTATCAAGCGCCGAAGCAGAGTTCAGAGGAATCGCACGAGGTCTAGCAGAGCTTCTATGGATACAAAAACTTCTGACAGAAATCGGACTTACTCAAACTAAAGTTAGTAAGATCATATGTGATAACAAAGCAGCAATACAAATTTCAGAAAACCCAGTTCAACACGATCGAACAAAACATGTGGAAGTTGATAGACACTTTATCAAGGAAAAAATAGAAGCCGGAGTAATAAAGCTACCATTTGTAAAATCAGAAGATCAACTAGCAGACATCTTAACGAAAGCGGTCAACGAGAAGATACTAAACTATTGCCTTAGCAAGTTGAGCATTGGAGATCCCACCACTCAACTTGAGGGGGAGTGTTAGAAGAATGAAGAAAAAGTAAAGAAATAAAATCAAGGATCAGCATCACATCATTTCCTTTTTTCTTGTTTTGACAGCTTGCTCAAAGGAGCCGTTGCCAGCCATTCTACAGCCATAGACTTTCCGTTTTATAGTCATGCACTTGTGTATAAATCTTAGGTCCATTGTACTCTAGAAAATACAACAGTAATAAATCATTTATTTAGTATTACATTTGAAATCAAAATTAGCATCTCATGCAATTGGTTTATGAAGATTTTTGTTATTATTCTAAATCTGAAAAATGTGAATTTCATTCTTGTTTTTATTGGGAAAAAAGTGTTTCTAAAAAGACTTATTTATACAAAATTACATATATCAGTGCTTTTAAGGGTTTCACCTCCTATATATTTTGATGTCAATGTATTTTTCTTATATGATCTGATCTAACCGAAAATTCTAATGTCCGATTAATTTTTTTTAACAGCAAATATACTATACTCCTAAACCACATCAATATACATAATGTTTGGATTTGAACCCAATATTAATAGACATTAATTTGGTCAGCCTCCTCGATGTTAATTTATATAAACTAAATGAGAACTAAAACATAAGTGTCATCTATTTTAAACCAAAAATACCTTTAGTGATGCAATTTTCAAATTGAGTTAAGGTCCCACAAATCAATTAGCTACAAAGTTAGCATGGTTGGTGAAACAACAAAACATATACACATGTCATGGGAAAAAAAGTAGGTATATATGTAGCAATCTACTTGCAATCAAAACTATTTGTTTTGGATAACCATCAGGGCCGGTCCTGAGAATTTTAATGCTCTGGACGAGCCGGAAAAAAAGCCCATGGGCCCTAACGACTTAAATTATATAAACTAATTTTTTTAATGAAAAGAAATGTTTTAGCAATAAACATAGCAATATCATAGTATTACAATGACATAACGTAATAGTTAACCAATAATTCGTAAATCTCCTCCTAGCATTCTTGATAGCAAATTGGTTTATAACATATTCGTAGTTTATAGTCTCTAATATTTTGCTTTCGATAGCTATTATCGCCAATGCGCTAAGTCTTTCTTGGGACACCGTGGATCGTAGATAAGATTTCAAGTTTGAATAGAACAAAATTTTTGGTATAAATTAGCTTGTGGACTTTAATTATAATCAAAAATTTTAATATTTAAATGTGCTATTAATTGAGTAATTGGGTTAAAAAAATAGGCTCAAAAAATTTGGTTTAAAACATAGTTGGGTTCAGTTTTTAATTGTATTATATCTTATAATTATTTTGTTTATAAATATATATATAAAAATTTTAAAAAAATTTGTGTCTTTGAACAAGTAGGCCCTGAATGAGAGTTCATTTCGCCCCTCCTAAAGGCTGGCAGTGATAACCACAAGTCATCTTCTCTATCCACTAGGCTCATAGTTTTCTTTGAAAAAAACTCTAAAATCCAACATGTAGGAATATTCATAGGTTGATGTATAAGTCACCTTGAAATTTAGGTTGTACTTAAAAGCTTAGAATATATATTTAAATCCCAAGATCAAATTATCTTCAAATAAAGATTGGTCAAAAAATACCAGATTGTAGAACTACTCTTTAATTTTAACCAAAAAATAGTCGGAACCCTAAACACAAAAGATAGGTCAGGTGTTACTATTACATTACTGTTCATTCCAAGAAGTATCATTCAACCCTTTTGTTCTTTCTTTTCTTTTAACCCATTGTCTTATCCCATAATATTCTATATATTTGTTCTCTTTCTATATGTATATATATATACTCTCTCTTTCCCTCTCTATGTCTCTCTTTATACATATATACTCTCTTTCTCTCTCTCTTTATATATACACATACATTATATATACACACACCATCGAACCTTCTGGTTAAGTGGTAGCCCCATAACTTCTTAAATTAAGGTCATGAAGTCTCATTTAGAAAAATTGTTTCAGTTGAGCTAAATGGTTTTTAAGTTGTAAGGGGTTGTTTGGTAGCATTTGAATTAACCTTTTAATGGTTCAGATGTTCGAATGGTTCATCACTTAATAATTCAGACCGTTTGTTTCGCGAACAAATGTCTGAATGGCTCAGACATTTGCCTCTGAATGGTTAAGAATTATAGTAATGTTGAATGGTTAAAAGGGTCTAATGTTGAATGGTTAATACCTCTTATCTGAATTGGTTAGACATTTGTCTTTGAATAGTTAAGCGATATACCAGCTCTTAATGGTTCAGACCTCTTAATGTTTCAGTACTTAATGGTTTAGCACTTAATTATTCAGAAATTACCAAACAATCCCGGAGTCTACTTCTAAACATAAGTCAAGTCATCATGTTCTGTTTTTTAAACAAATGATCCGTTTGTCAAGGTGATCCCGAATCTCAGGTCTTACAAAAATATATATTTATACACACTACTTTCTCTTTAGCTCTCTCTATGTATATATACATACACACTCCATCTCTATCTCTCTAGAAATAATAAAATACACCATCTTTATCTTTTTATACAATTATTTCATCCATTACCTTCATACTTTATATTATTCTTCACCTCTTTCCTCTTGTTTCTCTCCATTAATATTATTTCAATCCTCTCCTCATCTATATCTACATCATCATGTCAAACAATCAACACCTTCAAATCCCCACAAACTCCGACGACGACAACCACCACCACCACCACAACGCCACCGCCACCGCCGGCGGCGACACCCTCTGCCGCCGGCCACGTGGGCGTCCCCCCGGCGCCAAAAACAAACCCAAACCACCGGTGATCATCACCAGCGAAAGTGCAAACACCCTCAAAGCTCACATTCTTGAAGTCAACAACGGCTGCGATGTCTTTGACTCCATCGCTAATTTCGCTAGAAAACGTCAACGTGGAGTGTGTATAGTCAGCGGCAGCGGTACGGTCAACAATGTCAGCCTCCGGCAGCCGGCGGCCGCCGGAGCTGTGCTGACACTCGCCGGAAGGTTTGAGATACTGTCGTTGTCGGGGTCTTTCTTGCCGCCGCCGGCGCCGCCGGGGGCTACTAGTTTGACGGTGTATTTGGCCGGTGGTCAAGGGCAGGTGGTCGGTGGGAATGTCGTCGGAGCTTTGATCGCCGCCGGGCCGGTGGTGGTGATCGCGGCTTCTTTTGCGAATGTGGCTTATGAGAGGCTGCCGGTGGATGAAGATGACGCGGCTGGTGGCGGCGGTGGCGACGGAGATGGTGGCGGTAGGGGGCGGTTTGAGGACCCGGCGGCGGCGGGTTTGCCGTTGTTTAACTTGCCGGGTAACATGTTGTCGGAGAACAACGGTGGCTGGTCTGGCAACATAACAGGCCGGCCACCGTTTTGATCACCTGTTCAGCAGTTTGCTGATCAGGTGATTAATTAGATGTAACATTTCAGATGGTCACTGTGATAGTGACCATCTGGTTACAGTCTGTTGATCAGGTGATTAAATGTAACATTTTGGATGGTTATTATCGTCGAAGAAAGTTAGATAAGGTTAGATGAAATGTATGGATTATTAATCTTAATTCTTGTATAATATAACTCTCTTTCTTTTTCTCTTTTGAATCTATGTTCACCATTAATGTGATCTTGAATCTTGAATCTTGAATATGAACTGAATTAATCTAACATCATCTTTGATGAAGTTGTATATATGTTGTTTCTTTGTTATCATCGTCGTTTTTGTTTGTTAATTCGATAATAAAGATTCAAGAACAACAAAAAAGGATCGATCTTTACTTCTTTCGGAAGCAATTGCAAGATGGGTTGACTGAAATTAAAAGTTTATGTGTGAAAAAGTGTGAACCTGCAACTAGCTAGTGTAATAGTGTTCTTCATTTCATTTTAGGGTTACTTGAATATTAAGTAAGTTGTTCATCAGTTTGTGGATTTATGCTACTTTTGACTGATTCATCTTCTAAGTTGATCTTATCTTTGTTGTATAATCAAGAACAAATAACAACCAATCTTTCCTTTTTTTAAGAAGCTTGAACATCGGTTGATCAATATTCAAAAGTGTGTGTGTGTGTGTGAAAAAGTGTTTCAATTCACTATTCTTCTTTTTAATCTTATGGATACTCTATTAAATGGTTCACTATTTCATGGTTTACCATTAATTAGTGTTATCTAGTTACACTAGTGCATGTCTTTTGCCTTGGAACAATGTTTGTAATTTCCAATGTATTATTGTTATGGGTTGGGTTATACAAACACTCATTTATGTTATTGAGACATTGTATTGTCTTTATCTCTCTCCATGTATCTATATGTATGTATAGAAAGATATAAAGAGAATAAAATAAATTGGGTGTATTAATAACATATCCCGTTATGTTATTGGTGTATAATCTCTAAACCATGGTATAGACACTCACTAAATAGGGCATTTTTGAAGTGTGGATCTAGGTTGTCTTGTATTTGCACTAACTAAGCATTATCACATTATGCTTAAGCAAGGCTCTTGTGTGCACATATACAAGTTAGAGGCGTTTTTTTATAGCTTACCATTATATTCCAATCCAACTAGAATAATCTTCAACATATAGGTTTTTGCGCACTATTAAAACCTAACAAGTGGAGACAAATCAAGGATTATTGTTTTCATAAACATTAATTTGAGCTTTCCTATGTAATCAAATCAACAAGACCATATCCGGGTCCGGTTTCTTGTCTTTGTTTAATTTCTCTTCCTGCATACTGCTAGCGACTACTGCCATCAAGATTGGTTTACTAATTTCCCTTTATGTACACCATGTCATTCTTTTTGTAGTGTTAACTTTGTTTTCTACTTTTTTATGATGACGTATTGATTGTCTTTATTGTTTTTTTATTACGATTATAGGATGGTATTAAATAAGTTATATTAGTTAAAGTTCTAAGCGTAATTCGACTTTGTTAATATAGGGATTTTCAATGTTTTCAGAAACGGATCGGACGTCGAACCGGACGCCTTACTGGTTTGGTGGTCGGACCGGTCGGACCGGTTGGACCGGATTTAACTATATTTTAATTATATTTATATATGTAATTAAATATATGTTGGAAATAAGGGTGTAAAGGAAGTCTCTCTAAGACTCTAACACCTTTGTCCCACATTGGTGTGACAAATGAAACATTATGGGTTTATATGTGATAACAAGGTGAAAGGTATTGAATGTCTTTATGATACCTTTTACACCATGACCTACCCGCGCGCATGGGGGGGTGCAAAAACGGGTTTCTGGCTGGAAAATTTGGGTCGCCCACGCACGACATGCGGACACGAATGCCGTTCGAAATAAACCGGGTCCGCGTGAAGCCGGTTTTTTGCTTTTTTTCTCTTAATTTATGGTTTAACACCCCGTTTTTACCCATTAAAACAAAAAACAAAAAAAAAGGGGAATCCGGTCCGAACCGGTCCGGTTTTCCCGGTCCGACCAGCAACTCGGGACACCGGACCAACCACCGAATCCCGGCCGAACCGGTCCGACCGGCCGGTCCGATCCGGTGGTAACAACATTGGGGATTTTAAAATGCTTCCGTTGCATTCTAAAGTATTAAAATGTGTCTACATAAAATAATAGTAGAACCCCTTTAGAAAATAATTGGTATGAAAAGCATGCACTCTTCAATATATGTGTACGTGCATATATAAATTATATTACATTGGGTATCATTTCAAAATGTAGGAACTAACATTTATAATAAGAAATCGAAATATAATGACACCTTTTGTTGCTTAAGATATTATAGTTTTTACCAAACATGTATCTAAACGACAAGACTAACATAGATTAAGAAATATGTTGCTAGTTAAAGCTAATATCCCTAGTGGATCAGCTACCTTTGATTATTCAAATGAGTGTAAGACAATATACTATTACTATTTCTTTAATGATTAACATTATATCTCCAATTCTATTTGTTACACCAACACATATAATATCTCTCTCAATATCTATCTATTAATCTCATACATACATATATTTAAAATATAAAAAATCTAACTACATATGTACCTATGTACATATATGTTGTTTACTGGTACTTGATCATCTTTGATCCACTTCATACAAAATTTTAAACTATTTGTATGATTTAGTTATTTTACATTGTTTATAGAACATAACTGTATCGAAAGCCGGACACATGACCAAGTGATTGTGTGTGGTTAAACCGTTTTTATTTTAATCGGCTAGCTTGCACACCGGTTGGACTAGAAACCAGGGTAGGGTGGTCGGAATCTAAAAGGTTTTTTGTTTTTTACTTTTGAAATATCGTTAATGATCTATTTACTAATGTAAACCTTCATATTTTATTATTATTATCTTTATACTTTATTAAAATTCTCAATCCATACAGCAATAATGTAATGTTATATCTAGATTAAGATTCGTTTATATTCTTATATATTTAATTTTTAAATTAGTGTGATCCGATTAGTGAACTAGTAAGATGTCGGATCAATGTCTGGTCCGACTCTATCAATATTCTTATTTTTAACCTTTTTCGCACCTTAGACCTTGTGGTATTCATACACGGGGTGTTAAGTCTAGGTGGAGTGTTAAAAAGGCGTTAAACACCCCCCAAAAAAAAAAAATAATAAATCCCTTTGGCGTTAAAGGGCGTTAAGACTTAAGAGGGCAGGCGTCAATGCTTGAACAAGCTTTAAATCAACTTTCGTGTGTGTAATCAAGTTTCAATTGAAAGTTAAGACGTGAAAGTGCTGAGGTTTAAATTATTTTCTTGGGATGAGTTGAAGTGAAAGGGTAATTAAAATACGTGACATGACATTTACGTAAAGTTAAGGGGTAAAGTTAAGGGATGATAGAATACGCCCCATGGTCTTATGTTTTTAGTGACAGAAGTTTAACCCAAAACGTTGTCTTTGTCATTACAACATTATATTTTAATGATTTTGATATTTTTATTTGATATTAGTCCATAAAATTGTGCTTATTTATCTTAATTCAATATCAATTTAACATCTATCTAACTACTTGATTAAATATTATACTCATTCACCTTTTAGGGAATATTAAAAAAACAGTTGTAATAAAGTGTATGCATTTAACCTATTCTTGAAGCTGTAATTGTTTTTCTAAGGGGAAAAGAGTTTTTATCCAAGCACCAAACCACTAGTAACAAGCTTTTATAAAAACCACTAGAGCACAAAGAGAAACACCAATATAATCCTTAAAAGAAAACAACACTTCGGATCGTAAAATTGCCTGCAAAAAACCTAATATACATAGATCTTGAAACGCACTAGAGATATTATAGGCAGGATATATCTTATAAATCCATCATATCGACTAGTATAGGATTTGCCCAATATGTTACAATATGTTAGTTATGGTTTATTATAATCGATCTTTTAACTACTAAATTATGTAGGTATTGTGTCTTGTGTTGATCTCCAAACAAGCTAAGTTGACGTCAAGACATCCATCTTGTGTTTGCATTCTCACTGTGATGTAAGTTGTCATCCGTCTTTTTCTAAGCAATTTGACTCTAAATTTGTCGAAGTTTTCAAGTTGCTAACTCCAATACAATGAACTAAATTATCTACACAATATTTTTTGGGGGATTACATATATTCCTTTATAAATTTGTAAAATTACATTTTTTTCAAAACACAAATTTTAAATGCGTAAAATATCATGGTCTTAAAGCATTATTTGAAAAAATATATAATTGTATAAGTTTTAAAAAAGATATTTGAAATTACTCTTAGTTTATATGTATAACATATAGTACCGAAACCAACCCTCTAGGTTTATATTATATGACACCCATGATGAAGGACTTTGTGCTCAGGGACAACTATAAATAACTTAATATTATGTTTTTTTTAATTTTACAAACTTTAAGTCATAAAAAATAGAGTGAATTGTCGTTTTCTTCCCTGTGATTTGGTGATATTTATTATTTTTATCCAAAAATGTTTTTCATTACATTTGGCTCTCCAAGGTTTGAAAAATTTACTATTTTCATCCAAAAAACATGAATTCCATAGTAAAATTTTTTATTAACAACACATAAACATAAATTAGGATTTCGTTTTTATATAATAATTTACGTAAGTACCATTTTAACGATAAATATTTAACCTTTTAAAACAATGTAGCTAAGATTTTTGAATGAAAATGACAATGTTTCCCAAATCTTGAGGAGTCAAACGCAAAAAAAAAACAATTTCAGATGAAAATATTAAATATGATCAAACCACAAGAAAAATAACAATTCACTCTAAAAAAAACAAAACAAACATACTATTAAACTCATCTAAATTAGCAAATAAAACTCATTACCCACTAATCATTTAAAGCCATCTAAAATAAGCTTAATATGTTTTAGTTGACACTAATTTTAAATCCATTATTACCCCATGACCGGTCAAACCCTCCCACCTACCCTAAATTCATCTTTTACGGCTAAAGATAAAGATTGGCCAAAAGTCCAAATTCTATTACTATTGAATAGGTAATTATTTGTTTGAATGTGTTTAGATTGATTATTTGAAAGTCAATTTTGACACTTGATTGTTTAAATTAATTAATTCAATTGAATAGTTGAATGTTTAGCTAACGTGAAACTTGATTCTTTAATTAATTGATTATTTAAATGTTTATTCTACAACTTGATTACTCATTTAAAATTGAATATTCAAATTCTTTAAATGAAACTTGCTTGTTGGAATATGATTAACTAGGTTAGTATCCCGTGTATTACACGGGTTGAATAAATAAAATAATAAATAATTAGTAATAAAAATTTATGAATTATAAAACCATGTTTGAAGATAAAATATGATTTTAATTGCATATGAATAGTTATTTCAAGTAAATAAACAATATATAGATTATAGACAGATAGATATATAGATAAATAGATAGTCTAGTTAAACGAATTATAGTTAATAATAAACACGAAAAGTTACAGTACGATATTTTAATATAAGATATGTAAAATTATATATGTATAATTGTTCAAGAGATAAAACAATTATACTATTTATAAATCTGTTATCTAAATAGTTTTATTTTTAAATATTTATTTTAAGATTTTATTATACAAATTTATTGTTTATAAAAATCTTGTTTATTAAAAACTCAAGTTTCTAATTATTCTTGTTGTTTTAATAAAACTACTTTTAGAAAATTCCATATTTTTTATAATTACTTTATAAAAGGACTTATTCAATGTTTTAGAAAATATATGAATTTTAATTTTCTTAATAAAAATTATTTTTAAAAACATAGTTTGATTTTAAAAAAATATAGATGAGAGAGAAATATATTAATTGACCAAATTAATTTTTATGAAGAGAGAGAAATTGATTGAGTATTTAAATTACTTTAATACCCTTTTGGAGGGAAAATAAAGTGAAGATGTTTAAAAAAATGACAAGTGTCAAAAAGATGGTTTAAAAATATGACATGTGGCAAAAGAAATCTTCTTTTATTAATATCTATAGATTTAATATGACATTCTTAAATGTGGACACATTCTTTTTTTTTTTGGTAAGTTTAAAACAAAAGTTTTTAAAGTATTTTTACTACTACTTCAAACATTATAAATAAATTATAAATTATAGAGTTAATTACACGATTGGTTACTTTGATTTGCCATATTACAATATTGGTACCAGCTTTTAAGAAATTATAGTTTTGTTCCTTATTGTTTGCCAAATCGTAACCCGATTGGTCTTTGACACTAACTTCTGTTAAGTTTTTCAGTTAAGTGGATGTGAAAAGTATAAAATACCTCTGCACTAAAAAAAAAATTTAAAATATAAATTAATTTATTGTGCGTCTCACCCCACCCCTCCCCATCCCCTCCATCTACCCCTCCCTCTTCTTATCACGACTACATCCTAAATTGCCGGATCACACCAAAACCATCGCAGGACCACCATAGTACAACCATCAATAGCGATCTGGAGACGGAGACGACGGTGGTGCGCAGGCGGTGGAGCGGCGACGGGGGTGCGCAGGCGGTGGGGCGACGACGGTGTACGCAGGCGGTGGGCGGCAACGGTGGTGCGCGGGCGGTGGGGTAGAGTGGGTGCGCAGGCAGTGGGGCAGCAACGATGGTGTCGTCGCCGACGGTGGGGTAGAGTGGGACCCACATTTATTTAATTTATATTTTAAATAATTTTTTCTTTTTAGTGCAGGGGTATTTTAGACTTTTCACATCCATTTAACTGAAAAACTTAACAGAAGTTGGTGTCAATGACCAATCGTTACGAGTTGACAAACACTAAGGACCGAACCTATAATTTCTCCAAATGTGAGATTAATATTACAATATGAGCAAATCATAAGAATCAATCGTGTAATTAACTCTAAATTATACTTCATCGTCATAAATTAAATTCTTCATACTTAAGTTTTGACGATTTGTTGTCGGTTCTAAATTTATAGCTAGGTATTCGCGTTGAGTTGTTTGGTGTTTCATAATTCGTGAATGGATCTCCTCAAGTAGTTTGACAAATCAATTTTGTGATGTAAGTAGCGTAACTTTACTATTTATATTAGAATTTTTAAAATTTATATGCTTATAGGTATAAGTCTTAAGTAGCTTGAGTACATTGCTAGTGTTACCTCATTAGTTTTTAAATATTAGGCGATTAGAAAAAATTGAACAAAATGAATATAAACCAAATTAATTATTTTTCAAAAAAATACTTTATGAAGTTACCAATCGAATAAAAAACGATAGACATACACTCAAAATCCATAATTTTTCATAAATTAACGACTAAATCCAGCGAAAAACGGTAGATGCGTTACCCGATTCAACCCAGTAATATATTAGTGTACCACCTCAAAATAAATCTCTTTTGATAGGCATACGATGATACAAAACCAAAAATGTTTTATACCTATAAAAATAATTTTTAGGCTAATGGAAATGACATACATGCGTTTTACACTCTAAAACACCCATTTTATAATCAACTGTCACAGGCTAAACACCCACTCACAACTCACAAGTAATCTCTCGTGCTAAACATCTATTTACATAGCATCATCAAAACCTAAACGGCTCGTTAACAAATTATAATGAGGGGATGTGCATACAACCAAACATTTCTCTCAAGTTGATGTATGTACGGTTGCACTCTTTTTTATTTGATCACTAACAAATAATAAAACGTAATTAAATGATATATATTCTTTTAGAGGAGAGGAAGTGGTCCAGAATTTCTTAAATTCTTTGGGTTGTCACATCGTCACATCAGATTTTTTTTTTGTTTTATCTAGTTTTTTCTCATTTTGTTGGGAGTCGTTCTAGTTTTTCTCAATTTTCTTATATTATTAAATCAGTGGTTGAAAATAGCATTGTTGTACCATTGCTGTCCGGTGAATATTCACCATATTGGAGACTATAAGTTGGAACCGGGAACAGGAGGTGGTGTTCCCACCCTTAGACCGACAATCCCGCAGGCTCTCCCGGTTGTCACTCTGTGTGACCTTAAAGAGCAAATGCGCACACTTTTTATTTATACTTCTAAATATTTACGAATGTTTACTATAAAACCTGAACTTATGAGATTAGTTATGAAAACGAACTATCAATCATAGAAAGAAACACTACTATCTACAATCTACACGCTCAAATTGTCACTAAATCAAATGATATAACAACTGGTTTATATTCAACACTCGTAAACATGAGTTCTTATGGTGGAGGGGGCACTAATGTCATACTACACCATGCCTCAACAAATGAAAACATGCCACATCAACCATGCCACAAATTTTGAAGGAGTCACTCATATCGTTTTATGTCATAACTTTTTTTAATATGAACTTTATAAAATCACAAAACATACAACCTAAAAACAAAAACTATTTTAGCATCATGTTCCACGAAATCGAATCTAAGTCTAAAATGTGTGTTATCATCGGGCAACTTCAAAGTTTTATTTTTATTCTCAAATGGAGTAGTCAATAGGTCTCGAATGTATGGGAAAAATAACATTGCTATTATTTTTTATAATCATATTGTGAAGTATAATCCACGTTGGACTCGGAACTATCCGAAGATGAAGAGAGAATATAAAACTGACGGGATATTTTTGTATAGTTGGAAATAAGTAGAAAAAATATTTGAGATTGATGTATAGATTTTGAGATCAATGTTTTGTGTTTATAGAGTTTAAGAGTATTTAAAAAAAATAGTCGTTGGAGGGGGAAGTGTAACAGCTAGTCGCAAAGGTTAAGAGTGGAGTGGGTCACGACCACGGCAACAACATGCCGTGAAGGGGGGAATTCGACGCGGAAGGAGGTGTCGGCAATGTTGCCGCTCGACGCAGACCCACGCTATAGCGGCACGACGAGTGTGCCGCTCACACCCTTAACTTCATTACACCATAACAATTTTGAATTTTTCACTTATTCAAACCAATAAACCGCTAAATTCACCCCCAAAATCCCTTCAATTTTCCCAACACCAAATCAACAACCCTCACACATTCAATTCAATCATCAACTTCAATTTCACAATTTGGGTCTCAAACAATTCGAAATCTTGAAACCCTCATCTCCAATGTCATCTCCACCACCACCAAACCCCCTCACCACCACCGCCACCACCACCACCACCACCGATTTCTTGAAATCGGTGGCGCGAAATCATTCACACCCATCAATCTATCAAACACTCTACAACCCCCAACCCACCACCACAGTACAACACCCCAATTCAAGATCCCACCGTCAACAACCACCAATTTCCGATCAGAATGTGGTGGTCGGAGTTATACCCAATTCCGGTGGCGTCCCACCGCGTCCCATCGCCGGTGGTTTCCATCATGGGGTTAATCGGTCATATGGGTTGTCGAATTCTGATGCACATTTGCAACAATCGCTTGTTGGTGGTGGTGCTACGGTGGTTTCTGCTTCTGCAAACACAAAGGTTTGAACTTGTTCTCTGTGATGCACATATTTGATTGAATTGATAACATAGAATTGATGGTTTGATTGCATCTAAAAAAAGGGCTTAAGTGGTGATTAATTTAGCTCCTGCGTTGATGTATGTTGCCTTACCTTATAATTCGTGAGGAGGTGTTTCTCACGGCTTGAGCTCGTGATCTCAACGTCACAAAGCAGCAACATTACCCGTTGCTTGAGCTCGTATTTCTCACGGTTTGATTGTGTATGTTGGCTCTAAATTTTGGTTTGGATTCATGGAGTTAAGTATGTTGATTCTTGATGATCAATAGTTTAACTAATTTCATCCATGTTTGAATGCTTTAATCATTCTGTATAGCTTCTTATTTGCTGTACCTTGATATGATTGGATGAGATTATAGCTCTTAACTATAATCAGTTGATCAAGTTTACTCTTTTTTTGTGCATAATCTGATTGTTTTGACCCTCGATAATCAGAAGTTGAAATTGCGTGTAGCAAATACTCTTAAGTTGCAATGATAACTTAACATGTGTATCCAAACACCCCTTTCAAATCTTAGTAACTATTACATATGGAAGGTCTAGTTACAAGATTGTATCATTCTCATAAATCTCAAAGAAACCATGAAGCATTGCAAAATTTGAATTTAGCAAAAAGATATTGTATAATGAAGAGAAATGGATATATAGAAAGTTGTTCAATGACCCGGCAAAAGAAGAATGAAATATGTTGGTAATTAATGCTCATTTAACAAGGGGGACACTTGTTCACGAATCACGCGTGATCCTTAATTATCTTCGAAACCATATTTACTAGCCGATTTGATTATTGTCATTTGGGGAATGAATAGGAGATTGTAACCTAGGTTTATCTCATAGAGTTCTTAAGTTTCTACGCCATGGATAGAACATCACACTTGGTTAAGGGCATCGGAAGTGGCGAAGGAGTGGCTAAACGGTTATTTATTGATCTAAACCAAAAGCCAGAAGAGGAAGAAACAGATGATCAAGAAAAGGTAAAGTTTGAAAAAAAAGTTGCGATTTTGAAGCAAGTAGAACCTTCAACCTTATTGGTATTCATTCGTATCTGTGTTGCATACATCTGCTTCCATATGTGTGAAATAAAATCTTGTTTGTTTGTTTACTTCTGTTCGATTAGTCAGTCTGTCATATGATGTTTTCTAGGGCATAATGTTGTGTCGTGCGTAGGTTGCGGGGGGTCAATCATCAGTTCCTGCTAAGAACAGAGACGATGCCTTTGTCATTGTTAGAGACCGAAAGGTAAATTGGTTTCTTCTCCTTACGACTTACGTGTTATCCGTTCCTACCTATAAACAAACATATCTGCTAGTTTGAGAATCTGTTCGTAAATCATACTCTTTCCATTGGCATTATACGCAAAGAAAACAACTTTTTATTATAATTTTGCAGTCCCAACTTAAACTTCACCTTAACCTTGCTTTTGAGTTTTGATGGGATATTGTTGTATCTTGTTGATGCTGTTTTTTTAGGTTCAAGTTTCTGAGGGCACTTCTCTTTACGCCCAATGCCGCTCATGGTTAAAGAATGGGGCTACTTCAGAAAAGCAGGTATGCTTATTCATGCCTCTCTCATAACTTTTCGGGATTAAGAAAGTAATAGTTTTGATCTTTAACAAATGCCAAAATACCCTTCAATCATTTTGTTACAAATAGAAGCTACTGCTTGTGTCTTATTGAATTATAAGTTAACCTGATGCATCATTGACAGCCACAATATCTTGGTTGTGTCAAGTCTCTTCCAAAGCCACTGCCTGCATCGACGGTAGAAGCAACAAAGGAAGATGAGATGGAAATAGAGGAGGTACTTATATAATCATATGCCTTTATGTTGTGTACACTTGTACCATATCTTTTCATCGTCACAGCGTCACTAATGAATAATGGTGTTGCTCTTATTTCATGTCAGGAAACCCAAAATGTGGACCACCTGTCGGCTAAGGAGCTGTTGCAACAGCATGTTAATCGTGCAAAGAAGGTTCGAGCAAGGTACATATACTTTCTTTGTTCTTACTTTGTCTATAAACGAAGCTTGTCCAAATGACAGCATTGTATTCTCAAAAAGTAGGGATGGGCAAGGGCAACACCATCAGATTCAAATCGAATTAAGATATGAGATTTATATGGTTCAGTTCACATTGTGGTACTTGGAACTGGCCGTGTAAACTGAACCTTCCGTTTACCTTTACCCTTTATAATTCTCTTTTGAAATATGTTGTTACACATATGTCTAATATTTGTGACCATCTTTATTATTTTCAAAGTGCAATACAAACTACGATTCTAACTTTAGAAAAACCGTCCAATACTGTCAAACTAAACTGTTTTGGCCGGTCTGATTATCCAATCAACCCAGCCTGTTTGTTTTGTTTTGTGTTTTTTTTCTAATTTGGCAAAGCAATAGTTAGCGGTTTGGCACAGAATTATTGTCAAAACCCGACTTTTAGCACCACTACTCAAAAGTTGATAATGTATCTTATTATTATTGTGTTTTGTAGATTCAGAAATCAAAGGCTACAAAAAATCGAAAGGTACAAAGACCGTCTTGCTCTACTCTTGCCCCCGGTTGTGGATCAACAGCCAAAAAACGACCCTGCAGTTTGAAGCATCCACATTTCAATGAATAAACCTGCAAAAAGAGCCCAACTTTTATAATATTATTATCAGAGTTTATTACAATGAACACTAATAATGGCTCTATTTATCTTTCTTTTTTTCTATAATTGTAGTTCTGGTATGGTACTATGGTTTATTTGGTTTATTTGAAAAAGAATAGTAGTTATATTATATCCATTGTTTTATAAAGCGGTTGAGGCGTGCGCCTCGAGGCGAGGCGCCCAGAAAAGATGTATGAGGCGGCACGTCAGGGGTTTATTATGTACATGTGCCTCATAGGGCTGAGGCGTTAAGAAAGGTTGCGCCTTAGGGGGTTTTTTCTGTTTGTTTTCGATGTTTAGACTCTTTGTGTCAGTTTCAAACATTCCGTGTCTTTTTAATGTGTGTTATTGATGTTTTTGATAAATCCGATGATGAAATTAGTTTGTATTTTATTTTTTATAAGATATATAGTTTTTATATTTATTTTTTAATTCAGCGTCGGGCTTACACCTCGGTTCCTCTCGAGGCTTACGCCTCATGAGGCGAAGAGAAAACACCTCGAGGCTCGATTCCGTACTTTTAAACCTTGATTATATCATATAATAAGAATCATAGATAAAAAAATTGACGACAAAGCCTAAGAACGACAAAAATAATAATCTCTACTAGTTTAGGTAAGTTTATATTATTTAGCATATATTAAACGGATAGTTGAATTTTACGTATCAGTTATATAGAAAAATCAACGTATGTAGTCTAGTTGTTTAATTTTGTCACACTTATGGTCATTTTTAATTTTTACTCACTAACGTGAAAATTTTTTGATGAAATGACTTTTCCCCCTCCCCTTGTTTGCCCGGCATTTCTTTTTTTTTTTTTGGAGTAATTGGATCACTGACGGAGTGACGGACCATTGACTCACTTGTACATCTCCATTACTCGAGTAAGCAAACCGAGACCAAGTGGGGCTAGGTTAAAGATCCTTAGCCCAACTTGAAACTCTTTTTTTGTCTCCTATTGTAATAAAGACTTGGGGGATCTGATCTCAACCACTTGGGTTAAGAATCATTGATTCTTTGGCATCTTCTCTCCAAAACCTTTTTCCGATCATCCTTTTCCTTGACGACAACATAACCGCTGATCATTGTTTGTTGGTTGAGAATCTAGAATCTGTCTTCATAGTTCATACAAGTTGTCTCTAGTGTCCTATCTCGTGCTAACTTGCCGTCGATTATTTCGTCAGTCATGTATCGCTTCATTGAGTTCGCCAATGACTTTTGTGTGATGATTTTACAGATGGCTTATCTACAGCATCATCAGCAAGTATCAACAAAAACAATCAATAGGTTTTGATTTGGTTACCAGTTTCACTTCCCAGCTGCTGACCAAATCAAAGCCATAAGACTTCGAATAAACATTTTGTAAATGGAAGATTATCGAACGCCATCTACATGTAAATTTAGCCATTTAGGACAAGAACCTAACATGTGAATTACAAGAACACAATATGCATATGTAGAAAACTACCGAGATTTTCATGACAAAACAATATGAACATATGCATCATCTCTGCGGCATCCATGAACATCTCTATTCTACTCTCACCAATAGAAAGACGTCCCCTTCTCTGTTTCCGTTGTCTTTGTATTGTGATATGAAAACAAAGGCGAAAGTTGAAAAGCTCCTCTACTACATTCTCAGGCCTGCTAGGTCTATTGGTTCAGCCACGGTTTAGACCGGTTAATTTCTGACCCTGGGTACACGCTTCCATTCGGCAAAATTATCCAAACCACCAAAACTTCATATTGAAGTACAAAATCAAGTGTGAACATAATCATCCATGACATAACCAATGGCATAGACTAGTAAAGAAATCAACATCTTCTTACTCGAGTATTAAAAAATAAAACAAAACAAAAGTTCTCTGATTGTTTTAAGCATCTTGGATGACTTCTTCAGTCACATCCAGCAGTTCTTCAACCTCAATTTCTTTGGCCTCATATTCCTCTTCTACATCACTGGCCTCACCATCTCTTAGCATTTGCCTCTCCATCTTCTCTTCCTCGTGATATCGCTTCCACTCGTTCACCCACCTCTCCCACTCGTCCTTCAACTGCTTCCTCTTTTCACGATCCTGCTCGCTCAACAGCACCGAAATATCCTGATCTTGCACGTCGTACTTCTTGCTGTATTTCTTCAGATTCTTTAAAATTTCTTCCTCTTTCTCCGGACTCAAGAAGGATGGTGGCCTTGGCCTCCACAAGAACTGCAACAATCAAAGAGGGTGTTCTTTAAGACTTGGTAACTTATATAAAGGCATTGACCAAAAGGAATAAATTATGTGTTGAAATATTGATGTAATGAATTGTGTTGCGCTGAATTTGATGTAAAATATCAACATGAATACTGTTTGCATAATTTCATTGTCAATTGTTGGAGATGGTTTCGTTCAGATAAAGCTTCTTTATTCCATGAAATACATGTATGATTTTCAAGGCATTTTTGTTTTTTGATGCAAACATCGGATATGGTCTGGACTCTTGGTACAAGCTTTATATGCACGTCAAAATCTCATGTAGATTTCATCACAAGTTGTGATGAATAGAGTACAAATAAAATTAATTATAAGGAGCTCTGCTATTGCAGAACTAGCTAATTAATGCAGAACTTGAAAGATTACCTGAAAGAAATGATCCTTAAGAATTCGGTAGAGTAGCTTTCCATTGAATGACCAGATGTTGAATCCATTTTCCATTTCATGCACAGAAGTGACTGAAGTTGCAACATATCTATTAAGAGAAAGAGCAAACAAAATTGAATTTACTTCCACAGTTATTACCAAAATCATGTTTCATATACATGCAAGGATGGTGGTGAAGAATGTCGTCTAAAGTTACTAGGGGTGCATGTTTCTTGCAAGACACGAATCTAAAACAAATTTTGCGGTTTCAGTTCAGTCAAAATATGATTTAGATTAAACAATCTTGTTCAGGTCAACCTATGGGTTCACACATGGACCTGTTAAAGTGTTAAACATGTTTATTTCCAGCAATGTTCAAATGCAACTGTATTCTATACCTGTACTTTTAGTTGTAAACTAGTAATTTTGGAGTATCAATATAGGCAAAAATTAAACAAAAAGATTTTTTAAATTAAACCAGTTGTGTCGTGTGTCATGTTCAATTTCAGGTTAATGTCGAATTCCTGTCATGTTTGCCCTGCAAACATGGCCCATTTGATACCCCTGAAACTTTGGTAAAAGCATTTTTGGAGGAAAAAAAATGTCAAATCCAGACTTTTGCTTTAAAATACCTCCCGGTAGGATCCCACTCTATGTCTGTTGCCATAAAATGCTCGGCGGTAGCCATAGTTTCGAGTTCGTCCACATTATAGAACTCCAACTGTCCATTGAACCCCTTCAACCCAGCCAAAATGATGAAACGGCCACTAGGTGACCAAAAGAGAGCATTAGCCTGTTTTTGCTTGAGGGTTGTGAGCTTTGACACTTTACCACCTTTTACAGAATAGAAACTAACATCTGGCCTTGGATTATCACCATGAATAACTGCAAACCTGTGACCCTTTGGTTCCCATGCAAATGAGATAACCTTATCATTCTTGTTGTCAAGCTCAAAAACCTCAATAGGTATGTCACGCTCCTTGATTCTAAAAAGCTCAAAGCCAGTATATGTGCTCTTTTTGGTTTTTGTGTATCGGTCAACTTTAACAGCAAGATATTCCCCATTACTTTGCCAATACATCTTGCAATCACTAACACTGAAGAGATTCTTCTGCCTCAACTCTTCTTTGCTCGGGATTTGAAAGAGGCTCACCTAGAGATATCATATAAGAGCAAGTGTTATTCCAATGTAATAAATTTTAAAACTTCAAAAAACAATTAAAGTTAACTTGGGCTACGAGACCACCAACAATTCCAAACTAGGTAACCAATATACAATAAAGGGGACAAAGCAACAATTTTAATACTAATCATGTATTATAATCTTACAGCAACCTACAAAATCTTTACCCGTACCACAATATGGTAACAAAGTATACACAAAAATAAACTCATCAAGTTAAATGAAGCATAATAACTTACTCTTGCAGGTTGATTTCCACCGCCAAGTTCAGGAACAAAAAGTGCAAAGATAGGATCAGTGGGGGACCAACTAAAGTCCATGACGTTTTCAACTTTGATGGATTTCTTGTCAATAAGACCAAAGGTCTCTGTTTCATACACAGAAATCATATTTTTGCCCATGCGAGCAAAATATTTGTCCTCTTTACCACCACCCCATCTGGAAAATTACAAACATGTCAACAGCAAGAACATATATATCCAAGACAAATAAGAAAAAGGAAAAATAGAAGCTTAAGGACTAGAAATAGATATTACTTGAAAACAGGCCAGGAAACCCCTGTGAAACCTCCTGTTCCTCCCATTGCAAACTCGTCAGCACTTCCCTTGAAATCTCTCATTACTTTTCCAGTTCTCACATCAAATATATTGAGTACAACCCTCTGATCATGAGCAAATCACACAATTAACTGAGAATTTTTGTTAAGATATAAAGGTGACATAATGGACAGGTCAATTGGGTTAAATATATAGGTCAAAAAAAGGTTAGGATGAAACTTGGTATTTTTAGAGTGGGTTTATACGAGTAGGGTCAAGTTGTTCTGAATCATCTTTTGACAAAAACTTTTAAGTCTGTTTTATCAAACGAAGGATCAAACTTCGTATTTTTAGAGTGGGTTTATACGAGTAGGGTCAAGTTGTCCTGAATCATCTTTTGACAAAAACTTTTAAGTCTGTTCTATTAAATGATTAGTTTGTCAAATACAGTTACAAGATAAATGTATTATTTTATCAATACTCCCAATATGCGAATAAAACAACTTTTTATGTCAATGCACTACATATACAAGAGTCTTTCAACCCATGCGACCAAATTTGAACTGACTGTTTGATCCATTAAATATAAAGCCCACCCTGAATCAGCCCGTTCACAAAAGTAGGCTGAAATTGCCACCCATTATAAGATTATACGAAACTGGACAAAGCAAAACATCTATCTTACATGAGTATCTCGAGGATTGCTTGGTTCATGGCTGCTATATGTAACCAGATATTTCTCACCAGGAGAGAAATCAATGAGTTTAACCTAAAGTGAACATAGAAATTTCAAGTTTATATGCAAAAGACATGAAAAGAACTAGAAATTAACTGTCAATATAAGAAGAAAAAAGATCAAAACCATACACAACCTGTGGATGAGCATAGCGCATCAGGCGATTGAATGTAGAAGCACCGCCCCAAACAGCAGCACCCTGGCGATGAACTGTGGCTAAGTAGGTCCCTAATGGGGACCACTGCACAAAACTTTCAGTCCAGAACTGCAGAAAAAGAATAAATTCCAGCATAAACAACATTCTTTCGCATGAAACAAGGGAGGAATTGGATATAATGATGTAGGATAATTACTGGACGTTTGTAAACAGGATCAGCCTTCACTTGTCTTGCATCATTCCACAGAACCTCGGTGTCTGACCCAGCACGAATTACAAACTGATCTCTGCCTTTCTCATCAGTAAGCCAGCGTTGCAAATTCTCCTGCATTAATACACCAAAACATTAACGTTATTACTAGTTGGCAAGCTTTCACATACGCACTATATGATCTAAAATACAAAGCCACAAAAAGAAATCAAGTTTCACCTACGATAAAACAAATTCACTAAATTCTATTACTTCCAACTCAGTTTACACTAAAATGATGTTTAGAAGAGATATTTCATCAATGCTATACATCGAGTAAAAAGTTACAATACTTAAGCATGTATACTGCAGTTCATAGAAATGATGCCAACACAAAAATTGCCCAAAATTTAACACTTAGCAACAAGAAATAATTAAAAAACGTTAGAAATTAACTACTACTTTCAGAAACTGCAATAAGGCATAAGATATGATACTGTTATACTAAGCCCATCGCTTGAAACTTGTCTAACACCCCTAAAATATGGTACTTGTATACTATGCCCATCGCTTAGAAAAGCCCTCGCTTTTTTAGCGCCTTCTGCCTAGGCCCAAGGCTCACCCTTTTCGCCTTCAACAACTATGTCTATAATGAGCACCTCATGAAGAAAATTAAAGAATCCATCCGTGGCACAAAAATAGAGAGCACTACATGATTTTCAATGCACAGAATTATAAGCCAATACGAGTAACTACCCCTGGTGTGTAAGGTCTGATTTCAGGCGGGGCCCACTCGTCTGGGACTTGCATGAATCTGTCAATTTCATCAAACATGTTGACAGCAAAAATGTGTGCTCTGTCTAGCTTATAGCCATTGGTCTTCTCCTTGGCAAGCTCAGCTTCCTATAATGATCCATGTCCAAAAAACAAGTATAGAAACCAATTGGTTAGAAGATAACCACTGATGTTTATTATGAAGTAACAGCACAATAGCTGAAGAAAAAAAGTACCTGAGGAGTGTTAAACTCAATGAAGCAATAACCTTTAGTTTTACCAGTGTCTTCCTCAACAGGCATCCAAAGCCCATTCTCCTTGATCACTCCAATTTGGCCGTAGATTTTACGCACGACGCCTTCAAGCTTCTCGTATTTTTCTTTAGGCACAACTGGCAAGTTATCCACAATTATAATACTCCCAAACCCAGCATCAAATTCCAACGCATCCTCCTCCATAAGATCTTCATCATCACTGAAAATTTTCAAACACATAAAGAAGAACAAAATTAATATATAAAAACACAGGTATTCAAAATTCATCAATATAATGCTTAGCACAAAAACTCAAATTCAAAACAACCAACACCCAAAGCAAAACATCATTAAGCACTTAAACACTCCATATGCAGATATGTAACAACACAGATGTACAATTAACTAATTCAAATCCAAACAAAGCCCACAAATACTCAACATGTACACTTAAATTATACAAAATACACATATAAAACATGAACTACATAATTTAACGAATACACCATGTTCGACATTAGGTTTCCAAAGTGCGAAACTCTCACTTCCAACTTCATACTCTTGGCTACGTTACATAACAAATTGTTCAAAAACACCAACAGATATACAACACAAAACACTCAAATTCGATATTAGGGTTTTAACCGTCATCAAGCCACTCATCATAAATTATTACGTTTTCCACACAATACGCATTGAATCTATCGACTATCATACCTTTTGATGCCACAATCTTCACCGGGAGGGAGATGAACGGAGTTCCAATCGACTGCAGACAAATCGATGTTCAAACGAGCGGCTTGGGCTCGTATGTCTTCCATTGACATGACTTCCGCCATGATTTCTCGGGGATTTGTAGATTGCGAAAACCCTAATCGTCAGCCGTTGGAATGTTGTGTTCTTGATTGCTTTTGATCTCTTATTCTCTTAGCCGAAATTAGGGTTTCTGTGTGTTGTAATCGGAGGGTGGTAGTGTTGGGGTGGGGTGTATAAGAAGATTACAGTGGTTCGAGAAAATTGCAAAAATAGTCCCTGTGGTTTGATCATATTACAAGTTTGGTTCTCAGATTTTAAAAATTACAAATTTAGTCCAAACATTTGGAAGTTTGTTGCAAAATTAGTCCCCACCGTTAGTGTCCGTTAGTTTTTAACGATCTGGGGACTAAATATGCAATATGATCAAACCATAGGGACTAATTGTGCACTTTGCTCAAAAAATTTTTAAAAAAAAACTAAAAATTAAAAAAAATTGAAAATCAAATAAATTTTCTTTAAATAAAACATAATAAATTCAAATAAACATAAATAATAAATTTCAATAATTTTTTAGAAAATAAAATAAAGGTTAAAAAATCAAATCAAATTTAAAACTAAAGAAAAAGTAAAAACAAAACGTATGTAGAAAGAGAAAGTGAAAAATATTAAAAAAGAAGTATGTGATTATATTAAAATATTAAATAAAAACCAAATAAATATAATCGAATAATGTTTATAAAATTCAAAATAAATATTGAAAATCATATTAAAGTTAAAAAAATAAAAAAACGGTTTGATTTTTTTTTGTTTTTTGGATTTATACTTTCAGAAGGTTTTTGTATTCTTCGATTTAAACATGACATATGAACTTTTAAATTTTAATTTTTTAATTTTTATATGATTTTTTAGTTTTTTTAATTTTTTGAGAAAATTACGCAATTGGTCCCTATGATTTGACCATATTGCATGTTTAGTCCCTAGATCGTTAAAAACTAACGGACACTAACGGTAGGGACTAAATTTGCAACAAACTTTCAAATGTTTGTACTAAATTTTCAATTTTAAAAATCTGGGGACCAAACTTGCAATATGATCAAACCATAGGGACTATTTTTATAATTTTCTCTAGTGGTTATATAAAGTTACTCTTGGTTAACCGACCTAGAGTTTACTGTTACCAAATAAATTCCATTTATTAAGGTTATGTTCGGGATTGTTTATTTTGATTGAAAAAAATGTTTAATAAAAATAATTTATTAACTTATAATTTTTTAAAAATTGTTTTAAGAAAATATTTGGATTGATTTATAAACTAAAATGTTGTAAAATAACTAAGAGATGCATATTTTTTAAAACGATAGGAGTTAATAGGAGGTAGTTGATAGTATAATAAAAAATTGGATCAAAATGAGTTTTCAAAAGTAAACAAGTAACTCACTTTTTATTTTTCAAAACCTCTTTTTTACTATATATAAAAAGTCATTTTGAAAAGTCAAGAGTTGAGAAATAATAAGCAATCTTCTACATGCACTAAGACACTAAAATCCCGCTTGTTTCACATAATGCAAAAGAATTAAAATTGGAATTTAAAAATTTTCATTCAAAAACTTGTTTGGTCAGTAAACTGATGAAATTGGAATTGAAAATTTTTCTTATATTCATTACGCAATTGGTCCCTATGATTTGACCATATTGCATGTTTAGTCCCTAGATCGTTAAAAACTAACGGACACTAACGGTAGGGACTAAATTTGCAACAAACTTTCAAATGTTTGTACTAAATTTTCAATTTTAAAAATCTGGGGACCAAACTTGCAATATGATCAAACCATAGGGACTATTTTTATAATTTTCTCTAGTGGTTATATAAAGTTACTCTTGGTTAACCGACCTAGAGTTTACTGTTACCAAATAAATTCCATTTATTAAGGTTATGTTCGGGATTGTTTATTTTGATTGAAAAAAATGTTTAATAAAAATAATTTATTAACTTATAATTTTTTAAAAATTGTTTTAAGAAAATATTTGGATTGATTTATAAACTAAAATGTTGTAAAATAACTAAGAGATGCATATTTTTTAAAACGATAGGAGTTAATAGGAGGTAGTTGATAGTATAATAAAAAATTGGATCAAAATGAGTTTTCAAAAGTAAACAAGTAACTCACTTTTTATTTTTCAAAACCTCTTTTTTACGATATATAAAAAGTCATTTTGAAAAGTCAAGAGTTGAGAAATAATAAGCAATCTTCTACATGCACTAAGACACTAAAATCCCGCTTGTTTCACATAATGCAAAAGAATTAAAATTGGAATTTAAAAATTTTCATTCAAAAACTTGTTTGGTCAGTAAACTGATGAAATTGGAATTGAAAATTTTTCTTATATTCATTGTGTTTCATAGGATTCTAAGGAATTAATAAAAGAAGATGAGAATGTATTACATATACATTTTTAATTCTCATACTTAATTTTAGGAAATACAGTTTTTGTGTTATTTTGTATTCTTGAACTCGTTTCTGATTACTAAGCCTTAACGTTTTTGAATTATTGTGCATATTGATAATTTTAGTGTTTATGTGATAGTTTACACTCTCAAAGTCGTTCCCAGTCAACTAGCATTAACAAAAAATGATGTTGAGAACAACCAACGTTCATTATGAGACTAGTATCTTTAATAATAACTTTGTGAAAAAACAACTTTTAGTTTAAGGTGCACCAATATATCTTCATAAGTATGTTGTGTATACCTTATTTCATGGAGTAAATCAATCGCATTCATTAATGGCAACAAAATGATCGATGGTCACGTAAATGCAGCCTCATGATTTTGGCCTAATAGCATTAATGACTATACATCGTATAGAAAGAAGATTAAAGTTCTTGCAAGTGCAAGATGAATAAGTAGTGTTTAGAGTTAAAAAATTCTTTTTAAAACAAGGTGAACGTAGGGTATTTGTAAAAATTTAAGGACAAGTAACGACTAGAATTGTCCTGACATGTTACAACGGGAAACAATGTTCTTTTTTTTTTTTTACTTTTGATGATTAGTTACAATCGATATAATATTGTCAACAAAACCCAAGTATCTCAGTAAACCAATATATACACCCCGGTAAATAATCATGTTTCGTTTAAAGTAAATACAAAAAGCTAGATACGTTCTACCTACATTATGTCAGATCATTACCTTCCATCGTTAGAAATTAGAATGTTATCAACATGACAAAAGGGGTGTGAGAGTGTGTCTTTGCACTAAAATTAATGTGGCAGAAGCAACTGACAAAATGGATGCAATATAAACGACATATGATGTTTCGATTGGTATAGCAATCTAACGTGGTGCAACTTTGGATGTTTTCTCACGAATGGGTTCGACTGTTTTAGAAAAACAAAGTAGAAGACACGTTAGCTTAATAATAAACCTAAAAAGGTTGTATGATATGTTGGTAATTTTAGTGTTATCAATGATTTTAGTGTTATTGGATTAATTAGTTGATCTGGTATATTATATTCGTGACTAAACGAGCTAGGAGACGCGGGAGTGCTGGCTCGTTTTACACTAGTATGATTTGCCGTATATGTTAGTGTGTTAATTGGGCCTCGTAATGAACTACTTGGGCTGTTTATTAGATTGGATTTGACACCAAATTATTAGGCTTAAGTTGTTGATTTATTTGTAAAGCCTAATTATAAGTGGAGCCTAATTATAAGTGGTTGGGTAGAGATTAACATATACAAAGTTTAGATCATAATTTTGTTACAGAGATATGAAAACTCTCACACGAAAATCAAATTTAATTCTTAAATTTTAGTCTAATATGATTAAACATTGAGTAGTACCCTCAAATTGATTTAATCTGATACTGATTATCACGATTCCAAGATTCATCCAAGTTGTCGTTATGTTTGTTGCCTTCTAAACTTGTACGTTGAGTACGTGTTCGTTATCTTAATTCGGTTGAAATCGCGGTTTTCGGTTTGCAATTTTGTTCGCAAGGATTATAAAGAGATCATCCAGGTTTGATTTTAATCCTATTTACATGAACCGGTTTGCATGATTCATTGCTTTTGCATTTAAATTCAACATGATACAACATTCTTGGTGGATAATGTCACTCTTGTTCTATTAACCTACACAACAATCAAATAGTAAAACAATGACTAAGTGTGTTACAATAGAATCAACATTAAAGACTGATTTTTTATATACTTGAGAATACAACTTGGAATGATAAAAAAACCAAAAGAATGTATCAAAATTAAGAGAATACGTATTAATTTTGTTCAACAAGACCACCACTGTTAAAATATATAAATGTTTCAATTCAATTACAAACATAATCTATATTTTTTTTGGTGTTCTATTAATCTATATGTGGCTCATGAGTCTACTATTGGTTCTCTTTTACTATGGATCATTATATAGTTACGGGGGAGTGTGTTGAAATTCATTAGTTCTTCTTTTCTGCTTTATAAAGAAAACTCACCTCTCTCCGTGCTATCTCTGTGTTTTCTCCATATTAGGGTTTTGTTATGTTGACGATCCCATCTATTCGTGTGTCTTCTTGTTTAGACGTTATATCTCAGGTCGTCATGTTGATGGTCTGAGGTGTGTTCTTTGAGTCTTTTACTTGTGGTTGTTATTGTTTTCCATTTGTATTTGTTTGAAATTGTTCAAGGTTAAGTGTTTGAGTTCAAGGTTAATAAGATTGGGATTACTATTCTTGACAACCAATGTCATTTGCATATCTATGTTGATGTAATTTTCATAAATAACTCTGGTGAATTATATACTATACAATACTCATCCTGGTGAACAGTAAAAACAAACAGCTGGTTGGTCGTTATATGGGACATCGATTAATTGGCCCATGTTTTGTTTTTATTCATGTTATCTTATTAATTTCTTTCACTTGTAGACTTTAGTTGCAACGTATGAATAAAATAATTAATTAAACCCTATTAGTTAGTGGGCTCTGTGGAACAAAAGAAACTAACATGTATTGTTCTGAAAAAACAAACTTACAATACCACATTTTGTAGGATCGATGTCTCTTTACTACATACCGCATCGCCACATGTGTTTATTTTAATGTATGTTTTAAGTTGGTCTATGTTCGACGTAAACTTAGTGCGGAAATGAGTAAGCTTGATTGTAGTGTATACTTTATTCCGCCGCATACAACATAACTGTAACGCGCGGTTGGTAAAATAATAGTTAATTACAACTTCCAATGTGATTTTTATTTTGAAAAGCGTATATGTAAAATGTTTCACGTGTTAAGTCAACAATAGTATGGTGTTATTATGTTTCTTGCGTATTTGTGAATAAGGAAAGTGGATCATGTTTTGCAAAAGTAATAAGCCAACCTAGCTATTGATTTTTGTCTACATTAAACGATATGAGTTTTACAATACAGTCAGTCGTAATTTTTCTCAAAACTCATGTATAGATGTCAACAAATAGTGGGTAGATAGAAAAATCTTCTTGTAACATGCTTTTTTTTAATCTACATCCAAGTAGGTTTATAAAATACAGCGTAATCGTTTGTTTTAAATATTAGCTTTCATGTTTGACAACGTTTATCTTTGTTAAAATGTATAAATATTCAATTCAATAACAAACATGTTATTTTTCAGTAATATATGATAATATTTTTTTATTATTTGTTTGCATATTATGTATGTGTTTTAGTTGGAATTATTGGATTGTTTAACATTTAATGGCTTGTAGCAAGTAGTTCACTAGACTCGTTGGGCTGAATCAATCCAAAGAAAGTGGGTTCAACTTCTTATGTTATCGTTGCAAGGCTATTTAACTTATAATAAGGGAAATAGATATTGCCTGAAAAAAGATAATGTAGAATGTATATCTCGCTAGCCATCATCCATACTACATCTTCTTTGTCTTTGATGCTCTCATCATGTATATTACACTCGGTTATTCAAGGTTTTCATCATGATGATGATTCATGTTTGTTTATAAGTGGTTTTGTTCATAGGGGATTTGTTTTTCTTTCTTATTTGGTTATGCTTTAGGGTCAAACTTTTTGGGTTGGGAATAACAAAATGTAGATTATGGTTTTCTAACAATTTTCAAAACAACGTAAAATGTTATTGCACCGTGCTTATTTTTACATAGAATCGACCTATCACGAAACACAGATGATTGCCTGCTAATAACCATACTTATTTTGTAACTATAATATTTATTAAATTAAGACCATACAAATATTAAAAAAAACTTACGGAATTCAATATCTTGTTTATCCTAACAAAATTATCATTCACTAAAAGTTATCCACTTATCATTATCTAACTTATAACAACTCAAATGTTTATTCTTATTTAATACTGTAATATTTTACTCAATCTTACTAATTCTTTATAGTGATTTCGAATAGAATAATCAACATAGCTAGATTGGAAGTTTTCGAAAATAACATTATATATCATTCTAAAATAATCACTAATTAAAGAAATTTACATTAGTGTTAAGAACAAACTGATATGAATAGGACGGCCATGGGGCCACCATGTATATAACAACAATATCTACTCATTCATGATCTTTGTAACACTCACCCAAATAACTTGTTAACTATATCATAACTCTCACTGCAGCCGCCCAAACGTTGGATATGAAAGTACACTTATGTACCATAATCTCATATCGTAGTGCGCGTATGCACGGCTGTTCGTATATTTATGAAATCTTGCGCCTGCGCGGCAAGTAAAAATGAGTTTCTTATGTTTTTTTTATCGACACTCATATATGACAGGGTCGGTATGCAGGAACCATGTTAAGTCGTTGAGTACAAATCGATAGGGTGCAGATGATTAGTGTAAGCGATGGTCCGGTGGTTAAAGTCACAAGGTGCAAATCAAAATAAAATAAAGTTTCAACTTTTTAAACTTAATTTGATTATTTAGGTTAACAAACCTAATCTAGACCAAGTTATTCATTTTTAAAATGTTTATGAGTTTATCGGTCCCAACTACAACATTTAACTAATTATAAACTTATATCCTTTCAAACTATATAAATCAACACCTGCTATCTAGACAACAAAAAAAAAAAAATTAAGCCCTTGAGAGTTTTGTCCTTGTGCGGTTGCCCACACAGCCCTTGTGTGGTTGCCCACCCGGCACACCCTCATGCCTAGCAATGCACGTTTGGTTCTCAAAATTTAATAAAATTCAATGAAATTTAATTAATATTAATCATCAAGTTAGAATTGCATCAATTGTTATACTATAAGCATTAGGAGTTGTACATACTTTTGTTTTTTTTTCTTTCTTTGAATTTTTATTTTAAGCCCAATACTTTTACAACTTTTGCGATTTAAAAGCCTTACAAATTTTCACTTTTAACTTTGGATCCGAATTTACAAATTTTTCTTTTACAATTCGTGTAAATTTTAAGAGTTGACACATCGTAACGTGCACGTGTGGTTCAACGTTGTTACACCGAATTTTCCCATTTAACGGTTCTATCATAGTGTGCGGGTCCTCGATTGCGTTATCATTTTTAATGTTTTATGTTTCACATACGCGATTCGACGTTTTTACTTCTACGTTCCGTTCGTCTTTATTTCATTTTTAATATGAGTTTTTGGTGTTGGTGGTCTTTGGCAGTGGTGTAACATTGGTGCTACTTGACACGATATAATGTCCCGTAGCAACACGAGGGCTTAGTACTAGTTAAAGTCTAAATATTATGAAGGTGTTTAGTTCTTATAATTACAATATGAATTTCATTCTTAACGCGTTTGATTAAGAAAATTTATTAACAAAGTGTAACCTTAATAAACACAAACTTGACTATGATGTTTTGGAACTTTACAACCTGTGATGTCAATAAAACAAACATAATATAGAACTCAACAAAAAAAGGCCCGAGCCGGTGCATCGTGACACACTCGTTGGCTTATATATAGACCACAACACACGTAACATTCACATCATTCCAACTGACCCACTTCACCTGACCCACAACTCGTAACCATGGTGATCAAGATGCCCTCATCCGACGTAGCCGCGGACATGTGTTCATCCGACTCGCTCTCTTTAACCGGTCTAGTACGCACCCAAGACCAGCCATCAAAACCCCAGCCCCACGAGCCAAACTTTCACCGTCGAAAAGCCACAAAAGTATCCGAAAACGACATAAACTTTGAGTTCAGTTACTCTGCTCAATCCCCTGTTGATGTTAAGCTTCACAAGAGGTCGCCGTCGAGTGATTTGTTCGAGTTGAAGCTGAACCAACGGGCACAAGCACATGGGAATGTGACAATGAAGGACGTGTTGGAGCCGAGGCATAAAGGGCGGAAACCGGGGGGTAAGAAGGAGGCGGGGAGTGCGGCGAATGGAGGGTTCGCTCATAAGCTTATGCAGTCGATCACGACCCCGTGTAGAAGCTGTAGCGCGGCTGAACCGACATCGGTTAGTAAAACGGGCACGGTGCAAGGGGTCTAGACGTGCTATATCGTTTTATTAGTTCATTTGTGTTTGAGTCGTTTGTGATTGTGTTATTGGTGACTTTTTAAGGAGATAAAATGGTTAGTGGTTGAGGATGTTTGGTTCTTTTGGAATGTGTTAATTGTTGAGAAACATAATATAAGTTTACATATAATCTACTTAATTTGTATTGTTTGACGTATGCTTCATTATGTCTTTCATGTTAGAATTTTAAGTTTTTAGTTATACTTAGTTTTTTCTAACAAAAATACCTTATTTAGGGGTTTAATTTTTTTTATCTAATAAAAATATCTTATTTAGGGCCACTAACCAATTTCTAAAAGATTTGAAAGTGCAAGGTTTTCACTTTCCAAATATTTTTTTTATACTTTTACTACAGCTCTACCCCATTTTAGTCGCAGGTATCTATTTTTATATATGATACATCTTTCACGTGTTGATGACTTTTTAACATAATGCAACGGCGGACTCTTATTAGGTCATGACATGAAAATGTATAAAAAGAGGGTCGTCAAAAAAGAATCAAGAAAAAAGTAAAAGTAAAATGAAAAATAAAAACTGGGTGGGGTCAAGCTTGTAAAAATAAGATATTTATTTCAATGTGAAAAAGACACTTTTAAAAATTAAATATTTAATATTTATTTATTTTAATAGTAAAAATAAGATAGTTATCATTTAAAAAATTAACTTATTTTTTTCAACGTGGAAAAAGACACTTTTAGCAACTTATAATAATTACTAGCTTTAGTAAACCCGTGTATTACACGGGTTGAATAAATAAAATATTAAATATAATAAATTTTTTTAATTATTAAACGATATACTAAGACATGATATGATCGGAATCACGTATAAGTAATAACTATAAGTAATAAAACGATTATATGAACTTTTTAATTTTTTTCAAAGAGAAAATAAATATTTTGTTTCAAAATAACATTTTAAAAAATTTCCTTACTATAACTTCTTATTTTAACTATTATTTTTTGTAAAAAATTTACTTTAAAAAAACCAGTTTTAAAATTTTACGTAAAAAGTTTTGATTTTTTAGAAAAAGTTCTTATAAAAAACTATTGCTATAAAAATAACATTAATAAAAAAATCTCTTTCTTAATGTATTAAAAAACTAATTATAATGTAAAAATAATAATTAATATTACTAGTAATTAATGTAGTTATTTAATAGGAGAAATAAACGTAAAAAATTTGATGAGATTGAATGTGATGCTGACACGTGACACCTTCATTTACCCTTTTAATAAAGTAAGAAGATTAGTAAGTGAAAAAGACACAATTCATAACAAGTTTAACGTTAATTATGAAAAAAGATTGGATTCATAACATAACGAACCCTAATAAAGGAAACGATACGTGTAATGATGGAAACTAAAATAACATAATTCATTAACTCATAACAGTTTTTATGCACATCGTACGACGTCGTACGACGGAATAATTTTGTAATTACCGCGAATATACGCAATTTAGGGCTTCAAAGGTCCAACAGTCAACATAGTGCATCCATCGAAGTGATCTGATCTGCATCAAACTTCATCAGATCAGGTAAATCTTATCTAAAATTGCACCTTAATTGAATCATTATGTTTATAATCGATCAAATTATCCGCTAATCTGTTATTTATTTGCTTAATCTGTTATCAGAAGTAAAATGAACAGTTTCAAGCTCTGGTGGATCAATGGAACAATTTCTGTATTACTGTTGTTAATTCCTGGAAATGTTGGTTGGGGGAAAGAAGGACACTATGCAACTTGTAAAATTGCTGAGGTGAATTCACTTTCATTTGAAGTTTTATATTTTCATGTGTATTTGTTGTTGAAATTCTTATGGTTGGGTTTTTGTGCAATGATTGTGTGATTTAGGGTTAGTGTTGAGGGACTTTTGTGATGTTATTAGTTATGAAGCAAGTCAAGGGATTATTTTTTTTATGAAGTTTTCAATTCAAACCCTAAGTTTTGATTAAGCATTTTTGCATAAGTTTGTGACAGTGTCTAAGCAGCTTCCTATGGAACAGTGGAAGTACTAATGTTTTTTGAACATGTTGGTCAGTTTGACCAGCATACATAAGCCAACTTTGTGAGTTAGTTAATCTTTTTATGAATTTTGAATGATATCCAAGAACGGGCTGAATGTTTTGTTGCTGTTGATTATATGATTTGAAGTCAATTCTTTCTCTTTGATTAATAATTTTAACTGTCGCGTCTTTTCTGTTATTGGTCTACCCATATGGCTCAAGACTTGGGGTAGAGGAGCTACAACATGAGTTTATGTCTACTATGGTTTCATGAAAACAATGTAGCTGATATTAATGGTACTTTGGTTGTCACTAAAGTTTATATTAGAAAATTTGTTTCTTGACATAGGAGCTAAAATGGTGATTACGACTGTCATTAGACTTGTGTATTTCAATTTATAGAAACTTGGTTTTTTACTTCAGTCTGCTGATTATGTTGGTGCCTTTATTTCTCCCTTTTGATGCATTTTATGTCGGGTATATATGAAGTGGGTTCTTATCATTCATAAGAGATTGATGATTGATGTATTTCTCTTAAACAAATCAGTCATTTCTTAGTGAAGAAGCTTTGAAGGCGGTAAAAGAATTGCTCCCAGAAACTGCTGAAGGTGATCTAGCTTCTGTCTGTTCATGGGCTGATGAAATCAAGTATATGTACAAGTGGCGGTGGACTAGCCCGTTGCATTATGTTGACACCCCTGATTTCAGGTGTAATTATGATTACTGCAGTAAGTTAACAAGTCTCCTGCAATCTCACTCGATCCTGTTTCTTTCTACATATTCAACTCCCTATTGCCTCCATCACTTAAAAAAAGAGAGACAACATAACTTTTGATGTAAAATACACCAATTTGCAATGGCAAAGGTGGTACAACTAATTTTTATTCTCTAGAAACAAAAGCTGCAAAATAAAATACTAAAGGTAAGTTTGTAACTCCATAACAATCTTCAATTGAGAAGCAATAGGTTCAGTATCAAATGATTAAACCATGCTTCACCTTCTGCGAGAACAACGGGCATGTTGATTTCCAGGTGCTGTTGGTTTGTTTTATATTTAAATATGAACTAGAAGTTTATATTATTCAATATGTGTTAGAAGTGGCAAATGGGTTGATCTGTAATCGGTATGATGTTTTTTCTTTAACATGTTTAAGTTAAAAGATTTAACTACAAAGGAAATTCGTCAAATTGGCAAAACAGGTTGAAAGTCATTTCAAGTCCTAAATCACTTAATAAAGCAATTAAAATTATTCTTACAATAATGTTATAGGGGACTGCCATGACTCATCTGGAGTCAAAGATAGGTGTGTTACTGGAGCAATTTACAACTACACGGAACAGCTTGTCACTGGCTATAATGCCTCAAATTCAGTTGTGAAGTGTAAGAACTAACTGTCATTGTTCTTTTATACTATATGAAAAATTGGAACTCATTATTTTTTAATTACAGACAACCTAACTGAAGCACTTATGTTTCTGTCTCATTATATTGGTGATGTGCATCAGGTTAGTTTGTGCTGCATCAGGTTAATTTACTATTGATGGTATCTAAATCCTCCTCGCGTCCCAAAACATATGTATTAATTTCCTTTCTTGGATGCCCAGGAATATGTCTACATTAGTAAACATTCCAATATATTGATAGGATGGGTATAAGTTAGAGGCGGAAATTGGATTAAAATATCTAAGAGTGGGTGGATTTTGATTATGTTTTTTCCTTAACCGATCGAAAGGGTAAAAAAACAAATAGGTCCAGCGAGTTGTAAGTCCCCCAAAAGTAATACATACAACCTCCATTGCTTTATTAAAATAGTTATACTTTTATGTAACAAAAAAGTTCTTGTAAGTATATTTAACACACTAACTATTTGTTAAAATACACAAAACGTGTTCAGGTCAACCCCACTAAAACAAAAAATTATCTACTTTTTTTGAACCATTACGACCCGTTCCCAACCTTCTAATTTTCCCACCTCTAGTTTCGGTCCACACGGTCCCTCTATTTTCTTATTTGACGGGTATTGTTAGATATTTGACCAACAATTAAACACTTCCATTAAAACCATTGTATTATTTGGGGTCTAAGGGAGGAGTAATTTATTGCAATATGCTTATTAATCATGTTTTTTTTTCATTTACAGCCTCTGCATGTTAGCTTTACTTCTGATGAAGGTGGAAACACAATAATAGTTAGGTGGTATAGGAGGAAGACCAATTTGCACCATGTACGTCAAAGTATAATCAAAGACTTGCATATTTCTGTTTTTTCTTACAGTTTTATATAACCTAGAATTTTAGAAACATAGGGTATTAGGGGTTTTCCAACTAAATAAGGTAAAAGAACAGGATCATGTCATACTCCACTGAAGATTTTGGTGATGAAAATATCGGTTATTGGACTTACAGATGCTGATTGCAAAGTGCTGGGTTTAAAAACTTATTTATTAAATATCTCAAATCTAAATAATAATGGTATAAACAAATTATCATCACCTCTCCAGCTCTCCTTTATTTTTAAAAAATATCATTTTTAAATATTTCCTTAATTATTTTGGATTATAATCTTTTTTTTAAACATCGTTTTAAAAAATATTTTGTAAAAGTACCTAGTTATAAGGGGTTATATGAGTTTAATTTTTTACAATTTATATTTCAGGTTTGGGATAGTGATATTATAGAATCTGCCATGAAGACATTCTATGACAAAGATATTGACGTCATGATATCAGCAATTGAGAAGAATATGACAGTATGATTTCATTTGTGTTTCTTCTGGTCACATTATTAAAGGTGGCAAAATGGGCAATGGGTCGACCCAAAACACTTTCATATTTTGAACCCTTTTATAAATACTATTATGGGTTGAATATAACTAAAAAGTATATATAACAGTAATAATCTAAGTTTTTTGAACAAGCAGGTTGTATGTAGGCTTTCTACAATTCTACCAGTTCAATCCGATTTCTTGATTGCTAACCTTTTGATTTTACCCATTTGTCAAAACATTCTTAAAGTCGAATTGCAACCTCTTGCACATTGTGCTAAGTACAATGCTACTTCTCTTTATTATTATTAACTTTTATCATCATCATATCATTATGCTATCATCATTACTACTATATCCATATTTTGTTGTCATAATGTATACTCCTGTTCTAAAATAAATGGATCAATTTCCTTTATCAATTTCCTTTCTCATTAGTTAAACAAAATAGCTGGAACTTTTCTTTTTCTGTAAAGTTGGGATCCAAATCTACATTTTGCCCATTAACAATACAAAGTATGGTTGCTTCTTTTTGTGTACACATGACTTGTTATCTTGCTTTGATTGAGGATCAATTTAGATATTTGGCTAATAGTCAAAACATGTACAAAGTAATCTGTCCATTCAAACATTGACGTTTTTGGGACGAATGGTTATTTACTTCTTCAAAAATAAATTTACTTAAAAGCACAAGCTTTTAACACCCTATGACCTTTTTCATGTTTTTGTTTTTATTTTTTATTATTATTTTCTTGAAATAGGATAGGTGGAGCAATGACATCTCTTCTTGGGCAAATTGTACATCTGGTGAAGAAGCTTGTCCTGACCCGTAAGTGTAAAACTTCTCTTGAAATAAGATTCTTTGTTTTATCTTCATTAAAGGGTATTTCAGTATTTTTCTTGAACTCTATGTCAAGTCAAATATTGCAAATATTCATGATACGGGAATGCAAACCATAGTTGAGGGGTGATTTCTTGCAGGTGGGCTTCCGAAAGCATCAAGTTTGCGTGCAATTACGCCTATAGAAATGCAACACCAGGAAGCACTCTTGGAGGTGTGTTACATTTATTACTCACCTCAATATAGGGTAATAACTTCTAACATCATATGATTCTAATGGAAGCTCATACTTCTAGAATCATACTACATGATGTTTGAAAAAATATTTTAGATGTGACTTTTATTGTCTTATTTACTTGAAGTGAAGTGGAGAACGAAGAGTAAAGGAAAATCATATTAATGAAATGATCAGCTTCTATGTCCCATAATTTGATACTACCACCACATAAGACACATAAGAAACATACAAACTGTTTCAGTTATATATACATCAAAACCCCTAGTTTTACTTTCATGTGTTTATACTGCCTAATTATATCTTCTCAACGTGTCAGATGATTACTTCCTCTCACGTTTGCCGATTGTGGAGATGAGGCTCGCTCAAGCTGGGGTCCGTCTGGCTGCAACACTTAACCGGATCTTCGATCCATACTCTTCAATCTCACAGAAATTAGCATATTTTGGAATCATTCAACACACCTCTCACACCACTTGAAGCTCAAAATCCCGTAACAGAATCTACAATTCACCATCCATGAATTCTCTGTAAACTTTTAATCGTCTTGGTAGTTGGCATGCTAATTGTCTTCGACACGTGCCCAATCTTTGCCTGCTTATTTGTGATAGCCTTCTTATTCGATGCTCAAAATCATGCGCCACCGTTCTAAACTTGAATCTGTAGTAGCTGATTGTAAATAGTTATGACCAACTCACATATCATGACTGTGGTGTAGCTTAAAAGTGTTTAGAAATAAAAAAAGTCATTGATGAGAATCATCAGATATACAACTAAATAAACAGGAACCACTTTTTACCCTTCGATTATCAAATGGACAAAACGATTAACAGTTGTGATTCATGATCGAGGTCTAAACAGGATCGGTTATATGTTTTTAAAGTTTTCAGTATTTTTTTACATATATTCACTAAATATTAAAATTTTATCCGCTTCACATAACCGGTTCGACTAATAAACCAGTAAGGCGTCCGATTCACTATCCGATCCGATTATGAAAACATTGGTTAGCGTATTGTTCAAATTGCCCCCTCTAAACTTGATCTAACCAGCATCAAACCCAAAACAGCATACAAGCTCTTTACTAATAGTTGCACTTCAGTTGCACTTCACATACATATATTCACTAAATATTAAAATTTTAACCGTTTCACATAACCGGTTCGACTAATAAACCAGTAAGGCATCCGATTCACTATCCGATCCGATTATGAAAACATTGGTTAGCGTATTGTTCAAATTGCCCCCTCTAAACTTGATCTAACCAGCATCAAACCCAAAACAGCATACAAGCTCTTTACAAAGGTTAAAGACATCAACATATATTCAGTTGCACTTCACATACTAATAGTTACTTTCTGAAGATTTCCTTAACAGATGAGCCAACTGATGGCTTAATAAAATTTAACTAAGAAAAAGACAACTATCAACAAATCGGCATTAGCATCCATCACTTTTGATGACTTTTTTTCTGATTTGTACAATTTCTAGGTGGTGCTGGTGGCTGTTTACCACCTCGACCGCCACCTCCAACTCTCCTTGGCCGCCCCGATCCTCTTTTTACGATTTTTGGATCAGCAGCGCCAAGAAAATCAACGTTTGACTTTTTACTCCCTTCAGTTTCAGGATTCAGGGTAACAGAATTGGAATTACTGTTGAGTTTCAAATACCCATGTGGGCCCGCCATTGGACTACTAATCGGAAACTTGACCACGAGCTTAGGTTGTGTACATGGGGCCCGTGGCCTGATACTTCGGGGTCTTACAGGAGTGGACATTGAAGAAAAACATAGGACAGATGATAAGGGTTTGATGCTGCTGCTACTGCTGCTAGAATCGCTGAGTAACTGTTTGTACCTTTTGGTGACAATGCCTCGGAGGGTCAATGCAGACTGGTACTCTCGTGTTCTTTTTGAGTAGAACACGAGCGCGTTGTTGGCAAGCAAAAGCAAGTCTTTAAAGAGTTCTTTTGTTGACTTTATACAGTTGTTGGCGATTTTTGATTTCACGGTGTCAAGATCCATATGCTGCCTGATGGTTTTTCTATACCGTGCTCTTTTCTGGAAAAAAGAAAAGAAACGGAAGCTTGACTTTCAAGGTCAACAGACTATAAAACATAAGTTTAGACTTCTTGGGTCAACAAACTAAACTTCATGTTCAAGATTGATATGGGTTTATTAAATCTTAAGAAAATTACCTTATACAGGATTACAGGCATAATACCTTGTCTACAGCTAAAATGACAAATATGATGAGTAGCAAGTAACTCATCTGATATAAAACACAACCTAAATTGACCCATTGATAACTAAATGAGTCAATGTTTCAACCTCTATGTGTGCGTGTGTGTGTGTGTATGTATGTATGTATGTATGAAGACAACCCAGGAGCCCAAGACAGAGGTCACATTACCTGACTATCAAGGCGGCGTCTAAAGACCAATGCATACTGGTTTTCAGTAACAGAATTAAAAATCCCCACCAAATCATCAACTTGCAGTCCCTCTCCATCTGCACTTGAAGACCGCATACAACCACCGCTTGTCGAAGTTTCATTTCGCTGGACCCCACTACTTGAACCCAAATTCTCACTCTCTACAATCCCTTCTTTCACATCCCAATTACCATCTTTCCTCTTCCGTTTCCCTCTTCTTTTTCTTATCATACAGGAATCAAGAACTTCTAGTTTTACGTCAGATGTATCTACGGAAGGACTATGAGATTTGGGTTGTGGGTTTGTTTCAAGATCTTGTGTGAAACTTCCAGCAGATAAATCGAATTCATCTTTTGACCCTTCTTCTTTAATACTTACAATCTTGACTGTCTTTGTTTTTGGTAATGATAGTGGTGGGGATTCGGTCTGGCTCGAATTGTAATTGATCTGATCAGAATGATCCTTTTCGGCTTTAAGATTTTTAAGCTTTGATACAAGAAACCTACAGAAAAAATTGCAATTTCTAAGAGACGTTAGTGTCAAATAGGTCAAGATCTCCCACTGTGTTTTCCAAAAAACTTCCTAAATCATTTATTCAAAAGAACCGGATTAATAACGTTTGAGATCATATTTGAATCAATAACCATTTATCAAAGATTTGGACAAAAAAGTGTTCTGGGTCAATTGGACTGTTTTGACCTTTACTTAATATAACAATTTAGTCACCTCTACTCATAAAGAAGTATAGAAATGCCAAGAAATAGATAGGCTTCTTACTACAAAATGAAAAAGACAAGACTGACCCGATTGACTCTTCTGATTTCTCAAGCGCCCGCTTCAGTTCAGCAACTCGACGTTCTCGAAGCTCATCATACCAATATCTAACGGATCAAAACCATGGTGACGAAGAAATTAAAGCCTGTCAAGATTTGCTTCAAAAACAATCGATCTACGTATAACAAGCTTGGCAAAAACAAAAAGAGTGATTGACTTCTTTAACCATCCTGATTAACTTTATTTGCAAAACAACATCATTTTTGTGAGAAGGAAAAATACACTAGCTATTATATGAGTGAGATTCTTGAAAAAAAAAACAAAAACAAAAAAAGGCCAAGCATAATAGACTTTTTGGTTTGAATTAATATTCCACCAGTTTGTCCAAAAGCACAAATTCTTGCAAATTACAGAGTTTATCAACGTTTGCCTAGTATTTTGAGACCAAAAAACAAACCAGTTCAGAAGGTAGAAGGGTGTTGGTGACCAAATTTGGCTAATTATTAACAAGTCAAAGGGGGGTCAAACAAAAGAATTTAGCTAAATGGGAACGGGTTAAACGGGTAATGGGTTAAAAGTCATCCAAAGTTTATTTAGCTCATAGCCTATTATATGTTTTTATTTCAAATTCTTGTAATAAAACAGTTTTGTACTCAAATTTAATAGACACCTTTTAACATAAAAAGAACAAAAAATGTTTACTAGTCAGGACAAACTAATCATTTTCAACCCGTACCAAAAACCCTGAACCCCGTTTTAACCCATCACTCAACCAATGCATTTACCACCACTATGATAAACACATTTTATGAAGGAAAAAACATGATCCTCACTTGCAACCAGTATAGCGCTGTTGCAGGTCCTCATACCTCGCTCTACATGCCTGCAAGTTGCATAATGAAAGTACATAAGTGAAGGATACTAAAATCTGCTTGTTCTAATAAGTTCAGTATACACTATATAAGGAATGGTTTTTTACTTCTTTGACTAACATTTTGTGAAAATGCCAAAAAAATAACCAATCCTTTGCAACAGTGAATGCTTTTTAGAAAGGACAAAAAAGCCAAATAAAATGTTTTTTATGCTTCTGCATTTCCACAACTCGTCAAATATTTCTGATTGTTGCAAACTATTGTGGTTGAAAAATTAATAACTCAAAATGTAAACTAACAAAAGAGAAAGCTTAGAGTCACAACTAATCAACTAAATACACAAACTAAGCAAATTAAGTTTAAAATCTTAATGTGCTAATGGTTTTACATGGTAAATAGTAGACTAGTAAATTTTCATCTCTCCACTTATTCAAAAAAACAGAAGACCAGAAATTACACTTGGTGTATCCAACACGAGTACTCAAAACCCAAAGATATGGCCAAAGTCGCACACTGAGTGACTACAACCTCAAGCACTAGACACGCGAATTCAACAAATAAAAGAAGCGCTTGCGAAAACCTCTTTCGAAAAATTTACAAACATGAGCTTGGTTTGATCATGCAACTCCGAGAATATGTGTCACTATCAAATCACATGGTTTTGAACAATATAAACCACCACTTTCATCAAAACTACTGCTCTCTCCTTCCCTAGAATCAAACGCTGCCATTTTTTAGTTGTCCAATACGAGCATAACGTTCTCTGTTACTTAACACCTTTCCCAATTAGTAACTTTTACACATACTGTTAACTTTGATTTGGATTGATAGATTATAGAAACACCAACAATCCTTCATTCATTTTCCACTTGATTAATGAATTGCACTTGCGAAACAAATAAATGTAATTTTATGCTTCCAAAGAATTACTCGTTACAAAAGCCTATCTACTATATCCTTTGGTCATTTATGAATCCATAAGACCATCTGTAAAGGTGTAATGGTAGTGGCGTAATATGCCACCTCAGCACCACTACGCACTTGTGTGATAAGGGGCGTGAATGTCAAGCGTGAGTGTGGTCACTGGCAAAGGGCAAGTAGTATTTTTTTTCACCAACCATAGTACTACACCTCACATCTGTTGTTTAAATTAAACCTCACATTCACACAAACATCATTACTTCCCTTAGACACCTTTACAACGATCGCAACCACTCCATACATGACACCTACGTGCCACCAGTTTTTCATCACCATCACTAACCTATTAAGGATAGTCTAGGCTTCCTTTCATTTTCCCTTTTCTAGGAAGTAAAAACAGTCTTATTAACATACAAATGAGGGTTGACCAAACAAAGTAAATGCACTCACCAACACTTTTTTCGTTTTTACATAAATTCTAAATCAAACCGCTAACTACATTTTTAAAACCACTACAGTCACTGAACCAACTTATACTTCAAAAATCATTAGTTTAGTTTGTACTAAAGTTATAAAAAAACATAAAACATGTGCATGAATAATTAATTCCCCAAATTAGAAATCAAGTCAAATGAAGTCATTAAGTCATTAATTATTGCATTTGCTTCAAGAAACACATGCCCTTAACTCTTAATTAATTACACTAATATATAATCATAAGTAATCATAAGCATAATAATAATAATAATAATAATAACTAACCTCTGGGGTGAAGTAATACGGGTAAACGGTTCGGGTTCGGACCTCCGACGAAACAACATCCCAATCGCCGGTACCATGCCGGAGAACAGCACCACCGAGAACAAGTTCCTCCCACGTACCCCACACCTTCTTCATAACAACACCAACATCCTCCATGCGCACGTTAGCACAAACCCTTACTCCGTCGCCGGAGACCACCGCGGCTGATCGGAAAACGGCGAGAGACGAATTGGAAAGAGAATCGAAAAGGGTGTTCGGATTTGAGGCGAAATTGGTGAAATTGTTGCGGGAGAAAAGGGTTTGACTGATGAACGAATGGTGAATTCAACGGAGTTATTCGTTAGGGTTGAAATTGGAGATTGGAGAAGGGAGAAGAGGGTGATTTAGGGGATTATGAAGCATTTTAGAGATGATAATCATGATATTGTTGATGGGTTTGTGGGAATTTTGAAATGGTTTGGAAGAATGTGATACGAAGAAGAATGGTTTTCCTGCAAATTCTCCCTCCCTCTCTTTCTCTCTCTATGATAGGCATCCAATAATAAAAAATTGTTTTTTTAACCTATCATTTGAATTTGAAACTTATGTTCGGATTAACTTGTTCTGATAAATGGTCGTGTTTGGATTGACCTGTTTAATATATTCAGTTAAACAAGTTGATTCATAAAACTATTTAGGGAAACAGGTGGACGGTGAACTCGTTTATGACTCGTTAACATGTTTTTTAGAATCTATCGGTCAAATTAATACATGTGCAACTTGAACTTTACCCGCTAGGTTGCTTGGCATGTATAGATAAATGGGTTAAGTGGTCATGTTTAGGTTACGTGAATTTAAGTGTTTCTGGGTTAGGGTTGGTGTTTTTGAGACGAATAAAAAAACGAATCATGTTCAGGTTGACAATTCAACCTAGCAATATGTTAACCATCAACATGACACGACTGACACCCTATTGTTTATTTGTATTGTTGTTATGTTGGTCTCTCTAAAAGTAGTATCTCTGTATTTAAAAATAAATGAAAAAATTGTTTATATCTCGTTTTGTTCAAGCTCTAGTCATATTTGTTTCGTTTTTTCCTTTTTTACTTCCAAAATTTACTTGATCTATTTATTGTAGAAATAAACTTTTAAATCTTTTTTATTTAGTCATGAAACTACAAAATATAAAATTCTCCGATGTGGTATGATAAAGCATGCTTACATTTATAATGAGTTGCGAGCATACACACTAACCATACCTAAAACAATATACATTTTTGGATTGATCCACAAATCTCCTAATCAAATTACATGTTTATGTGCTCGATCTCATAACACATATAGTGAGACTACACCATGGATGATATCACGTCATTGATATCGCAATGACGTTGTTGCTACACCTCCATATAAAGACACCATGGGTATTAGAGTAAAAATCAGAACATTATAAAAGTACACATATAGATACAAAATATGTTTCGTGTAAGCATTATACATAAGCATAATACCGGGAACATGTGATAATGGGTTCGAAACAAAAAACTTCTATTAGACGCAAAGTAAGAACTAAAGTCCACATCCAAGGCTTACAACAACAGTACAAAAGTCTGTAAAGAAAATGATAGACTATAGAGATATACAAGTATATAACAAAGACAGTTGGGAATTTCAGAGGTGGTGTGTAGGTCAAAGAGTTTAACCATAACATGAAAAAAAAAAAGCTAGACAACCACAAAACAAATATATTTAACCAAACCTGAGTTTAAACTCGAAGACTAGCAAAGTCCTATGAAGAATTGGCAACACGACAACCTTCGGAGGAGCTACAATTAAATAACCTGTTTCTGCTGCATTGACATTGCTAGCTTTAATGGTTCATCTTGGTCATATGCTCGAGATACTGCACGATTTCTGACATTGGCGGTCTAAACTCCGGTTCGGCCTACAGAAAATGAAGAGAAGTGCAAGATATGACTTATTGAGTGACTGCAGCTACAATGGTTCTAATGACTACACAAAAAAAGTTGAAACCAGCAAACCATCCATTAGTTGACTTTTGAGGTCAACCAATGCCAACAAATTGGACTTTTGAGGTCATATCTACAGCGACTCTAACATCAATAGTCTAATACATGATGTGTTAAGCTATTAAAGTAGTCATGAAATCTTGATGTTGACTATTTGTCTTTATTTGCTCATCATCATCACTACAAAATTGGAAAGAACATATTTTGTATCTACAAGAAGAAAAGTTTAGAAGTTACCTGCACGCAGAGAGAAATAATATCTGCAAAGCGAGATAAAGACTTGGATGAATAAGCAGCATCAAGAGAAGGATCTACCATTCTTGACAACGCTTCTATATCATGAAGCCTAGGAACTGCCCATCTAACCAAATATTGCTCCCCACGAACTCTTGATCTGTAAGTATCGTAGTTAATTTTCAACTATGCAATAAATGTTTCATCTGTGTAGCGGGCCATAATGGGTGATTCGCACACTTTTGTATCCATTTAGGATAAAAACTACAAGTTTCTAATGTGTTATATAAAATATACAGTACAATAATAATCTAAAGTTTAATATCATACTATTTAGGAGTATAGATAAAAGTACATTTTGAGCGACTTTCATATGTTGTTACCCACAAAACAGAAAAGAAAACTTTAGAAGATGTTAGGATGAATAACCTATCATGAGCTTTTCGACCGGTGAGAAGTTCTAACATAACAACTCCGAAGCTATAAACATCACTTTGGTAAGTATAACTTCCTGACTCGAGTTCAGGGGCACCATATCCTGAACCTTGCAGCTGATATAATAACAATATAATGTCAACACCAATTATAATAACTTTATTATTTTAATGTGATGGATCTTACTTCTTACACAAGATCAAGAACCACTTACCTCACTAATGTAGCTCAATGGTAGCAATGGAGCCAAAGCGCAATCTGAAACACGCACATTAAGCTCTTCATCAAGCAGAATATTTGCAGACTTGAAGTTTCGGTGGACAACAGGTGGTTGACAAACCTCATGCAAGTACCTAATAAGCAAAACATTAAATACAAAACACTCTTAATTACTTGTGATCTAACATTTCTGTTAGAAATTATAATGTATTATGGTTAGGCCCGTTAGCGTAGCCCGTTAAGCTAAAAATTTTGTAGTCTCTAAACATCATTAGTATACAAAATAGCGAGGGAGATGAAGGTACAAGTTGAGAGATGTACTTACTCCAACGCCTTTGCAGCTTGAAGCGCCACGTTTACACGAGTTTTCCATGAAAGTCTCTCATGTATATCTTCATCTAGATGCAGTGCTTCATGTAATGTCCCATTTTTACAGTGTTCATAGACAAAAAGTCTTTGTCCATGTTCACAACAGTAACCGACAAGTCCAACTATATTTTCATTTTGAAGTTTAAAGACATTTGACACCAAGTCCATGAAATCTTCATCGCTCCATTTCCTCGAATCTGCATTCTCCAGTTTCTTTACAGCCAGTAGCTAAAAGAATATAAAGTAGGTGAGCAAGTTGTTAGTAAAGGTACCAGTTTAAACCTATTCATGTGAATGTGGGTCAACTTGGGTTGTATTTTACTGATAATGCGTCTTTGGGTTATAAATAAAAATTTCGGCTAAAGAAGAAACGGATTGATTGATTTAAAGGTGTACGGAAGTATACACAAGTGTTTATGACCTCCTGGTTTGCTTTGTTCAGAAAAGAATAGACCATTATTTTAAAAAACTGTTATTTAACCATATTTAACATATTCATGGTGTTGGACGTGCGTTTAGAAAGAATTTGTGATATTAATAATCAGAATCAAAATAATCAGGTCTAGAGTGTAGAAAATGATGTTTTGAATGTGCTTATGCTATTTTAAATGGTAATAGTAAGATATTTGAGTGTTTGTAAAATTATCCACGTTGAAGAAATTACTAGACAAAAGTGGCCAAAATTATACTGTTGTCAGATTATAAATACAGTTTGTGAAATGAAAATAAAACCCCTCCAGTTAAATTAAATGAATTTTTGAAAAAGTTATGAAACTCATTCATTTACCCCAAAAATACAGAAAAAAGTTTGTTCATCCAAAATAATGAAACTGATATTCTGGTAAGACACAGTTTCAGAACCCAAGTAAAAGTGGTCAAGAAAAGTGTGAGCGGGTCAACCAAATCGGTTCTTATCCTCCATAAAAACTTACCCGCTTTGACCCATTACCCAACCGGCCAACCCACCAACATACCATTAACATGCCAAAAAGCATGACCTTAGTGAGAAAATTACTTGAACTCATGAACCTTGTTTATATATGTTGCAAGCACACTTGTTTTTTATAACACATTAATGATGCATGGATTAATAGAATTTAAATAGGTGAGTTTACGCTCAGTATATTCTATACCATTTTCCACATTAAACTTAAGAAAGCATTACCTTTCCATCCGGAAGCTGGGCCCTATACACCGTGCCAAGCATGCCTCTACCAATAATATTTTCTTGAGAAAAGCTATTTGTATGCTGTTGAAGGGATGAAATTGAGAAAGATTTTGGGAAATCTGTATTTCTTGAAATATCCTGGCCCGTTGTTGGAACCGGCACTGGTTTTAAACTGACTGGTTCTCCAATAAGAAGTTGAGGAGGTAAATGTGGTGGTGGATTCTTTGAGATTGTTTCCATTTTTCCCTCTTCTACTTTGGACCTTGGCAATGAGTCATTTCTACCATTATCATTGCATGGAGTTTCTGTGCAAAGATCAAGGATCATACAGTTGGGTATGAGAAAAGATAACTTTTAAGGCCAACTGTCCAAACTAATAACTTCCACACTTTATGAATAATTTCAAGTCAATGCAAATTTATTATAGGGGTTAGTTATTGTTAGTTAACTATTTGTAACAGTTCGCTTTGTTTCTTTTTCCTTTTGTATATTAAGAGGCATGTATAATGATGGTATGATGATGAAATGAAGTGAACTTGTTTTGTATTCTTCTTCTTCCTGTATTTATACCACTAATTTTGTCATTAGTATGGATAATTGATGTTGAAATATATGGTTTGACCCGAAAAGTCAAGTTTGACCAAAGTCATTTGTTACAAAGGGAGCTAAGCATGCTAAAAGGAAAAGATTAAACCTTACCATTGTCTTTTTGATGAGATTGATACAGCGAAGACACATTTAGCACAGAGTTCTTCATATGATCACCAACTTTGATGGTTGACTTCTTTTTGCGCCATCTTGACACGAAAATGCAAAATCCAAGTGCAAGTAAAACAAGAATCAAGATTACAACTGCTACCCACACGAGTTTTTTACTCGACTGAGACCTTCCAACTGCTTCAACTCCTATGCTTGTTTCAGGTGGTTGTGAATCGGATGTTGATGATGGCATAGGAGACAAGGCTGGTGGTGAAGCAGATAAGGCTGGTGGTGAAGCAATAATGGTTGTATTAAAAGGGTTTCCTTTGCTCCTGCATTGCACATATGAATGTCTAACTATTATGCAACAACTTCTAGTTGTGGAATAGTCTTTCAAAATGGGAAAAGTTTACATAAAAACTGTGTTTTCTTACAAATGGCAGCCATAACAGACAGCATAATGAAGTCTCACTAAGATATACAAAAAGATTGCTTACAAAAGTTTCTTTTTTACCTGAAATTTGGGATGCTCAACAATTTTGGGGGTATTGGCCCAGAGAAAAGATTATTCTCAATATTCCTATGTAACAACAAAATATTTATTTCAAACCATCATAAATAATAATCAAAGCAAAAACAGAAGAAAGTATAAGCATTCAGAGAAGTTTGATATGAAAAAAAGAGCCAAGTATAGTACAGATCAATAAGGGGAAGATCTTGCAACACGTCAAGTACACCGGTAAGATAATTGTCTTGTAAGTGCCTGCACGAACAAAAACGAAAAAAAGTACACAAATATAACTTGGCCATCAAAATTAAACCAGGAAGGCAGTATGGTATGTTGCCAATCTTGAAAATGGGAAAAAAATGTATGAACATTTAACACGTATAACTTGTGCAAAAATACCCAAAGTGCATGTTTTAAAGCGTATAAACTTTATGTCTTACAACGTGGAGATTGAGGACAGGTTCGCCATCGATAGAGGTAAAGGACCACTAAGATTATTAGCAGACAAATCCCTGCAAGAAGACATCAAATTCAAAATATAATGACATATGGTACAAGTTATAAGCATGATACACCATTTACTAGGGAGCAAATGAGCGGGTTGAGCAGGTTGGATAACAAGTCAAAATGGTAGTTACTTTATACGGGTCACGTCTGGTTACAGAAAAGGATGATACTCCATTAAAGTATATGCTAGAAGAGGGAAACATGCTACAGAAGCTGCCCATACGGGCCAACTGAATTCTGTTTTTGGGCTTAAGCTGGATCCATTCAGTCAAGGAGTTAGCAGTAAACTGGAAGAGTGGGGAGCAGTTACTATGCTTAATTATTAGCAGGAAGATTCAAGGTCGAGGAGCTGTTCCTATGCCTACTTTCAGGAGCAATTACTACATGTCAGGGGTTATTTAGGTAGGCTTTTTTTGCTTTCATTTCCTCATTCCTGTTTTTCATTATCAAAGTAGTGTGTAATTGGAGACATTGCCCCTCTCGAATCATGCTGTTTATTTCAGTTCAAATCAAAGTTTCCTGCTTAAATTATAGATCTTATCAATCTGAAACATTTTTTGTCCATAACTTTATATTCTTTTGTACATAATTAGGGTGACAAGTACGATCTCTATATAATTTCGGTGATGCAGTAAGAGTACAATTTGGGTGACTTTCAACATGTTTGACCCGTTTCCCTTCTAGTTTTTCTTAATATGTCCCCCCTTAGACCCGAATCGACCCATTCATATGTAATATGGGTCGAAACTACCACCTCAAGGAGTGGGAGGAGAAGTTTTGTGCACAAGTTTTTGCATTTTGATACATAACTTTATTAACGGATATGTATATATCCGATTATATTGTACATGTGATGTATATCTATATTAGTTAGTTAGCTTCAATGTATATCTATATGAGTTAGTTTAGATGAATTAGTTCCTAGTTTAGAGGAGTTAGTTAGATACTTTTGTATTCTATATATATCCTAAAGATATCAATGAATGATCATCGATTTCAATCAGTTTTATGGTATCAGAGCTAGCACTCTAGCTCATACCTACCGTCGATCCCAAAGGGCCATTACCGCAGCCAACAGACCAACGTCCGGAGCTGTAACCTGTTTCTTCTTTCGACCTTCTTCGTCTCTCCAATGGCAAGTCAAGGTGAAAGCTCTAAGAAACCAGAAACCCCTAGCCCTAAGAAACCAGAAGCCCTTCATCCGGTGTACTCCGTTACAAACATCCAAAACAAGGTGCGTGTTTTGGATGGAACCAAAGTTTCCTACTCCTCGTGGGTCAAGCTGTTCAAGCTGCACGCACGTGGCTACGATGTTCTCCAACACATCGATGGTACCAAACCCCCGGCCAAGGAATCTTCTGACTATGACTCTTGGGTCAAGATCGACGCCATTGTCCTACAATGGATCTATGGAACGCTGTCAGACGATCTCTTAGTTCGGGTCCTCCGCAGCGAGTCAACCGCCCATCAAGCATGGACGCGTATACAAAACATCTTCTTGAACAACAAGGGGTCGAGGGCGGCTGCTCTCGAGCATGAGTTCTCCAATCTCACCCTCCGTAGCATGCCAAACCTTGAAGCCTACTCTCAGCGACTCAAAGATCTCGCTGATCAGCTAGGCGACGTGGACAGTCCCGTTACGGACCAACGCCTTGTGCTCCAATTGGTTCGCGGCCTGCCACCGGAGTTCGACGCCGTCGGCTCCTACATCAACCAGACCCTCCCCACCTGGGAGGCGGCCTGCAGCATGCTCCAGCTTGAGGTTCAACGCCAAACAGCGCGCGAGTCCCTCTCGGGCACACCTCCAGTCGTCGCTGCTGTTTCCACCGACACACCGCCACCACCGTCCCCCAGTCGTCGTGACTCCCAACCTCGTGGTGGCCGTAACAACTCTCGCCGCCCCAACAATCGCACCCCCCAATCCAGTGGTAACCCCTCGCGTCGGCCTCCCACAAATAACACCCAGCCCAACCCCTTGCTTCGGGCCAACCCTTGGTCCAGCATTCCCCCTGCGTACTGGGCTCCCTGGTGGGCCAATCTACCTCCATGCCCTTACCCAACCCAACAAGGATGGCCCCTCCTGCCTGGCCACCTGCCGCTCGGCCCACTGCTCACTCCACAAACCCTTCTCCAGCCCCGACCTCGGCCCAAGCCCACTTGTCGGAAATTAACCCCATGGATCCGACCGACCTCGGCGCTGCTTTTCAGTCCATGTCTATGGACCCGGGCGATGCACAATGGTACATGGACTCCGGTGCCACCGAACACTTAACTGCCGATCCAGGTAATATTCACATTCCCTGTGTTAATTCCATTAAACAGGTAATTGTCGGGAACGGCAATCGGGTGCCAGTTCAGGGATCGGGTCACACCATCCTTAACTCCCCCACCAAACCCATTCACCTGAAAAACGTCCTTTGTACCCCTAACATCATTAAAAACCTTATCTCGGTTCGAAAATTCACCACTGATAATTGTGTGTCTGTTTCTTTTGATCCGTTTGGTTTTTCTGTGAAGGATTACAAGAATGGGAAGCTCCTGAGTCGCCACAATAGCACCGGTCCACTCTACTCGTTCAACCACATCGCCTCACCGTCTCCATCTACATTTATTGCATCGTCTTTTTCAGATACCTGGCATGACCGTCTTGGTCACCCAGGCACTCATGTTATGGATTTTTTGGTTTCACGTAATTTAATTTCATGCAATAAAATCAAGAGCAATTTCTTTTGTAATTCTTGTCATCTTGCTAAAAATAAACGTCTTCCGTTCTTTAATTCTACGTCCACGTCCCTACACCCTTTTGATATAATACATTGTGACTTGTGGACCTCTCCACTTCGAAGCAAAACTGGTGCTAAATATTATATGGTCCTCATTGATGACCACACTCAATTTACATGGACTTTCCCTTTAAAATTTAAATCGGAAACGTTTACCAATTTCAAGAATTTTTATGCTTACATAAAAACACAATTCAACCAACCCATCAAAACCTTCCAATGTGACATGGGTGGGGAATTTGACAATTCCACCTTTAAGACATTTGCCTCCACTCACGGCCTCTGTTTCCGGTTCTCGTGTCCTCACACGTCACAACAAAACGGGAAGGCGGAACGCATGATCCGTCGTCTCAACGACATCATGCTATCCCTTTTAACACACGCCTCCCTCCCTTCCTCGTTTTGGGATGAGGCCCTCGCCACTGCCACTTACCTACACAACATTCTTCCTTCCCAACTCCTAAACTTTCACACCCCCACCACCCTCCTATACCGAAAACACCCCACCTATTCCCACCTTCGCACCTTCGGGTGTGCCTGCTTCCCCAACCACTCCGCCACCCGCCCACATAAATTGGCCCCCAAATCCTCCCTCTGCGTCTTTCTCGGATACCCCGTGAACAACCGCGGCTACCGCTGCCTCGACCTTACCACGGGTAAAATCATTCTTTCCCGACACGTCACTTTTGACGAAACTTCCTTTCCCTACTCCACAACCCCACCCAAATCATATACTTTCCTTGACCCGGACCCCCTCCCACCACATACTCCCTCCCACCCGATGCTTACTCGCTCCAAAACTGGTAGCCTCCCCCACACCACACCGTTTAACCTCAACACCGCCACCACACCGTCCATCTCCCCCCTTCCCAAGTCCCACAACCACGCCTTATCCGACCCTAACTGGCACTCGGCTATGACCGATGAATACCGGGCTTTAATGTCAAATAACACGTGGGAATTAGTGCCTAGACCCCTGGACGCGCACGTTATCCGGTGTATGTGGCTTTACCGCCACAAATATCATGCTAATGGCACATTACAACGATACAAGGCCCGTTTAGTTGTCAATGGAAAATCTCAACAGGTCGGTATCGATTGCGACGAGACTTTCAGCCCGGTGGTCAAACCCACCACTATTCGCACCGTTCTCAGTCTCGCCACTTCCCGGTCTTGGCTTATCCACCAATTGGACGTCAAGAACGCCTTCTTACACGGGGACCTACACGAAACCGTATATATGTTTCAACCCCCTGGGTTTGCTGACAAAACCAAACCCACCCATGTTTGCCGCCTTAAAAAGTCACTCTACGGGTTAAAACAAGCTCCCCGTGCCTGGTATTATCGATTTGCCACTTACCTTCAGCGGTGTGGTTTCAAATCCACCGTCAGTGACACGTCACTGTTTGTTTATCGCAACGGATCAGATATGGCCTACTTGCTATTATACGTGGATGATATTATTTTAACAGCATCTAACCCTGTTTTATTGCAGTCTATTATCACTAATCTTTCCAGGGAATTTGCCATGTCGGACCTTGGACGACTTCATCATTTTTTGGGCATCAAGGTCACGCAATCTAATGACGGCCTCTTCCTCACTCAGGAAACGTATGCCAAAGACATCCTTACTCGCGCCAACATGCAACATTGTAAACCATGTGCTACACCTATTGACACCAACTCCAAGTTAAGCGCCACATCTGGAGAATTGTTACACGATGGTTCACTTTACAGGAGTCTTGCCGGCGCCCTTCAATATCTCACCTTCACCAGACCAGACATTTCTTACGCAGTCCAGCAGATATGCCTTTTCATGCACGCTCCTCGGGACTCACACTTCACTTTCATGAAACGGCTACTACGCTACATCAAAGGAACCCTGGATTATGGTCTTACTATTTCCCCTTCCAAGTCACTAACTTTAATGGCCTATTCCGATGCTGACTGGGGGGGCTGCCCCGACTCACGGCGCTCCACGTCTGGATATTGTGTGTTTTTGGGTGACAATCTTGTCTCGTGGTCGTCTAAACGCCAACCAACAGTATCTCGGTCAAGTACCGAGGCAGAATATAAGGGCGTCGCAAACACTGTCGCTGAAACAACGTGGTTACGAAATCTGTTACTTGAACTCCACATCCCGCTACCTCGTGCCACTGTTATCTACTGTGATAACGTTTCTGCAGTCTATCTATCTCAGAACCCTGTTCAACATCAACGTACGAAGCATATCGAGATTGACATCCACTTTGTTCGGGAAAAAGTACGTCTGGGCTCAATTCGGGTTCTTCATGTCCCTGCTGATTTTCAGTATGCCGACATCTTCACGAAAGGATTATCGCGACAGTTATTTGAAAAGTTTCGATCCAGTCTTTGCCTTCGTCCTACTCCGGCTACGACTGAGGGGGCGTATTAACGGATATGTATATATCCGATTATATTGTACATGTGATGTATATCTATATTAGTTAGTTAGCTTCAATGTATATCTATATGAGTTAGTTTAGATGAATTAGTTCCTAGTTTAGAGGAGTTAGTTAGATACTTTGTATTCTATATATATCCTAAAGATATCAATGAATGATCATCGATTTCAATCAGTTTTAAACTTATCATAATCATAAGATAAATGAAACGTTAGGATTAGCAAAAAGAAGGCGTACAAATTAGTCAAGGCTGTGAGTTGTTGAAAAGAATCTGGAATGGCACCACTCAAATGATTGTTGTTCAAAGACCTAAACAAAAAAAATATAACTTGTTAATGAAAGAATATTACATAAGAGCTTGATGAAGATTATATTTGAAACACAAAACTTACAAGTCTGTCAGTTGAACTAACATAGACAAAGATTCTGGTATGCTTCCCGTAAGTTGGTTCCCAAAGAGATAGCTAACAGAAAATGAATAAGAACAAAGAAACAAATATGTTATTAAAAGAGATGTTATTCCTAAAAACAAAAGAAACATAACATACAAGGTTTTCAGTGTAACTGGCAAATCTGATGGGATACTGCCTCCAATGTGGTTATAGCTCAAATCTCTGTGCATTCAAAGATCGATTATCAAATACCAACATGAAGAAGATTATATACTCAGTGAACCACATTGTCACTCACATTTGTATAATTGAAGCAAAAGCTCCCAAATTTTCACCGAGTTCGCCTCCCAAACTAGCATTGTTAAGGACTCTGCATATGTTTAGAGATTAATAGATTATTAAACAGTGATCATAAAATTTTTCACAAGAATATATGATTATTGTTGCATACATTCCTGTTATGTTGGAGTTCACGCATTGGACGCCTTGCCAACCGTCTAAACATGGATCACCTCCTGCAAATAACCATCCCACAAGAGGAGGGAAGCCCAGGGCTGCATATAGACTATTTATTGCTAAAACTGTAACAAAGAATTTGTATAGATACATTAATAATGATAAGTATAAACTAAACAAAATTATTTGTTGTGTAAATTTTCTCAAGAATCATTGTTTGTTTAAACAAAATTCAAGTGCTACAGTTTGTAAACTTAATGAATTTTGTATAGGGGTGGTAATCGTGTGAGGAATTCTCACCCCTAAAACTTAATTTAAAACCGACCAAATAATAATGAAACAAACAAATAAGTGAGATAACACTTACCATCACGAGGATCAGTAAACCCGAAACAATTTGTTGTAATTGAAATTGACAACAAACCCACAATAGCAATCGAATAAATCTTGAATTCTGAATTCCCCATCATCAAAATACACCCAAATAACTCAACTTTAATGGTCTCTCCACTGTGTTCTTCGAGATGAAAACACACACTAACAAAAACGCACAAAATCATCAAACTTGCAAGAAACAATAAAAAAGATTTAGAATTTGAACAGTAAAGACGGTGATGAAAGCAAATTAAAAGCTTTAAAAACAGAGTCTGCAAAAAAGATCATAAATGGGGGCGAAAATCGAAGTCCTGTGATGAAATTGAAACTGAAAATGATCACAATTCAAGTGATGTGATGAAATTGAGCAAAGAAAACTGAAACCCATGAATGAATTCATGTATAACTTACTGTGTGAAGAGGATTTGTGCAGAACAGAGTGTTGGTAAACTGCAAATGAATTGCTTTTAGTCTTTAGAACCCTAAATTTTGCAGAGAGAAGATGATGGTGTTATGAAATGACAAAAAGCGAGCATTTTGCTTAATAACTTTATCGAAGAACGCATTAAATTTGAAGAAAATGTGATTATTTGTACGGTTACTGTTCGACCGTTGGGTGGCTCGAGTGGCAGTAGCCGGGAGAGTGAAAGCTTGCTTTTTCTTTTTTTATTCTTAAGAAGAAAAAAAATTCTAACTATTTAAAAATATATTGATCGATAATAATTAATACTAATAGTTTAAATTATAATACTTATAATTTACTCTTTTATTATAAAAGATGATCTTATGTATATACGAGTATATGGTATATCTGTGATAGTCGGTGTGGCTCATGCTTATAGAGAACATCACACCCTTTGTTGTGAGATTTTGTTTTTAGTTTTTTTTTCTCTTGAATTTTAAATATGATTTTTCCTGATATTACAAATTTGCTATTCGATTTAACTTATCTTTGTTAGTTTTTCATTGTGAAATTTTTTTCGCGGGTGAATAATAGTGTAAAAATTAATGATGAGCCTTGTAGATTTTAACATCTTGTTGTAATGCGTTGGGTAATTTCACTAGTCAACAACCAAATTAACTAGTTTTAACGTTAATAATTGTCGTTTCTTCTATCCATAAATAAATTTTATATACTTGGCCAAAATTATCATATAGTCTTCTTTGTCTTTATAAAAGTAAGATTATACAAGATGAATTATTTTTATTTCAACTCTTTTTTATATTAATTTTTATTTGATTTTGTAATACGAAATTTCTTATATGATTAATGAAAGCAACCACATACTTGTTTAAAAATTAAAAAAGGTTTATCTAATAACTTTATGAATTTTTTAAATATAATCTGGTAGACTTTTTAAATATAATTTGGTAGAAGATGTATAGTTAATTATGATAATTAAAGGTTGGTTACAACAAAAGATATTATTTTAGTTGGTGTCAAAAGCACACTTTTTTTTGCCAAATAAATTGTAGACGTAGGAATTAGCGTGGCATGTTAATAGTAGCCCGATTAATCATTTTGCGCCATGTGGATATCTTCATTAGGTATTCTTTTCTTGTTAACATTCTATTATTTATCTAGGTTATTAATTATACTAGGTGTATAACATAAAATATTTTAATTGTTTCTGTTTTAGAAAATATCATATGGAGTCGTATAAATTTACATATCTGAAGAATTTTTATTATGTACAATAAGCATGAATGACTTTAATAGCCAAAATAAAAAATGCCCTCTTTAAACATTACATCTCCGATTTTAAACTTATGTGATTTTAGTGGCCATTTAAAACGCATTCCATGCAACTTGATGAAATCTAAGAAAATTCATATGGTTAAATTTCCACAAATTAATTCACATTAGCATGTGTAATGACTGATAAATAAAGAACAAATGTGATGTTTCACATGACGATACATTAAGGGACTATTTAGCAAGTTTTAGAATAATTAAATGCTAAACCAATAAAAGGTCTGAACCATTAAATGATAAATCATTAATAGGTCTAAACCATTAAAAGCTAATATATCGTTTAACTATTCAAAGACAGTTGTCTGACTAATTCAGATAAGAGCTCTTAACCATTCAGCATTAAAACTCTTAACCATTCAGCATTAGTATAATGCTTAACCATTCAAAGGCAAATGTCTGAACTATTCAGACATTTGTTCACGAAACAAACAGTTTGAACCATTAAATGTTGATTCATTCAAACATATGAATCATTAAGATGCTGAAACAAACAGTCTCTAACAATCATTTTACCTTCAAAGAAAATATGTATATCTATACTACTATATAAAACAAAATATTAGAACACAAATGTAATTTTACAAAAAAATAAATAATTAAGACACCTAATGCAACTTAATAAGCATTAGGTACAAGTGTTTTATACAATCATTCCTATTTTACCCATCATTTAATAAACTTCTTCTAATCATGTAAGATTATTTAATTCACTAGATTATATATTATATTATTTATAATACTTTAAATTAATAGTTAAATTTATTAATAAGTATTATCTTATTTGAATACTAAAAATAATAATAATAATAATAATAATAATAATAATAAAATTTATAAATAAGTTTTATCTTATTTGGATATTTAACTATATAATTACTTTTATAATGATGATAATAATAATATTCTATATCTATATTTATACTATTATATAAAACATTTGATAAAAACACACTTGTAATTTTACTCAAATTTTAAAACAACTAAAATAACTTTTTAAACATAAGGTACAAGTGTTATATACAATAATTTCTAATTTGCTCATATTTAATATATTATTTAATATATATTTATTTTAAACTAAAGTTCAAAAATGGTTGTTTTCATTTGCTTCTGTGTTTCCTAACGCTTTTTATGATGACGAACTTTCTTCGTGATTTTCAAATACACAATCACGTTGTTTTTATATTCGTGTTTTTATGCTTAAAATCGAATAGCCATGTTTTATTTTTAAATGATTTTTTAATAAATTTCTGAATATTAAAGTTATAATTTTATCAACATTACGGTTTAAATATTTTTAACGTTAGCGTAAATACCAATGTTCAAATATTGAAACTAATTTTATAAATTTTAACGCCTCGCTGCAACACGCAAGAATACCCACTAGTAAATGTGTAATCCATATAACTAAGTCAAAGAACTACAAAAGAATTGAGCATTAATTGTAACTCATTCATGTGATACAAAATTATATATAGATAGCATCAAGAAAAATACAAGGGAAAATCATCAAAGTAGATATTTGACCAATTTAAATTACTAATATAACCATTGAAAAATAAATTTAAAAAAAAAAAACAATAAAAACGAGCCACGTGCCCATCCATCGCCACGTGGGCGAGGAAAATCCATAAATCCTCGCTGAAAAGGTGACTGGGCGAGGGAAATACATAATTCCTAGCCGACATGGCGAAATTTCAGTGGTTCCTCGCTGACGTGCTCCATTCCTTGCTGACTCGGCGAGGAATCATGGATTTTCCTCGCCCATACTTACAAAAATGACACTCCTCGCTCAAATATTTATTTTTTTAAATACAATTTTTTTTAAAAAGTATTTACCATAAATTAAAAAATCATTAGTTTTATTATTATTTTTATTTATTGTTTTTTAAACACTTAAATTTGTAATTTAATGTGATTTTCCTATATATAATACAAGCTTTCCCTTAACAAACTTATCCACTCTTAGTTTATTATTTTGTTCATTAATAGTTATTTTCATCCAAATCCCTAGATAACTTCACTTACCACCAAAACAATCTTGAAATGGTTTTATACCAAGGGTAAAACCATTTCCTTTATTTTCGTCCAAAGCTTACCCCTGGTTTTTTACAAGGGGTGAAATCGTCATTTCATTTATTAAATTGTTATTTTCGTTCAAATCCCTATATAACATCAGTTACTACAAAAACAACCTTGAAATTGTCTAACAATAAAAAATTTTGAGTGTCCATTTAAATTGGTAGGGATATACGACAGTAAGCATCATTCGTGGAAATTAGAGGTGAGGTATGACGAATATAATCATGATCCTATTTAACATCTGGAGTGGCACCCATTTACAAGAAGATTTTCGTATAACAAATACAATCCAGAGGAGCAGCTGACTAAGCAGAACATGGAGTGTTGTAATATATTGTCAACCATAAACAATCAGAACCATAACAACGTGTCCGTCACCAGAGACGTATACAATGCTCATCGGAAGATACGAAATGAAAAGAAAGTTAATAAAACAACAATGGAAGTTCTAAAAAACCTTCTATCTTTCAAAGGTTACGTTGATTACACCTGAGAAGATCCCGCTACAAATGTTATAGCAAAATTCTTTGGTAATCCGAAATCGCACGACATGTAGCGCATGTTTTAATACAGGTACCAAACTTCCATAAATGCGGTTGACTTCTTTTGTCGAACCTTGATAAACTTCAATCGTCATTTCCAATGGACGAATAAATCAATGTTGAAAAAGAGATAGAACCGAGTGGAACTACAAATAATAACACAACCTGTTGCGGTAAAATTTAGTTTGGTGAAACAAATCAAAGCGATTATGTATTCAAGCAAATCTAACAAGAAAGCACTTATGGTTCAATCAAATATTCGCGGGTGTCAAACGTTAAAGGTTCAACAGTAGAAGCAGGATTCCTAACAAAGTACGTGTGACATGCCGAGACATAACTCGTTTATATGGTCACACATTAACGAAAGAACAAGTTTAGACATGAAATCAAAGAAGCCCGCCATGCAACGTAGTCGTTATAAGTCTTTAATACTAAAAGAACATATGATTTTCTTAAACTATACAAAATATTGTTGACTTTTCATCAACTATGGGGACCAACATATAAACAATATTAACATGCTAAAGAATTGGATTCCATCTATGTTTCATCAATACGTATCACATACACAAGATCTCAAAGCCAATGATAATTGTGGTTTTCGGTATGTCACTTTGGGCTTAGGGTTTCATGAAAAAAATGGGTTTTTGTGCGACAACTTCCAAAAGAATTGGACGAACACGAAGCAAAATACATAGAAGTTTTGACAGTTTATTCAACGTACAATATGACGAGAAGCCACGCCATAAATTGGGTGGAAGTGGAACTTGCACCCAAACAAAATTTGATGATAATGTTGTATTCGAGAATCACGATTGCTCAAAACTTTGGTGTCACTATTCTCTTTTTAAGCAATAAAGGTTGCCAAACGTTTTTCCCCATATGGGCTGGTCCGAGAATTTCGATGCCTCATCCATTGTGTCGTTTGCTTATGTAAACAATTATCATCTCGTCTATGTTGAATTAGATGAATATTATCCGATGCCTACATTAAATAATTTTTGGCTTGTAACCGAAACATATCTTAGTAGAATAGAAAGTTATGTATAAGCTTCGAATATCATAATATAACGTGATAACAGACAATACCAGACAAACCCCAAATTATATCAATTTGTTTTTACTGAAATTTTGTAATTATTTTATATTTATTAATTTATTCGAGTGTTACATTTTTTTTATTATATACATTTATATTGTTCGTAATGTATATTTAAAATAATTTATTTTTTGTTTATTAATTTGTTTTATAAATGTAAAAAAAATGAATAGAAAAACTATACATCACGTATAACCCCATACATTACGTATAGATGTTACTGAGGTGAGAGTGAGGGATTAGTGCCCGACATTTTTTCAGTAACATGATCTTATTTAAACCTATCATAAAACATGATAATATAAACTCTATATATCATATCGTCCAAGGGGCAAAATCGTAACTTACAGGCACAATAACCGACTAGGGTTTTCTCTTATCACCCTCACCACCACCACTTTCAGCCTCCACACCACTCTCAAACAACCACCATGGTCGGCTTCGAAATCGGCGACGTCCCCTTCAACGCCGACGGCTGGGGTCCGCCGGAGACCACCGACTCCACCACCACCACCGCCGCCGCCTCCATCCTCCCCAACCACCCCCTCAACGTCCCTTTCGCCCCCTTCTCCCGCTCCGACAAGCTCGGCCGGATCGCCGACTGGACCCGGTCCAACTACAACCAGAACCGCCCCAACAACCGCAACGCCACCACCAACCCCTCCGACTCCGCCTTCGACTTCACCACCGACGACTCCTTCGCCGCCGGCTTCAACGCCGACGACGACGCCAGCTTCCGGTTAGTCGACGGCAAGCCGCCGCCGCGCCCTAAGTTCGGACCTAAGTGGAGGTTTCAGAACAACCGGAATCAGCTCCCGCAGCGCCGTGATGAAGAAGTTGAAGCTCGGAAACGTGAAGCCGAGAAGCAACGAGCTCGGCGTGATCGGCTCTATCACGCTAATCGCTCCGGTGGTAATAACCCTAGGCGTGAAGCCGCTGTGTTCAAATCGTCGGTGGATATTCAACCGGAGTGGAATATGCTCGATCAGATCCCGTTTTCAACGTTCACGAAACTGTCGTACAACGTCCCTGAGCCTGAAGATCTACTCATCTGTGGTTCGATTGAACCGTATGACAAAACCTACGATCGAATCACACCGAAGAACGAACGGCGATTGGAGCGGTTTAAGAACCGTAATTTCTTCAAGGTTACGACAACTGACGATCCGGTGATCCGTCGCCTCGCGAACGAGGATAAGGCGACGGTTTTCGCTACCGATTCGATACTCTCGACGCTAATGTGTGCGCCTCGATCGGTTTACTCGTGGGATATAGTGATCCAACGCGTTGGAAACAAGCTGTTTTTCGACAAACGCGATGGATCGCAGTTGGATTTGCTTTCGGTTAACGAGACATCACAGGAGCCTCTGCCTGAGGCGAAGGACGACATCAATTCTGCGCATTCGTTGTCGGTTGAGGCTGCGTATATCAACCAGAACTTTTCACAGCAGGTGTTGGTTAGAGATGGGAATAAGTTGAGCTTCGAGGAGCCGAATCCGTTCGCGAGTGAGGGTGAGGAAGTGGCGTCGGTTGGGTATAGGTACAGGCGGTGGAAGCTCGATAACGATACGAATTTGGTGGTTAGGTGTGAGGTGCAGAGTTATATGGATGTGAATAACCAGAAGTCGTTCTTGACATTGAATGCTTTGAATGAGTTTGATCCGAAGTATTCGGGTGTGGACTGGAGGAGGAAGTTGGACACTCAAAGGGGCGCGGTTTTGGCTACTGAATTGAAGAACAACGCGAATAAGATCGCGAAGTGGACTGCACAGGCGATATTGGCTAGTGCTGATATGATGAAGTTGGGATATGTGACTAGGGTTCATCCGCGCGATCATTTTAATCATGTTATACTGGCGGTTGTTGGGTATAAGCCGAGGGAGTTTGCAGGGCAGATTAATCTGAATACCGCGAATATGTGGGGGATTGTGAAGTCTATAGTGGATTTGTGCATGAAGTTGAATGAAGGGAAGTATGTGTTGGTTAAGGATCCGCAGAAGCCGCAGGTGAGGATCTATGAGGTGCCTGCGGATGCTTTTGAGAATGATTATGTGGAGGAGCCGTTGCCCGAAGATGAACAGGTGCAGCCTCCTGTGGAGAATGGTGAGACGGATGCTGCGGATGGGAAAGAAGTTAAAGATGAAGCGTAGAAGGTATTCGTCTTCTGTGTTATGTTCGTTACTTCGTTTTTCGTTTATGTGCTTTAGTTGTTTTGTTGCTTGTTACTATATTTAAGGTGTGGTTAGATACAATGTGTCTGTCACAGGCCAAGCAATAATTTTATCATATGTTTGGATTTGCTTATTAATGTTTATTGTCATTTTAAGACACTATAATCAGTTTTGATTGTTTAGATACACAGAGTAAAATGCTAATTACTTTTAAAACACTATATTTGATGTTAAGTATAAGTATAACACAATCACTTTTGAAACACACATTTAAGCAGCAGCTTAGTTTATATGTATAGTAAACTTCTATATTTGATGACTTGTTAAAACCTCAAAAGTGTTAACCAATGAAGTTTCACAATTTATTGCAGTCACCATTTGATGTGATAAAAGCCCTCTTTAGTTGTTGCCATGACATTCAAGGGCTTCATTACAGTTGCCATTAGATAATTTTTTTTAGGGTTACATGGGTTGTGTTTGTGTCAACACAAAGTAACCTTGATGTGTTTAGGTTCATGCGTGTGACATGATATTCAGGTTAGGGGTTGTTTGACAATTTGTAATTGATTTAGTGCTGAACCAATAAGAGATCTAAACCATTAAGTGCTGAACCATTAAGAGGTTTGAACCATTAAGAGCTAGTATATCGCTTAACTAGTCAAAGACAAATGTCTGACCAATTCAGATGTGAGATCTTAACCATTCAGCATTAGATCTTTTAACCATTTAACATTAGTATGATGCTTAACCATTCAGAGATCTTAACCATTCAGCATTAGACCTTTTAACCATTAAGTGCTAAACCATTTAGACATCTGAACCATTAAGAGGCTGATTCAGATACTGCCAAACATCCCCTTAGTGTTGGATTCAACCTGCCAACTTGCCGACATGACCCATTAGGCAGCACCTAGTTTGAATCAGTAGGCTATACACATCTAGATGTGTTGGCTGTGTTATTTGCTTATGTGACCTTCATTACTTCTTACATACTTACTAGCCTCAAGATGGTGGATTGACCTTCTAGGTGTCTAATGAGCGACAAATGGATAGCTCTTTTTTAAGAACAAAACTACCCTACTCTTAAACTACTACAAAAAATTTTACATTATGCCTATGTTTGCACTCAGGACCTCCATTTTAAGAGACAAGGCTTCTACCAAGTGGGCTAGTCCCACATTGACGACAAATAGGTAACAATCTATGTGGTTTGGGATTTGTCTAAAATTATTTGAAATAATTCAGCGTGTTAGTACTATTACATGAAATATATCATCATAATAGTAAGTATTAAATAGAACAATTAAGAAATAATACACTAAAAAGTATGGCTCGGCCCGTTTTAAACATGATTCATATTACTGGTTTGATATGTATGGGGGCTTAATTAGGGCTGTACATGGTTGCTAATGCCCACTAAATTGAAGTGATAGTAATGCGTAGTGCTTACATCAACAAAAAGCTTAATTGAATTGATAGTAATGCCGCTAAATTGAATTGATAGTCTACTACCCATAAATGTCATGGGTTTGATACCACGATTGAGGCGAGTATCGGCCGTTAGATAAACACCCCCAAAGACGGGGGTTGTGTAACAAAACCGCAGCACCATGCTTAGAACGTCTGACTACGTCAATAAATCTCAAGAATGGTGAAAAGTTTGTTACAGGAGAAAATAGTTGTTGCTAAAAGTTTTATAAAAATATAATGTCCTAGACAACTAAAGTTTTTACAATGCTATTTACTTTTTGTAAATAGATGGATTATTAAAACTCGAGTCGAATGAATTTTTAGAAGAAATCTAGAAGCTCTTTGAATTGACAACTAAGTTTAAATAAATGGTTTAATCAAATGAAGTGACCAAGCTATTCGGGTGGATCACAAGTCTGAAGTCTCTACTCTCTATGACCATCTTCAAGGTGAAGGTGGAACCGGTAACACCGCTAGCCCTTACGCGGCATGGCGCGCTGTTCCTCACCAGGTACACAACTTGATATTTAATAAGAATGAAAATTAAGCCTACGTGATGAGCCGCATTTGCGTACGTCGTTAAGCTCGTTGCAACCGATGAAATTAACATTACACACCTAAAAGAAACGTAACATATGAATTTGCAGTGATCGGTTCTAAAATCATACATATATTAGTTGAAGTAACGTACGATACAAAAGAAACACATTTTGAATATAACCTTGTTTTTAATAAAATTTATGTATGGACTTCAAGAATAAAATTAAACACATGCACAAATAATTTTTTTTAAAAAGTTAACAAATGAAATTGTTGAATAAAAGTAATTAGTAAAAAAATTATGATAGAAAACATATATTATATTGGGTTATTGGATTATGATAATCTCAACTTTTATACATTGGTCAGGATTAATTCTAACTCAGCAAATGTTTAAGGACACTCCTAATTTTAAGCTTATTTTCCTGTAACGATTCCTTACTAAGTTTCAGGACTACTTATATGACCAAAACACTAAGCATAAAGTTAAAATCAACTGTCGGGTCCGTCAATCTGAAACTTCTGCAACTTAAAATCCGTTAATTTTCACCCTCTGGTTTGAATTTTTTGACTCGTTAAAGGTAGATTTCAAGTGACGATAGATGCTAGACACTGAAAAAAAAATTAATAGATGTTGGGCGGCGGCGGAGTTGAAAAATGACTCAAAGTTAGCATCATTTCATCAAAAAAACTAACATGCGTTAACTTTCAGTTAGTAAGAGATTGTTGAAGGAAAATAAAGTCAAAGTTAAGAGTGTCTGTAAACATTTCTTGAGATGAGATTAAACTCGACCAATAAATAAAAGTTGAGATTATTAAAATCGAATAACCCATTATATTATATGAATAACTTCAAGAATTTGAAATGCTAGCTTGTAAACCTGTAGCTATTCCTATGGAACAAAACTTAACCAATACATTTGAAATTAACACAACTAAACCTGAAGTAAACAAAATAAAGGATAAAACAAAATGAAGGATAAAACTAAACAAGCATTACAACAAAACCTGAACTAAACAAACCTTAGATCAAAACTTGAACTTAACAAAATGAAAGATATAATAGTACCAAAAGAAACCTAAAATTAAGACAACTAAGTCACTCATAAAGAGATGCATTAGCATTTAACATCAACTAAAATCATTCTGCATTTTGACTGGAATCACAAACTCAAAAGTAATAAAACATTTCATCAAACACCTTGCATGCATCGCATTTTGATTGACTGAAATCACAAACTCAAAAGGTATAAAACATTTCATCAAACACCTGGCATGCACTGCATTTTGATCGATTCCAAAGCCGAAAGTGAAACCTCTGGCCCGGATGACAACTACGATCACTTGAAATAAGAACATGCAATGGTGTAGACAACAACAACTAAACAAAGACCGCAGTAAAATATGTAAACGTTACCTGATAATGCAAAGAACAACTATGATATTGCAATCTGTTGAAGAAAACCAGCCAAAAATGAAAGAACAAAAGAATCAGCAACGAACAATAATCTACAATCAACCACACAAGAAACATACAAAAAGAGCAAGCAAAGAGTAATAAATATGATATCTAACCTGAAGAAGAAGATCCAACAGTTCAGGAGGAAGATGTCGATGATAATGAGTTTGTAAAGCACATAGGAGGAAGAAAAGCCAAAAGAAATACACGTCCAGAAAGCTAACAGAAAGAATGAAACACGTGTAAGCAAGAGAACACTATTCATTCTTCATGACAAATTATTATAGGTTAACGTATACAGTAGTGATAAATTTAACACCTCAGAAATTTGAGGGATAAAATTGAAATTTACGTGGAAAAAAGACAAACAATTATTTTTAAATTAAAAAACCCAAATACCAGCTTCAAAAAATTCATTGAAACATGTCTCACCATACAAGAACTATATCTTATTGATGAATTTTAAGAAAATGATATGTCGAGTTATGTATAGCTACCAAGAAAATTTAAAGAACATGACATATATAATGCCTCTAAAAAACTAATCAAGCTTATTTCCTACGATTCGGTAATCCAAATAAAAATATTACGTATTCATCTCTCAAAAGTCCAAATGGGTACTCATTTATCTTATGAGCTTACAACGAGTTTCATACATATTCAAGTGGTAAATTTATGAAAGCCCTCAAACTCACAAAATCTTTTGATTGTACATTCACAGTATAAAGTATAAACGCAGTTCTTAAATTGAAAATTTCATAACATTAGAGCGGATTAGTGGATTATATCGCCTAAGTTTTAAATTCACATAAACTTTAAAATTGTGGTATTAAAAATAAACCAAACGATAAATCTCTTGAGAATTGGATGTTACTCTTGAAGGTAGGGGTAGACTTTGCTTTCATGCCAAAAGCTTATTCCTACTTATGCCAAAATCAACAACATTGAGTTTCAGTTTTATCTTTTAAACAACTATCACGTCTTAAAATATTTCTTTAATTAAACAATCATTACATAATCTTTAAGATGGACAAGTAGTCATATAACATATAAGGATTTTTAACATTTAATTTACGCGCGTTGAATTGTATAATATAATGGTCCACCGAAACCAATGTTGTGTCTATTAGGCTACAACAACAAACGTTAAAGTGTCTGTGGGTTCACAAAAGCAAACGTTAAAGTGTCTATTACATTGGTCCACAACGACAAATATTGTATCTATTATGTTCACTAGTTCTACTAACTAGTGACCTCACAATGGGCTCATTACCATTAGGATGTCTATGGTATATCCCCTTAAACCAATCATGTTGTCCTGATAGGGAGAGCGGAAGAAACAAGGAAAAAACAGGTAAGATTGTGACTGGCGGTGAAGTGATGATGTGTGATGAAGAAATGATTGAACCCGGTGAATATTCATCGGGTTTGGAGAAAACACAAAGACAATAAGAGACGGCGGTCGGATAATTTGACTCGAGGAAATTTAAAAATATCATCCCTCTAATTTTAAGGACAAGAAAGAAACATGAGGAAAAGAGAAACTCAACCACACACAAAATTTTAATAATTACTCGATTTGATGGTTTAATGCTTCAATTAAGTAAACAAACTATGAATAAAAAGAAAATCCTTTTATTTTAAGTTAGAAGAAACTTTCTATGAAAAAAAGAAAAAGTATTGAGATCTACACATAAGTTTTTTTTTAGCCGTATGCGTCAAAAGACGCCTGTACCATTCTACGAGTCTCTTCTTTTTTGCGTATGACATCGCCACTCCCTTTGGCAACATCCACTAATTCCGAACTTAATTTGAAAGCCATATTTCGACCCACATGTTTTCGGAATGCTGCTAATAACCAACGAATGACAAGCTAGTTAGGCAAGATAGGCTAAACTTGTAGTTCGTAGTTCCCCATGTTAGCGGGGTAAACGCTTAGCTTGTTAGGAATCGAAGTCTGTTTGCGTACTTGTTTGTTAACCGAAAAGAAGCTAGTAAGGTGCAATTACAAATACATTGGATAGGAAAATGGTTAAAAAAATATTTTTTAAAATTTGATTATTATTTTGTGATCTTTTTTTATTTTAATGTAAGTAATAATAAATCTTTTATTGTACAACCATAGGAACTCAAAATTTCCCTTTGACATCACGTGTCTCCCGAACCCAAGCAATAGATCGCAAGTTTTATCATCGTGAAAGCAATGGCGGCAGCCGTCGTAGCAAGATCCGTCCTCCGTTCCGCCACCGCCACCGCCACCGCCACCTCCGTCAGAGCATCGGCGGCTAGAGTCTCCGCCGGAGCTAAAGCTAGTGGGGCCCGTTCCCCCTTCTTCATCCGCCCCCAAAAGCCCCTATCTCATCGCATTTTCAGGTTATTGTTTTACGTCTTTCACTTCGATTTGTATCTGTCTTTATTTTGGTTGATTATTCGTATACTCGTAAGATTGAAGTTTGAATCAGTATCTGTGATTTGGGTTTTTACGTATGATTGATATATGTATTGAGTTAAACTAAATTGGTTTTTTTTGCATAGTTGTTGAAAGCTCAAGGGGCAATGGGTGAGTTTTGGGCTTAGGTGCATTGGGGCTGCATAGTAAAAAGATACAATTTTTAGGGGTTTTAGACTTCTTTTGGATAGTATAGGATAGTTTTGATCGATTCTAGGCTTGTTTAGGGCTAGCGGAATTGTTTCAGACCTGTTTAGACAATTTTTGTCCTGAATGTGTGGTTGGAACTTGACCTGTTAATGCGTCCGAGCGCCTGAAAATGGGGCTTTTGAAGCGAGGTTACGAACCTGATTATTAAGGTAACACCCATTGATCAATTTGATCCTACTTAACTACTTGCAAATGCTTAATTCAGCAACTGGTTACTATTCAAAATGGTGTGGGTATTTGACACGTAGAGGGTTGATTAGGCAGCCATAAGTGGGCTAATTGTCAAGTCACTAGAAAGCTCATGTACTAATTTTGGTATGAGTGATTTTATTGGTGATAACCCAAATAAAGAAAATTAATTTCTGTTGCCAGAGCAGAAGTACACTTTATCACCAAACTTTTTATAATTTTGGATGATAATTATCTACAATTAGGTTATTGGCTTTGAAGTTTTACGAATAGTGCAATATGCCAACATTAAGGTGTATGTGTGTGATGACTAAAGACAAGTCCGATGTGCTTGGAAACTATAGAGCTCGTGATAGAGACATAGAATTGGTGGCATATAGTTTTTTATAATTTAATGTTTCGATATGTTAAGTTGTTAGGTTAATTTCTATGTAATTGTTTCCTTCTAGTCTTAGAAGTATTATTAATTTATCATTGCATTATCTGTTCATTGTTTTTAGTGAAGATGTTACGTATAAGTTTTAGGAGCCAAGAGGTTGTGAGATGCTATTATGTGACATACTTAAGTGATTTAAAAAGGTTTACCTTTTCTTGTCACAATTTCAAAGTTGTTTCTCCATCTTGTGTTGGCCTTTTATTGTTGTGTAGCTGATACTCTGAGAGCTTCATCAGCAATTATGCTGCTTGGTTTCTGTTGATTTTTCTTCATAGTTTTGCAGATGTCGTTTTATGTATACAATTTGTGCCCCTAGTTTAATACAACATCTATTTACTTTTTATATTGTGATGTTTTATTAAAAAGGTCACCGGTAGAGATGAGTTGTGTTGCTGTGGAATCATTATTCCGGTTCCACACAGCTACATCTTCTGCGTTGCTGACTTCAATGCTTTCGACCGCTCCGTATAGCTCTGGTTGGCTCATTGATGGTATATTTTCTAACTTCTGGTTTTATGTAAAGTGACTTTGGATTGTTCTTAGTTACATGGTAATCATGAAATTGAACTCTGTACTATATTTATACTTTACCAATATTATTGCTGCCGCTGGAAGTTTTTAACTTGTTTCCATGTTATGTGTATCCAAACACTACTATGTGAGTGGGACTCACTCTGTATGTTTGTTTCCATGTTGTGTGTAAACTTGTGTTCAGCATTTACAACTTTGTAGTACATCACCCTAATTTTGTTAGACTGTTACAGTGTTACTCTAGCTTAATATTTTAGTATTGTGTATGCATTTCACCTTTTCGTATATATCTGTTATAACAATTGGAAATAGTCCAAAATTATTTTTCAAAAGCATGCACAAAATATGCCTAGAGTTATGTTTGGAGTTTAGAGTTACTGTTAATGAAACATTCTGGATAAGGCATTAAAAAAAAAAGGGAAAACATATTTCTTGGTGGTTATTGTTTACAAAAACCGCTCATTCTTCTGTGTTCTTTTTTCTTGCAATTATGATGGTTTCTTTGCAACAAAAAACAATATGATGGTTTGATAAGTAAAAATATTGAGCATCATATGTTGATTTACCTCTTTGTTCTTGAAAGTAGAGAGTTATTGTATCATGAATTTTTTTTCATTTTGTATTTTTGTTACTATATCGTGCGGATATGCGTGTTGTTACTACTTGCTTTATCGAGACATGTTGACATTCATAAAACTGGTTATTCGCTTTGCAGATTCTTAGCTCGGAGATTAAATAATAAAACCTGCTGTCGGTCGCATGCACCAAGTATTTGTTTTGGGAACCATCAGTTTTCTGTAGCCTTAGTCACAGGTTCTCTTTTTGCATATGTAAACATAACAATGCAGAATGCTAAAAGTATTTAGTGTGTTCTAAATTCATCTAAGAGAAATGTGTTCAACCCCTTGTGTTTGAACCCTCTGACATAGGAGTTGTTAAACCTGGACCAATAAAACCCGTATACGAACGCCAACAACATGCATGATTTTACGCTCTGTTCCATAGAATACTCCGGTTTTATTGTTGTTAAAATGGAAATATACGAACCTTTTTTCATTAGGAAAATTCGTATATCTCACGAGCAAGTAATTCTAGGAATGATTTCTTTATGTAATTCGAAAGAACAAAGCAGAAGTCGAGGGCAACCGCTATGAGGTTGTTATGGAGGTGTACGGGCATATCGGTGTTCGTTATGCTTGAAGTAGCACTTGATCACATCTGTTTGTTATTAGTTATCATCTGGTTTGATGGATAAAATAGTGTTCTAAAATGTTAAAAGATTTTGAATTTAAAACCAAATTTATTACATTATCACTAGACATCAGTTTTCTTATTCTTTTAGCAAAGTAGCAAACTTTCCATTTTATTTTCTTTTCTACTATATCTGTTTATTTGTTCATTGAGCGTTATGCTTAGACGTTCCATCTTTAATCATGCGCGTCAAGCGTTATTTTCTTCATCATGAGCGTTAGGAGGTTTTAGGGGCAACATGACGGGAAGTAATGTGAGGAATAAAGATGGTTAGAGAATTTAAATTGAATAACATAGTAGTAACTAATAACTAACTTAAGTATGTTGTAACAATTGTAGAATTTTTAATATGAATTTATTGTTTATTTTTGGTTTCTGTAAATTGACACGTTAGCGCTATCAAGTTGTGGTGTTACGATATCTATGTATCTATATACAACTTACAATACTAGTACAATTTGTAAAAATAACAATTTTACACTTAAGACCATAAAGATTACATAAATCGTATGTACATCATATATATAATCCGCCTTTGTTTTCGTGTGTGTTCGTGTGTGGATATCGTAATAGGAGTTGTCATGTATGTACTTCTCTATCAAAGTTTAAGTTATTAATCTTTGGATTTAAATTGCCTTGTGTGACATATATCACATTTGTAAATACTCATAATATGAATTTCGGTTAGAAACATTATTTATTTGACTATGAGACTGAGTCACACGTGATGAAGGCGTGGGATATACAACTTCATTAGGCTATACTCATTATGTTTTTTTTTTTAATTCTTTTTTCTTGCATAATATTATGAAGCAAGCACATGAGAAATGCCCCACATCTGCAAAAGCCCATTCCCACAGGCTAAAGAATCAAATCTTTGTTATGAGGCAACTACTAGCAAATCATCAAACAAATTGGAATTTGTTATATATTTATTAAAAAAGTTTGATTTTGGTAATTGTATATAAAAAAAGTTGGAATGTGATGGTGGTTGTGGCGGTGGTGGTGACGACGATAACGGTGGGAGTACTGATGGCTATCATTGGGTGATGATGGGGTGGTAGGAGCCGGCATGGCTAGGGTGGAATGATGGTGGCGGTGGTTGTGTGGTGTAAATGCAATGGTGAAATGGTGGCAGCAATGACCATCGTGGTGACAATGGTGTGGTGATGGGGTTGGTGGATTTAATTATTTTAGTTAAATACTTTATTATATGAAATTAATAATGACTTTATAGTTTCATGTTTTTATCGTCTAGTCAAACATGTCAATATTTGAATTTAAAATTGTCTTATTTGAATTTTATATTGAATTTCATGGAATTTTATGAAAATCTAAAACACGAATTCTAGTCTAATTGAATTTTAAAGAACTTAAATCAAATGTACCTCCCGCCATCCTTTAATTTTAAAAAAATAAACATTTAAAATAAATAAGAAGTGCTTAAATTAGATAAAAGTAATAAAATTAAATAAGGCTGGGTTTTATTAAAAAATACAATAAAAATTTCTTTCAATAAAATAATCAAAGACTAGACATTAATAGTTAGGTATGTAGGTTCTCGAAATATGCTTTACGAGGTCTGATCGTAGGAGGTAGCGTGTTTTTGGCTATGTAATCCCTCAAGTGTATTCATGTTTACTTTTAAGCGTTTTGAAGCTCATTTTTTTTACAGAACATATTGTTTGACCTCCATTCTTTATAATCATGTTATATATCATACTATAATCATACATATTTTTCCTAAGTTCTCTAGAGTTAGTCGATTCGGGTTTTAAATTATTATATACACACAAACTCCAAAATTGTTGGATAAATCCATATGGGAATGTGGTTTGGAAAATAAGAGTGGATGACAAAGTTTGGTTAGAAATATATTAAAACTAGTTATAATATTCAAGTACTTATCTTGGTTTATTTCAAATTAAAAAAAAAAACTTTATCAAAATCATACCGTTACCTCCCTTCTACCGCGTCAATACTCTCACAAAATCACCAACACCACACCCAACCAAAAATGAACAGAATAACATTATTGCAAGATACCGACCAACCACATTAGCTCTCCCGCTCCATCATCCAACAACACCCTCCCTCCTAAAATAGTAACCTTACATACAACTTATTTTCGCCAATAATAATAATAATAACTAATTATAATCAAAAAAACAAAACAATGATCAAATGATAATCTAATTCTAAACTTCCCAAAAGAGTAATCAAATCTTGATTCTTGACAAACAACAAACTCCAACCATCATCACACATCACAATTCACAACCTCTCTCTTTCTTTCACCTTCTTCCCCAAAAAACAATCTTTACCCTCCTGTAATCCAAATTCATTCGATTTGATTATTATTTATCCTCAATTCCAACACAAAATCTCTTTCAAACTCGATGGAATAATTCGCTGTGCTCCATTATAAAACTAATTGCAAACTTCAACGTCCCTCTTCTCTCTCCACCCTCATGGATTCCGACTTTTGGACCGCTCGTCTCGCCGCCGCGAAGCGGCAATTCACGATGCAACACCACCATCATCACACATCTCATATGGGTTCGGTTTCTTTTTGCTTATTGATTGTTCAATTTGTTGGTGATTGAAGATGGGGATTTGATGATTTATCGTTTGCCCCCCTTTTAATCGATCAGGGGTTGTTTATTTTGGGAAATTGATGTTTAAAGTTGTGATTTTGTTGAAGGGTGTTGGCGATTTCGTGATCTGTGGTGTTGTTTTGTTGTCGTTTTGGTCTGATTTCTTGTTGGTTTCTCAGATCGGTTCAACGTTGATGATGTTGAGGTTGAAGAAGAGATCCGACCCGATTTTCCGTGCCCGTATTGCTATGAGGATTTTGATATCGGGTCTTTGTGTTCTCATCTTGAAGATGAACATTCTTGTGAATCTAAAGCTGCTGTAAGCTTCTTTCTTATAGATGTATCTATATATGCATATATATGTGTGTGTGTATGCCTATGTATGGGTTAGTCAAATTGCTGTAAAAAGCTTTGACTTTTCTATTTATGGCTTTGAAATAATGAAATGGTTGATTTGAAGCATGGTGGTGAATGAAAAGATTTGAAGATTGATTTTGGTTATGATTCAAGTTTCTATTTCTGGGCACAAGGGGAAAGATTGGGGATATGTTACTATTTTTGGTAACTTTGGTGGTTATAATGTTTAGAAGTGTAAAGATATTTGTAATTTGATGCTTATTTGGTTGGGTAACCACTGTTTAAAGAACCATTTTTTGTGTTTGATAATGGAACAAGACGAAAGGGTACATAAAGGAATGGGATCTCAATCATTCGTTGTAATATGATCGAATATCTAGCTAAAAAGTGGTTCGTTTTGTTCCTAATATTTTAACACTCATTTGGTCTCAAACTGAAATGATCAATCATATGCTTTGTCTTCATTTGGTGTGAGTTCTGTTAAATTACTTTATTTGCTTAGGATTTCGGTTGTATCTCCTACTTGAATTCAATGTCTTCATTTTCTTTTGTGCGTATAGGAGGATTAGGTTAGCATTTTATGCAATCTTGTGGAATATAACAGATGTAACCTTTGCAAAAGTTGGGGAGGGGGAAGTTTTGTATGCTGAATTTTTCATTTAAAAGCTGAACTGTTTTTGTAGCAAAAACTCATGATTTTTCCTACCATTTTAAGCCAAATTATTATTATTTTGATGTTTTGATATCATAACTTATTTCTACTCCCTTATAAAGCATTTAGTAGTTTTTTAAGATCTCTTAAAAATTGAGCTTAAGACCACAATAAATGTTAATTAATTAGCATTCAAGTTTCAATAGATAAAATCACTTATTTAAACAGTAACAAAGTGAAACTTTTTTTGGAAACATTCAATATTGGTGCATAAAATTCTTTATTTTGTGCTGTATCCTGTTGTTTGATGAAAATATATTTGGTCATGTATCATCCGACTATTAGTTCATTGTAGTATCATACTCTATACTCTGTGTCATGTAAATATTAAAATTTTCCCATTTTTGTTAGTGTGCAGCTAAACTCACCTATTTGTCCTTTGTCAACATTGCAAATGTTGATTTAGTTGGTGATAGGGTTGCTCTAAATTTCACCTTTTGATGGGTAATTTACACATTTAATTAGAAGTTAAAATATTTTGTTAAACAAGTAATTTCAGCTTATCATGCTGAGATGAAATTGGTTGCAATCTTTCTTATTATACGGATCATTTCAAGTCACAAGAACCTCATAGCGTTAATTTTTTATATTTCTTTTTGCAGATTTGTCCCGTTTGCTCGGTTAAAGTGACAAGAGATATGTTAAGCCATATCACTATGCAGCATGGACACTTATTCAAAATATCCTTCTACTATAGAAAACTGATATTTCATTTAGCAGCCAGCTTCATGAGTTGTACCCCGTGCATTCAAATCATGGGTAGTTGATATAGTTCGTGAAGCCGGACTGCGTATATGATTATATTATTTCTTCTACGTTATGGAACATTAGAAATGTGCTTTATGTTATTTAGTTTCAGCACTTTAAAGGAAGCAATTAAGCCAACTATCCCATCTTTTTTTAATATGAAAATTAATAAAGATATATAAAATTTTATTCATCTTGGAATCAAATTCCCAATGCAGAAGTAAATTAGATAACCGCCGACATTTGTTGCATATGTTTGTATGTATGTATGATGTAATGTGTATCAAGGTTTTTGGTGTCTTTAACTGAAAGAATACTTGCAGAGACGTCGTAGGCTGCGTAGGGTAGCCGTTCCAAACAGTCAGGCGCTTTCCCTTTTAGGAAGGGATCTTAGAGAGGCTCATTTGCAGGTGCTTCTTGGTGGTAGTTACAGGTCATCAAGTATCGCCACGTCATCATCATCCGCAAATGCTAGTGCTGCAGCAGCTGCTGCTGACCCTTTTCTTTCTTCTTTGGTTCTTAACTTTCCTGGCTCTGAAACTGAAGAAATTTCTAAGTCCAATCTTGATGAAACCTCTGTGAAGAATCCCACTCCCCAACACATATGGAAATCAAGGTACACTGAAGCTAGTCTATTATTCATTTACGCATGTTTAATTGCTTTCTTTTTTATTTTTAGCTTGTGGGTTCATTTTGCATATTCAACTCATTGTTTATCTGTATATGGGTCGATTTGGGTTGTGTTTTATTTCATAAGGCTCATTTTATCCAAAGGAAACCTGTCAAACGGATTGAAACTCAACCAAAGTCTGTTTATTATGTCACTTTATTATTGTAATAGCATCACTTTTGTAACAAAAATTTACACTATATTTCTCTATGCTTTTATTTTTGAAAAATGGAGAAATTTTGTGTGGTTTTAAGCCAAACGCCATTTAACTTGTCATCCAACCAACCCATTTTGCAATTTGAGAATAATATGTTGTGATGAATTGCTTTTGAATCATCATCACATTTGTTAATTTAAGAAAAGTTGGCTGCCTCTCAGCATTTACAAGCATAGAGAAAGACATTATGGGCTTTAGTATCTATTAGTTTAACAAACTTATAGGTGTGAAGTTTCTCCACACTCATAAGTGAACTTTTGTATACACTTAAAAAGCTATTTTTTACATTTTAATAAACTTAGGATTAGTTTAACTTCCTGTTTCTGTATGACAGTTTTGATCCTTCATTAAGTTCTGAAGAACGGGAGAGGAGAATGAGACAGGCTACAGGGCGAGCTGTTTTCCTGCAAGATCTGCTGGTATCAACACTCTTCGGTGATTAAACTTGATGATGAGAGCAAGAGCCAACGATATAGTTTGCAGATATACTGTCAAATTATTTGATTAAGCAGATCACACTTGTTCTAAAAATACAGTTCTGTTTTTCTTTGGCTCTTGATCGTGCGCACGTGCGCCCCCTCTCTCAACCAATGTTGTATGAGCAAACATAATCTTTCCATGTCAATGAAATCTGTAATATTTGTTTTGTTTCACTGTCTCAACCGGTACCATACTGATTTCAAACCGTACGGCCTTTGTATCATTATGATATTGAACTGTATGGCATTTGTACAATACTGATATCAAACCAATCTGTATTCCTCAAAGTTTTTATGGTAGCACTGTAGATTTCATACTTTATTCATGTAAGTTAGTTATTATAGGAGCTGTCAGATCCAATATTACTTTTGTGTTCAAAATAAAAAATAATCATCTGTTGTAAACAAATTATAGATTTACACACAAAATTACTTCCACAACTCCATAGGCAGAATATTGGAAAAACAAAGATATGAACTTGGCAAGTAAAACCATAACATGATGTTCATATTGCTGCTCGTACAGCGCTTCTAGCAACTTCACGTCTCATCTCAGCAGCATGCCCGCTCCCTCGGAAATACATGTATACTTGCTGCATAACATTCACGGGTATTAAGTTTCATTTGGTTTTTTGTTCACAAAACGTTTCAAGGGTAAAATGGGAAAAGTGACAAGATGGGCTGACCTGAATGACCCAGATGCTCAGCAGTGATTCTAGACAGAACAGGCCGAATCCAACAAAGTAAAATATCTGTAACCAAATGGATATTATTAGTAGTACAAGAACAAAGAAACCCATCCCATTATACAAGAGACTTGAACCACTTAGTCTTTTTTAACTAAAACAATGTTGTGTTGATCTCATTAAGAACAAATGTTAGATTTCGACATGCAAACGACAGTACGACACACATTTGACACATGAATTACAAGAGAGTATAAAAGTTCATCGATTTGAAACCAGTATATATATATTTCCCCAAAAAGGTGATCGAATCATGAGATACAGTAACCAAATATATATTCAATATTAAAACAATATCCCCAATATTAACATATGTTCTCTCCATTAAGAAATTGGAAAAGGAAAATTCAACTTACCCCAACCAAAGCATGTTTGCCTACGAGATCAACCGCTGGTAGGATACCTCTGTATTGAAGGATCAAATAAGAACCATAAAACATATAAATGCAAAATAATCATAGGTGTCACCTAATACAAGTGGCAATTTTGACCGTTTTAGTTATGAACAGACATTGGTTTTGTTGGGTAGCTAAAAAAGGGACAAGTCAATCAAGTAAGAAGTTGCCCAAAATGTGTTTAACCTACTAATATGTTTTATTAAAAACATAGATTATTATTGTAAAAGTAAAATTTTGTAATCATATTTAACACACTGTTTATCAAAAGGATATATTGGTAGAGAAAAAATGTGATTCGGCTTAAACCAATATCAGCTTGGTTTAAAAACATACACTGTTCATTTTGCCAGCTCTAGCGCATATTTTATAACAGAGATAAGATGTTTACGCGAGGGATTTTCCTTTAAAGACAACAGGAGGAGCAACTGCAGCAAAGATGACGAAGCCTATGTGAATCTGAAGACACAGTAATGTAAAAACCACAATAAGATGGTGATGCCTGGCAGATTGATACTCGTGCTAACAACTTACTTACCACGTAAAATAGGAAAAACCAGCTAAACTTAAACGCACTTTCACTCCTGCAAATGTCAAAATACAAGGCGATTCCTCAAGAATTGTAAGCAGGAATTTCACATAGGAAAGTAAATTTGTTCAAGGATTAGAATAGTAATCAAAGGAAACGAAACGGACATTGAAGTTGTAATAACGATAATCAAAAGTTTGAATGTTTGGCAAATTCTGATAATTTCAAGAATAAAAATGGCACTTTGTGAGAAAACTAGGCAGCTTCAAGAAGGCCATGAATTTACCTAAAAGCACGATAAAGTGGTCGGTACCACAAAACATATGCAAGTGGGACCCCGGATATGAAGTAGATAAGAGCAAGAAACCAGATCTTCGGGTCTGTAGCAAAAGACAATATTGTAATTAAAATAATTCTCCAAACAAACAAAGGTTCCATCAGTAACACACAAACCTTCTCCTTTAATCCATGCTGTTGTTGTTGCTATAATGTTCCAAAGAAGGCAAAGAATTAAGCCTGCTTGTCATAAACATTAGTTAATATATTATTATAGATGGATCAAAAAAATGACGGTGCAAATTTTTGTGCACCTCAAAATCCACTAATATCTCTAAATGATAATTTAGGATAATTACCAACCATAACCACGTAAAATATTCAAGCATTTGTATAGGGAAAAAAAGCAAATAAGCACATACCCAAGTAGGTCGTGAACGCAACATACTGCAACTTCTGCAGATGGATTGGTATCTCATTAGCAATATCATGATGAATAATAGGGAAAAATGGCGGCCAATTTTTCTCTTCAAGAACAATACCAGCTGAAACAGAAAGGGTGATCAGTTAAGAGATATTGGCAATTCAGAACAGGAGTCACAAAACCATCTCCATTAGTCGTTTCACTGTGTAGGTTAATCCCAAATTATAACCCATAGTAATACTCCTTTTGTTCTATAAAATCTCTTCGTGTTTCTTTTCTTATCCATAGAAAAAGGATTTTATGCTAGTAAATATCCTTTGACCCTTTAAGAATTCTACTTCTAGAAGAGTTTACAAAGTGAAGTTTTGTTGGGGCAAAATTGTGAAACGAGATCAGTTATTATAGTGGTCAAAGAAATATCTACTAGTAAACATGTTAAATTAATGATGACAACTAGTAGAGAACAGAGGGAGTTATTGGGACTTGGGAGTATCAATAACGAGACAAAGATATAGAAAGCATATGATACCTCGAGCGGCTGCCTCTTCTTTGCGTCTTACAATCTGCAAGGTGTTGATCGAAGAATTACACACTCATAATAGTTGCTTAAGATAAATTAAACAAACAGAAGACAAAAAGTACATCTTCTCTCTTCTTCAGTTCAGCTTCCCTAGCTTGTAGTTCTCTCTCTTTCTTCTTCAAATCCTTCAATGCATTTCCATTATGAGTTAGCATCAAGAATTGCATACACACAGTAATCATAATTTCAAGATTGGATTACGTGATTCAACAATTTGCTTACATCCAAGATGTTTACGAGGACTCTTATTATGGTGGAGTTTGGGTGTGTTTTGAAAGTGATTATACGATATTAATCAATCAGAGTCAGGTGACAGGTTCTAATAGAATATATTATAGGAGATATTGCTTGAATGTGCTTCTCAGCCATCGAAAGTTGTAAATTGTAATAGTCAGATGTTTGGTGTTTGACAAACTCTGATTAGTTTTGAAATAAATAGATAAACATAATAAACAACAACAGATTGTGAAGATAATAAATGACACCTTATGAAGTTGGAATAAAAGCAGTCCATAACCAGTTAATAAGAATAAATAATTAGTTTCGAAAAGCAAATCCAACCCCCCCCCCCCCCCAAACCACCACCACAAAAAAACAAAAAAAAAACCCACCACCTAAACCCCTACCCCTCTTAATGTGCATGGATTTGGTAGTACATGAAACAAATGTAGCGTGCTTGGTTAAAAATTGTGATCCTGTCATGTGACTGTCTTCTGACTAGATTCGGGCTTAGGTATAGCCCAAATCATGATCAATATCAACCAATGAAGTCACAATATTCAATGGTAACTTACCGCAGCCGAATCAAGAGGAATGTCAACAGGGTCACTACGATCATAGAAATCTGCGCGTTCGTGTGGAAGAGGCGAAAGCCTAGAGTTTGCAGCCGGAGGAACACTCTGCAAAACATAATTAAGACATCACAAATTTATATTCCAAATTAACAAAAAGTTGTTGATCAGTCAACTCGACCCGGCCCACTTTGCTAGCTACTATAAGTTACCTGTTTTTACCCAAACCAACTTTGCAATATCATAAATTTAAAACGATTAAATGCACAATGGTATTAGTGAAAAGTCACAATCCCATAACAATTGATTCAAAAGACTTAGCTAGTATCTGTTTTGAAGAGACACTTACATATCAAGTAGATAAAGAACAAAAAGTTGCACACAATAAAACAATGGACTACCATGTTCAAGATACAATGAGAACCCTTTGTTAACATGAAAGTTCAAGGTGCACTCAATTTTGTATAGTGACAATGACAATTGACAAGGTACTAGACTTACTGTCGTGTAAAACGGGCCTCCACCAAAGTTTGTCTTTCCAGCTCCTTTCCCTTGATCCTGATTACATGGAAACAACAAAATGAGTTGACTTTTAGTTTGATGAGGGTCCCTTTGACTGTTAATCAAATACATAAAATGCACATTAATAAGACAACTGACAAACTTGTGGACCAAAATTAAAGTCATCTAACTTATAATGATTGTTGAATGCATACCTGTGTTAAGATCTTTCTTAAACAGGATTCAGTGCACTTCTTTTATGATAGGCTAAATAAAAAAAGTGTAGCAATTTTTGTGATAAGAACCAATGAAAATATAACCATATGAAAGTTCAGATCATACCCCATCGTTGCGATGTAAGGTATAATTTTGTTTCTTCTATATAATCTTTAACAGATATTGTTTTTATACAAATTCGGATACACCATTACGATCTTTATGCTTTTATCTACATATTGATATAAAACTCATTACATACCGAGCCCTATCCAATGTATCAGTCTGTGACAAACTTCATATTGAAATGTAGATAAAAGCAAACATATGTTAACAATGTATTTCAATTTATATTAAACATTACATGGTAATTGTTATACCAAAAAAAATTATACTTCAAATAGAAAACATAAAAGGATCAAAAATTGAAATAGTCCCCTCAAACACAAGTGATGCATATAGAAAAAAGTCATTCAACTCCATCAAGGATTCAAGGTACCAGCTTTATCATCGAAATTACCAACTGAAGTAGTTTATCAGTGATCTCAATTCACCAAATTAATAATAAAAAAGTTGCAGATCAAGCAGATGAAACTAAACCAGATAACACTCATTCAATCGAAACCCAAATTCAATCTCCAACCAAAATTCACAAAAGAAACCCTAACCTGAAGCATAAACAGTGTGAACTTAAAACAATCTAACATACATACTCAAACAATCGACATCAAATCAAGAAGTAACTGAGATACAACAAGTTAATTGGAAGAAATCAAGGCTTACAGCAAAGGGGTTAACTTCATCTCCTTCATCAAAGGGGTTAGGATCATAACGACCAGCCATCGGCACCAATTTGCAGAGAAATACGATTGAAACTCAAGTGGGTTTGTTTGAATAGAGAATTGGATTAAAGGGGTGAGTTAAAGTTTGAAAATTGAGCGAAAGATTCAAAGAAGTTTACAGCCTTCTCGTGTAAGGAACCCTGATGGAAAGAGACAACTTGTTGTCGTGAGTTTCTATACTTTTGTTGTGTTTGTTTTCTTGATTTTGTTGTGTGTTTTGAAGGTGAAAAAGTTGAATGCTTTGTTCTGTTTTTATTCTTTTTTATATTAAGGGAAAGATATAAAACATGATTTAACATCAATTTGTGGAATCTTTTTTTCGTATCAAGTACAAGTATTTATATTGTTTCTTTAGGTTGTTTATTTAATTTGGTTATGTAATAAACGATTGCTGAAACCCTCGTGTTGTAACGGAGATGTTAACATTTTTAAAACTCACCCGGTGAAAAAGGTCGATAAAAACAAGCATGTCGTCAGTTTTAAAGAGTTTGTATACTTATGCTTCGATAACATGCACGTTATTATGAAAAACCAGGTTTTGAATTAAACTTATAGCGAAATGTAGGTAAATTTAGCATGTCTTAAGTTTACATTTAAGATTTATAAAATAATTTAGAGTTAAGTTTCATTTTACTCCTTTAGGTTTGTTAAAAATAACCATTTTCCTCCAAAAGATTAAAAACATCAAGTTACCTCCAAACGTTTTATAATTTGTTTCAATTTCAGTCCAAAGTTTTATTAGTTGTTGCAATTTTATCCATAATAGTGAAACTTTTGGAGTGAAATTGAAACAACATATAAATTTTTGGAGGTAAATTGATGTTTTTAATATTTTGGAGGAAAATAATTATTTTTATCAAAACTTAGAGAGTAAATTTGAAATTAACTCAATAATTTATTTTAGAGGTTATAAGAAAAAAACGAAAAGAAAAAAGTTATGAGTGTGTCAGTTGTATTAACTTAATTGGTTTAAAATAAAGAAAATAAATAAAAAAAATATTGGGTCATATGATAACTTTATAACTTCGAAATGACTAATTTTATATTAGAAAGTGAGTTTGATGTTATGATGAGATCAACACCTACTTTAATAATGTATAGGGTGCTCGCCTGCTCGGGGAGTTCTTGGGTTGAGGCATTGGGTTTGCCACAAGTCCTTCAGGTTGGGCTAGCGGCTAGCAATTAGGTTCATGAACCCAATGATGAAACCGTGGATGTGAACATTATGCGTAAACAACAAATTTATTTGTTATCTTGCTGGTCTTGTCTACATGGTCATATGATTTACCATCAACAACTAATTGATGTGGATTCTTATGTTTTTTGCATTTATTCGAATGGCTGTTCTCACCTAGGCATGTTACTATCTTCTCGTTATCATTGTTTATGGCAACTCAACAATGAAATATCATGAGCTCATATGTATTTATGTGATTTCGACAAATGTCACACAAATACTTACAAAATTAAAACAAAGTACGCGATTTGGGTTAGTTGCAACTTGGAAAAAAGTCTATCGTCTCTTTCATTAATTCTTATTTGATTTCTTCTCTTTTCCTCCCAATACAATATTACCAGGAATCTCATTCACTTGTTTCTTAGGCATCCCAAAATAAAAGCATTACACTAAAAGTTTGATATGACATTAATAAATACAATAATTTATCGTAATTTGAAAGTATATTGTATAAATTCATCAACACTATAGTGAGGTGTAATGTTATTTGAGTCCATATACAAATCTTATTGAAATATGTAATCTGTGTCTGTTTGCAGTTTATATGCAACCCCATAAGTCTATATGCATCCTGAAACACAAGATTACATCATGACGAAAGAGGTGTAATGTTATTGAATCCATATACAAATCTTATTGAAATATGTAATCTGTGTCTGTTTGCAGTTTATACGCAACCCCATAAGTCTATATGCATCCTGAAACACAAGATTACATCATGACGAAAGAGATTCCACACAGTCTCTTCTTTGATATTGATATATATTCAACATAAGCGTGTTTTTGTACGTGAGGATAGCCCCATAACGTATGAGTCATACCCTCCGGATAACTCATGCTCGCATCCTTTCCAAGCTCTGAGGTTACGGTTGTGAGATGATGTCGAACAAAAGAAAGTGTGGGTCGAATCATGTTTTGGACAGAAATAGAGTTGTTTATGGTTCAGTTTAAGCGGATAAAACCACAAAATCAACCATCAGTTTGTTTTGCCGCCAACTTTATTAAAAGATTTTGGTCTAAAACATTCTAGGCGATAGTATCTACAAAATCAACCATCGGCTTGTGAATTTTCAAACCACACAGATCAGTTTGGTTTACTGTCATAAACGAGACTCGGCGGTAATATTCACAAAGGATTATGAACCATTTGTGTGTTTGTCCCATTCACACGATTTTAGGCTTAGTTAAAAACAAATCTGCAAATTTTACTCCTACATGACTCTTAAAAATGAAATACAATCACACAAAAATCAAATACTTCTAAACAAGTCTTGGCTTGGACTAAAGCAGAAAAGGTTTCATTTTTTAAATTGATCTATATATCTGATACAGAAAGTTATATTTTAGAGAAACAGAAATAACGGTTTTTCTAAGCCCCATACTCCCCTTGGAAATATTTATCCTCCGGGTAGTAGACTGCGGTCACCACGTTCCCTCCGAACTTCCGGCCACCCAAAGAATCCTTTGCCTTGGCACAGTCGGAGGGTGCAGCATACTCCAAGAATACCTGATACAACACCTATATTTGTAAAACAAACAAACAAACATAAACAGTAAAATCTCATTGCAAAGTTTACGTACCTTCCCAAGACCGAGAACTTGTTCTCCACTTGGATCAGGGCGAGGGATTATAACATTCGTCAAATCACCTATAAATTTTAAAACAGATGCTTGAAATTATTTAAATACATCAAGGGTTGGTGATTTATGAAATGAGCATGAAAATAATGTCCAAGAAATCTAATTGCAACATTGACAAGGTTATGAACCGATCATGAGATATGAAATATGTTTTTTTACCAAATTTCCGCCCTTCTTCCCTCATATCCTCTAATATCTCTTCGTATTCTCCATCATCATTCAATTCATCAGCACTTATCACCTTCATTGCATTCAAATGTCATGAACATAGATAACCATACCAATAACACTTGAAAAGATCATATGAAGAAACTTAATTCTAGGGGTGGCATGGTGGACGGGTTAAGTTAACAGCTCAGAACCGATAATTTTCAGAAACATATACCAATAACACTTGAAAAGATCATATACACTTGAAAACACCTTTTTATCTGTATTTAGTAATTTTATAAATAATTCATGTATTAAATAAGATTATCAGAACTCCAAAAGATAATAATCAAGGTTACAAGCATATGAAAACACTATGGTTGACCTTTGCTCTGTTTGATACACTTAACCCAGTTTCCATTTTAGGCAGTCAACACATTTTCATGCAAATGAGTCGAAATTGCCACCTCTATTAGTATTACCGTTTCTGAGATGGGGTCAGCTAGTTAAATTGTGGTTCAGTACCTCAGTTAAACACAAAACTTTAGTTGGAACCTCGCCAGGTCCTGTAGGCATCCCGGGAAGATTAAACCCACCTACCTGTAAGGCCATTTTCTACAACCCAAAAGCACATATCATTGTTATGGTTGCTATATATTAATGTCAAAATTAATAGAAATATTTTTATTAATATTAAAATTTAAGTTATCTTTATTATGCAACTAAAAGATGTTAAGTTTGTGGGGGTGTACCTGCATAGCTATATGTTGCTGTGCCTGAGCTAATATAGTCTCCTGTTCTGATTTCATCTGTCCACTGCTGTAAAAGTTAAAGAATATGCCCATGTAAGTGCCCCGATTACAAATTTTGAGTTATCAACACAACCAAATTGGATGACTTGCTTAAACAATATGAATTCAGAAACCATTGATTCAGTACAGCCATGTCTTGGCTTTGTGTTCCAGAACTGATTAGCCACTTGAAGTCGCAAACATCAGTTTCTAATGTTTCAGAAAACATTCTGCTTCTGATTATACGATTATCTAATAACAAGTACGCATAAACACATCCAAAAGCCATATATTACAACTTCAAGAAGCACAAACACATCCAAAAGCTATATATACGATGAAATGTTGCTCTTTCTATCAGCAAAGGAAATATGAAAGCATTTATAATTTAAAATTTTCAGAAACAAATACGCATACAACTAGTTACTTTTTCCTTATGGTCTGGAACACCATAGACAGGCCGAAGAAAAAAGATAAGACTTGGGGTTATGGTGCATGTTCATCTACAAATCAGGGAATAAGTTCTTTCAACTTTAGACCCACACATGCAAAACACAGACCACCGAATGCTTGACATTTTTAATTACTAAATCATGGAATCCATGCATTATGCACCCGTATCCCATGTGTATATACTGACCATTTATAGAATTACAATCATGTTTTGACAAGGGTGAATGTAAATGTTACCAAATATTATCCATGAAGAAAATAAATGTAAAAATAACTGGATAACGAGTTGACTATCCTGTCAAATAAAAGCTACTTCTACACACAAACCTGATGGTTGCACGCCTGACTGTCAGTGTTTTATCACCCATTTTTAATCCATTCAATGCAGCACAAGCAACGTCTGTAGCTGCTTGATCCTGAAGACAAGCCACAACATTACTATTTATTAAAAATAATATATTAAATTATAATAAATAACTGAAAAACAGGATGGAATACCACCAATATGAAGTAGCAATAATAGTTAGGATATCAGATGTCTGGATGGATTTCCATGATGAAACTTAAAGGCAAAATGTGTGTGTTGTATATTGAGCCATAATGACTTTAGGTCAAAGCAGGTTCAGTTCAAGTTGGGTTGATCACCAATATTTTAATTGTCCAATTATTCCCAAAACTGTATTGGTTAAATAATACACAGTTTGTTTGAATACATCAATTTAAGAGACTGATAGCATTCCATTAACACTATGGGTGACTATAAAACCAATTGACCCAAATCATTTTTACCTATATTTAACTTATCCAATTTGACCTGGTGGATTTAAAACAATACCCGAATCAGTCCATTTTCAAGTAAATATGTTGAAAAATTCAACTTCAATATGGGAAAAGTATTAATGTATTATAAAGCAAAACCTAAGGGTCAAAAGGTATAATGTTCTCACGAAACTGTTTATAAGAGGTGGATATGACAAAAGTAAGGATAGACGTAGCGAAAAGCAAATCAGAAAATAACCAGGTTCAGGCCATCAAAGCATCAAAGTTCAGTATTTATTACCTCATAGACACAAAACCCATATCCTTTGGAGTTTCCCGTATCTCTGTCCTTAACAAGGTCAAACCCACGCAACGGTCTGAATCATTTAAGGTGTGCATTGAACCATAAGTACATTCCAAATAAACGTTTGTTTTGCAACAATATAAAAAGTAATACTTATAAAGCACATACCCAAAGGATTCTAGCAACTCCCTTATCTGTACCTCAGTGAAGTAATATGGTAAGCCCCCAACAAATATACGGTCAGGTCCTTCAGCTCCACCAATGCCACTGATTGTACCAAAAATGGCAAACTTAGTTTCATGGTAAGCCCCCAACAAATATGGGTTGGAGATGACAGATAGGGCGGCTAAATGGCCAATTTATGACTTCAGGACAAGGGGATGTGGCATCAAAAATACTTAAAACCTTGACTATCACTAAGAGGGTGTTTAGATGTGCATATTGAAAGTGATAATGTGATGATCCATAATCAGAATCAGATCATCAATTGTAAGAAAACAGGCTGTAAATAATAGCATTCAGATGCGTCTACTATTTGAAGTTGTAATAGTTAGATGTTAGGGTGTTTGACAGATACTGATAATTTGGAAAACCAATAGCTAGAAATGATCAAAAAGTGATTTTTTGTGAAAACGGAAACACTTTGTGTAATGGGAGAAAGTCTCCCACCCAGACCAGGGTAAACTGACAAATAAAATATATTTTTCTCCCTGTCAGATTCAGTTTTGTTGTAGCCGTTATCAAATTGATGTCTAACACTGATTCTTTAAGATTAATCAGATTGCCAAAAAAAATTTGCTTATCCATAAATTATAAAGTGTTTGTAATTTGTAAAAGCTTCAAATCACAATAAATTGTCACAGAACACAAATTTAAACATCGCAAGATCCACTTTAAAGATAATAAATATTAGACATGGTTGAAATAAAAGAATGGATGAGAAACAAAAACTTACCCTGGGGTAAGCCCGGCAGCAGCTAAATTAAGGTTTGGATTTGGTTGGCTAGGACCAAGTGTTGCAGCTAGTGAAGGATTGTAGTCAGTAGGTCGTCTGACTCTGACAGAGACTCCCTGGTAAAAAAAGAAAAAAACATCAAATGAGGATATACTATCACACGAAACATGTGCATGAATGTACATAAGCAAGTGATTGAAAATGGGTTCATGGCAATTGTGCATGCCTCAAAGATGATCCCATCTAATGCCATGGCATTACTTGCTTCTTCAACCGTTCTCATCTCTACAAATGCGAACTTCTTTTCATGGTTAATGTAGACATTAACCACCGCATCACCTGCTATTATTATATTAAATTAAGCTATGAATATCGATGATAGCCAAACAGACAGAGGGAAGGAAATACATGTATATTAATATACCAAAACATAGTTCAAGTTTATGGAGCTCAACTAACCTGGCCCAGCAGAATTTCCACCTATGGCTGTCATAACATGGCTAAAAAAGGTTGCTATAGTCTGCTCCAAACATACAAAAGGGTGAATGTCAAAGGAAAAAGCAAATATGAATTTGGTCTTAAATTACCCCTTCAATCTTGATGACAAGTAAAAGTTGTACAACAAAGGTAGATGTACAACCTGTTCATTGGCCAATGGGGGCAAGCCACCAACGTATACTCGACGTGCATGTCTCGTGGCCTATAAGAAAAAAGAAAAGATCATCCAACTAAATGTGAAATCTAATGTTTGCTGTGAACAAATGAGTAACTGAGCAATCTATACATACCTGCTGAGTCATAGCTTGAGCTGGCATCAAGGGAAGACCTCCCAACTATTTAAAAGATAGTCAAAGTGAAAACATATAACAGGACCAAGAAGTTCCAACAAAGAAAGAAAAAACCCAAGGGGTAGTTGGCCAGTTTTTTATGAGTGGATCAATTGGGGTTATATCTAATAAGTCAAACTCATAAAATAGAAAGGGCAAGCTAAAAAGCTAACGGGTAGTCCAATGCACACTTGTAACACATTATCCTTTAAAAAATTACAAGCTTTTGAAGAGAGCGTGTTTCGAGTTAACCCAGCCCGAACCCTGTAAAATTTTGAACCATTTTGACCTTTGCGCGTTTCAACCCACTCATATTGCCACCTACAAAATAGAAAATAAAAACAGGAAGAATATGAGGAGGGAGACAGAGTGATGAGAAGCACAATGACCTGTGCCGTCCCAAATGGAAACATGTTCTGGAACATTCCAGGCATTGGTTGAGGAGCATCTGCCACTTGCCCTGCTTAATTTGAAACACAGGAAAAGAAGTGGAAATTCATTAACAAGCACAAAAGAAAAACAATAGTGATTTTTAAGCAACACATCTAGAAGTTTATTTTGATATACATCAATTATACAAAAGTACAAGGACAAAAAGGTAATAGACCTAGTCCGTACCTAGATTTATATATGATTCAGTACTAATATTAGAAATTAATTTCGTCACTGCAGATGCTGGGAAACAATTGGAAGTCTACCAAATCATAGACAATAGTTGCCGTCTGGAGATCCAGCTAATTGGAGGAGCATTGATCGAGTTCCTCGTTCAACAAAAAATCTACAGTGGTGGGTACCAGGTAGCCCAACATTGCCTTCTTTTACCCAAATCATACCCAAAAACACAAACAAAACCACACACAACAGCCAACAACACAACAATTGTCCTCAGTTTTGGTAATAAACAAATCAACAATTTAACAGTGCAATATGCCACAAACAAAACAGCACAAAAGCAGCACAAATAAAACAATGTGATATTCAAGGAAACTACTAGAATAATAATGTAGGACGAAGTACTAACCGACTGCACCAGGCAAAGTTGCAGCAGCAGGAGGTGCCATGTCAAAACCACTTGTCCTCTTGCTGTAGAGAAATATACAGTATAACAGGGGAAGAACTCAAACTAGAATTTGCTTTTACAATACACCAATGGGAAAACACAGTAGCACTAAAATAGAGTGTCTTGCTAATTACTAAAATTGGCAAAATGGGCTGGTCGAAACAGATATTGTTGCTAGGAGCTGAAGCATGTCTGGTTGATCTGAAACACTTCTTATACTTCAAAATTTTATGTGTAATATGTCACCGGTATATTTTAACTTCTTTTACAAATGGAAACTTTGGCCCATTCAGCCTGTTTGATTAGTTAAATTTTTAGCTACCTTGTTTAATTTACCCGTTTGACCTGTAAGTGTAAAACATAACTTCAATCGACTCATTCGTAAGCAAACAGGTCAAATTGTCAGCCCTTATTTGTACAATGACGTAATATGTCCAGCACAAAGAACATATACAAAAGATAACATGCCCTGTTTGTACATGTAGCTTCCTCATAAAGCACTATGGGAAATAGCGTAAGCCTTTTAAAAAACAAAACAAAAGGCATAAGTTTAGAACTGAAAAGACATCCACAAAGATCATCATTATATCATATTAAAAAGGGTGAATTGGATGATAGAAAAAGGTAAACAAGTTTTGTAAAATTTCTATTTCAGGTTCAAAAATTCTTACCCTAGAAAAACCATCAAAGTTTCAAAAACTTTAATGCAAGGTAAAAACATAAGAAAACCAGTAATCACATGCCACATCATGTGAAATAAAGCCCACATGGTCAAAATTACCAACACCAAATTAAAGTCAAAACCTTTTCAAAGTTGGTTACCATAAATCAAAACCCTGGAACTTCTGAGGGTTTTTTCTGGCCTAAAATTGCTTGGTTACCATTTTATGCAACAAGTCCAACCTAAAGGTACAAAATGTAACAGATAAATAAACAAAGTATAATTGGTGTGGTGGTAACTGGTACAAGTCAAACAGCTACTTTATAAGTCATTCTGTCTGTTATGACTTTATGATATAAGACCATAAAAGAGTGCACACAACTAAATATACATTATTTAGGTTACAGATAATGGCATATGTTTGAGTGAAGAAGCTATCAAAGACCTTTTAGAGCGAGATCTAGATGACTCTCTAGATCGATCAGGTGACACAGAACGTGATCTGTGTCTGTGATGTCTCTCTCTATCACGATCATAATCATGGCGCCTGCATAAGTAAATGAGCATGTGTTCATATGTACATGGTTAAGAATCATCACTCACAAAAATGCAACCTTTTAAATTGGATAACTCTCTTCTCTTTCCTTATTTTGCGTGTTTTGGTATTGGGAGACATTTAGCAATAGAAACTCCTTCATAAAAAAAACTTGCTACGATACATATGAATTGCTTCCATTATAACATCCTAAGCTATTAATATGTTGATTGTTGTACAAGTTTCGATAATTATTCATATAAATGATCATAAAAATTGTCTGGTTTTTTTAACAGCAATTGTTACTCCTAAAAACAACCTAATCATCCTGCACTTGCAGGAATTCAAACCCACACTTCTGTAAGAATGGTTGTTCGACGTGGATAAAACTGTAGTCTGATATTCTGAAAGTATGCACTTGATAACAAACATGTAAGGCAATTTTTTATGCTTTAATTGAAAGGTGTAGAATTGTTAAAGCCATAATTTTTTCCATGTGTCACATTGTCATTGACGTAAATACAAGCTCAATTTATACAATGAAGAGAAAAACTTATTCACAAAGAATCCCAGTATTGACCTGCTATAGTCACGATTCCTAGAACGCCCATCATCATCATTTCTATCCCTGCCAATTCTTTCTGGATAATCCCTGTGTCGTCTGTCTCTATCCTTTCCCCTATCTCGATCCCGCTCTCTAGTCTTTGACCTCTCACTATCTTCACGGACTCTATGCTGCCAGAACCAGTAACAAAATTTCAAATAAAAGAAAGACATATAAGCATAGACATTTAAAGGGAAAATAAAACATAATAATATAAAACCATAAGTACCAAAAATAAAACAAATTCAAAGAATATGAAACAAGTATACGTATTGGAGGGAAAAAATCATTGATAGATGGAACAACAGAATCATCTATTATTCTTGATATGAACTTGATCCATTTATAGTGTGTGTCATTACATAATCACATATGTAATTATATGAACTTAAACGGATTACATAATCTTACATTAGCATCTAACTCAAGAGATATTTACTTGTTAGAAAGGGGAAAGAAACTATGGAAACAAGGGACTTGATTAGTGATTTAGCGATTAGATAAAGTTAAGTTTTCTGGGGCAATTCAAATCAGGCAGTGTATCAACTTGATTCATTTAGCGATTAGATAAAGTTAAGTTTTCTGGGGCAATTCAAAGTAGGCAGTGTATTAACTTGATTCATTCTACCCACTACGAAAGCTACAAGCTAGCTTGTCTGTTAACAAAGGTTACATTTGTCATTTATGAAATTGATTTGCATCTAATGTGTCAAAGTTCACAAAAACTATGCGACAAGCCAAAAGTTTTGAGAAAAAATAGTTCATGTCTGCCGTAGAGATAGAAGCTATCATTTTGGAGAATGGTCAAATGGATAAGCAACAATAAGACTATGACAGATCACATTGATGCGACTTTCATCAGCTCTTAGTGATCAGTCGTAGCTACTGAGTTGGCTATTGGCCCAAAACCTTAATTTCTAAAGATTGAACTTCATCTAAATATATCTAATTACAGCCTTGATTCCATACTGAAAGGTTTTTTGTACACTGTTGGGATCAATGACTGATTACCAAACAAATATGAAGCAAGTGCAATCATAAGTAGATGGACAGTTCTATTCCCATTACAATAATATCTCAAAACGTGTCTATGGCCTTCTGTAAGCACCACCAACTATCATGACGAACGTGCAGGGATTTTACACACATGTTACATCCCGTTCCCACTTATCTGGAGTCCATCATTGTATTGTACTGCCTTCCAAAAAAAGTTTCCCCACACTGTGGTAAAATTGCTATGCCGTGGTGTATACCCTTGCTTCTCTAATGTTCTCCATATTCCTTTTTCTTCCACTTAACTTTAAAGACATAAACTTTGTAGTACAAAGTGAAGAATGCTGTTTCACCATCAAGGCACTTGTGCACATACAGGAATCCATTAAACATCAGCAATTGATGGCATCAACTTCTTAACCTACCACAATTTTCAAACTAATCTGAAATAGTCAAATAGACCTGCAGATCTACGTTCGACTTTTTATGTCCAACCTGGTTCTTTGCAAAAGAAAATAGTATTGGAAGTATTACAGGTTTAACACCAGAGGTTTCTAGCTTGTAGAACTGTAATAAGATCCAACCTTACTTTTGTTTTCTTTCCTAGAGGACGGTTTTAGATATAAATACTTTATAGAAACACTTCTGTGTCCTAATCTCATATAATCATCAAATATCTTACGTGTTCTTTGACGAATAACGAACCGGGCAACTTTCATGGGCTTGAAGGGACATCAATTTTGAAGTTAAAAGTACTTAAAACAACCCTGATCGACATTAATCGACATTAAATTCTCGTCAATGTGCACCTATTTACTACAACAGATGGCCTACAGGTTCTGAATTATCATAATCAAAGCAGAAAACCAGTACATCCTCAAAAATTAAATAGTGTCGATTGATAATACGTACAGAACATCAAACTTACAACACTAAGCTTAAATAAAACTGACATCACATCAATTCTGTAACTGATCATGCTCAAATTATCAAATACGTGAAGAAAAACGAAGAGTATGACAACGAACCTTCTGAGACTGTGAATCTCGATCTTCAAATACATCGTAAGGCGAAGAACCTCCGCCTCCGTCGCCATCTGTGTGTCTACTGTCGTGTCGAGAAGACATCGTAGCTCGAATTACAAAGCACTAGCTTCAATCAACTGTACGAATGTTCAGTTTTGTGCCCTAGACCACCCAATGTTAATCGTGACGATCGTTTGCTGCTGCAATTCGAGTATCTTTCTTCTGAAATAGTTATGGGCTTCAGAGTTAATGGATCAATTATACCGGGCCCAACAATTTGAATGGGTGTCGTTAAAAAGTTCGCGGCTTGTAGCTCGTTTAAAACGCACTCGTAAATGGTTTGAGAAAAACTCCCTCGAAGCTGGGTTTATAAACAAGCCAAGACGGCTTGGCTCGGTTTGTAAACAAGTTGAACCGGAACCAAAATCAGCTGGCTCATTGGCATCGCTCGTAGGTTCATTTAAACTAAAAACTAGAATATAATTTCTATAATTATAAATCAAAGTGGTCCTCCATGTCATGGTCTTATTTTTCGTATTAACAATTGATGTTTCACAGATACATGTCATGTTACTTCATCTGCCTAGTTGTTATTCAACATTAAACTACTATATCTTATTAAACATAGGCCTGTAATTAAATTGAATGTCTAGTATACTGTTTAGTGGGAAGTTCTTGTATGTTCGTTTGTTTAGTAAATGAACGAACATGAACAAAGAACTTTATTTATTTAACCAAACGAGAATGAACATGAACACATGTCATGTTTATTCATATATATTCGTGAACACATGTCATGTTCATTCATAAGCACACTTTAGAGCCCAACATTGGCTAATCGACTACTAATGATCGAATGAGCAAGGGCATGATTAATTTATTTGTTTGTTTTGTTCATATATGTTCCTCATTTATGTTGGGCTATGTACACTTATGTAGTTCCGTTTATTTTTTAACGAACGAACACAATGGACACGGAAATTTGTATTTTTCTTAACAAACAAACATGAACAAGAAAATTTGTTCACCTAAATGTTTGTATTTATTTGTTCGGCTAAAACTAAACAAACGAACACGAATGGATCTCTTTCATGTTAGTTTACTTCGTTTACAGGCCTAAAGAAACATAAATGTTATTACACAGTATGCTTAGAACATAATTTTAAGTATATATGGCATCTTATAACGCGCATATAAAATTGGCCAAGCATGTCAATATATAACCATGCCACGTTGACAAGACATACACAACCGACTCCGTCCTCACAAAGACATCCGTCATGAACGAACCACAGACGCAACACCCGACACATGCGTATGTGACAAACGCCTCGCGACATCCGTCGGCTTCCCACATACGACCATTGTTAGATCATAGATGGTCTAAGTTGTAATGATCACTTTTCAAACCCCCTTTACAAAAATAAAGAAAACATAACTTTTCATGTCATTGCATGTTACCCACAATCATTTCAACAAAGTTAACAAACACCCATGATTCAATGTTCACTTCAACATGCATGTTTCATCATCACACACACACACATACTCTGAAGTAACCCACACTTTTTATAAATAACAACCACTTCTAACCACATTGTATGTGCAATGCTTCAAGATAACATACACTTATCACAAATCACAATGACAAAGAACCAAGGCAAAGGAGAGATGGTTGAAGTCCGAAGGCGATCACTAGTCGGAAAAGATACACGAAGCAAGATTTGCACGTCGAAGGGGTCAAGAGACAGGCGCATTCGGCTATCAGCCAACACCGCGATTCAGTTCTACGACGTGCAAGACAGGCTAGGATTCGACCGCCCTAGCAACGCCATTGATTGGCTCATGAAGGAAGCTAAAGCCGCGATTGAAGTTTTAAACGATGATCACTATCATTATCATCATCATCAGGGGTTGCTGGTATCTGATACAGCAACTAATTCCATTTACAGCCTTTCAGAGGCATTTCATCGAACACCTTGTGTGCAAAACTTGAATCTGAATCAGAGTCAGAATCTGAATCAAATTAATGGTTTTGACAAATACCCATTTGAGATCATGGGTTCAAGAAACAGATGTGAATCACAATATGGAGATTCGATTCATGTTGTTCAAGATCCTGATGTTCTTTCTTCAGCAATTCGTAGGCGTTTATCTTGGAACCCTAATTACAACGAAGCTCAAGGTTTTGAATTTGTGAATATGGAGCCCCGTGAGTCCAATTTTCACCCTCCGATTGTTCATACTGATGCTCTGAAGAATGAAAGCTATGGGTTTTTGGGGGTTTCTTTTGAGGATGATGATCAAGTTCAAGAGAAAGAAGATGATCGGAGTTATGAGTTAGTGGGGTTTGAAACTAATTGTTGTTGATGGAAGAATTTGTTTAGATAATGTCATGATGATCGAATAATTTGATATGCAAGTTAACAATCACTTTTTACAGATGTTCAAACCACCACCTCCTTCGATGTGCAGGCGTCGTCCTCTTCTCCGACAAACTTTACCAGGACGACGTTTCCACCGTCGATAGGAGGTAGTAGAACGGTATGATAGAAAATTAAATTAAAAATAATTTTCAAAAGTTAATAAATAACTCACTTTTCAAAATCTATTTTTTTACCTTATATGAAAAATTAGTTTAAAAATTATTTTTTTTTAACTTATTAACTTCTCAAAAGTTAATAAGTTAAAAGTCAGTGCAAAATAAACAATCCCAAATATGCCATTTGTTCTCTCCACCTTCGTCTTCTCCGTTTTCTCCATACACCAATACCATGTATTGTTAGTGAATTCAAAGTTTTCTAAAATTACTGGTGTTTACAAAATGTTATATGCTTAAAATTATAAAAGAAAAGCGAATTTCAACCTAGCTAGGTATAAATATTTTATTAGATCTTAGGTAAAATAAAGCATGTCACAACCGTATATTCGATACCTTATAAAACATTATTATTTTTAATTATAAGATAAAAACATAATAGCTTAACAACTAGTTACGGTATACAAATATTAAAGAAATATAAATAAATAATAAACATGAATAAAAAGACTTATACCTATGTGTTTGAACAACTTACAAATCACTATTCATTATGTGGTTTCCTAGTAAGAACGGGTGTACAAAAAACCAAAATAACCGAACCGCAATCATAATAACTGACACAACCGAACCAAAAAAACCGAAACCAATAAGAAACCGACGGTTTGGTTTGATGATTTTTTAAAAACCAGTTTTTCGGTCCGGTTTTGGTTTTGCTTGTAATAGAAACCGAAAAAACCAAACCGCAACCATAAAACCGAACTTGTAAATTTTGAAGTATATTCATACACTTATAAGCATGACTAGCCTATAAATTACTTATTTAATTTATGCTATCTAAAATAAATAGATGTTTAGGTTTCGAGACTAATTTTTAAATTTTTTTGTTTTGGTAGATTAAATTATTTTATTGAACTTTTTGTTATTGTATTTTATTAATTGTAATTAATTTTAGTGTTAAGTAATTATAAGAATCTATAGATTATGTTTAAAGATTAACAAAATGATGTAAGCTCAAAGGTTTTAGCTTAAATTTATTACTTTGAACCAATTTAAATAAGAAAAAAAAACTTGAAGCCCAAAAACAAAACCTAAAAAACCGAAACCAAACCAAAACCGAAGTGAAAACCGAAAACCAAAAACTGAAAAAACCGAAACCGAACGGTTTTAAAAACCTAGAAACCGAAATATCGTTTTTTGGTTTCAGTTTTAGCTTAAAACCAAACCAAACCGACATTGCACACTCCTACTAGTAACTATGTAAGTTTAGGTTTTAATTCTCGTATGCATTGCGAGTGATTTTGGGTTTGAAGTAAGCTGATACGTCAAACAATGACATAAATATATTAGAGTGAGGTGACATGCAAGAATAAATAATTTACAAATTAGCAAAATAATTTAACAAATTTCTAGTAAATAAACTTTAATTATCTTAATATTAAACTAACAAGTTGATGAAAAACGTATAAAATACAAATTAAGCGAACTTATATATTAAGATGTTTTAATATAATTTTTACGGTCCTAAATACAATGTTCAGATTCAACCCACCATACACTACCTCATGGGGCATGGTGAGACGGAGACGACATGACCAAGTGACCAACTTAACTAACACCATTAACAAAGTGGTTTAGGAACTACATACCATGTTTTGACGGTTACTTTACATATTCAAAAGACATGCTGTGCCATGTAAAATAGCGTGAATGACTGGTAATGATAAGGGAAAATGTTAGATAAAACAATTTAGATTTGTCCACATAAACTCTCTCTCAAATAAACAATTACTCTCGTGCTAGAGGTTGATTGCAAAGAAAATCTTCTTTTCACTGTCACGAGACTAATAATGTTTTATTTTACAGGAAGACAAATCCGTTGAGGTGTTCGACCTTCGTATCGTGGATCATTAATCCAAAACTTGTACATCCAAAACTTGTACATGAGGGATTCTTGCTTCAACACCATCTGAAAGGTTTTAAAAGGTATTAAAATCGTCATATATGTTTAGTGCGTTCGGTGTTAGAAAAAAAGATAAATTTATAACTATAATATTTACCAACAACATCAACAGTAATATACAAAGCTTTTTTTACAACTTTTTACTTCATTGCTTGTTGATGTGCAGAAGACAAGTGCGACATATTGTTAATGTTTCATCCTTGTTTTAATGTATATTAAGATATTCCATCATGTTTCCATGATTTTATTTTGATTGCTAAAAAAAATAATAACATATTTTAAACATCCTGCAGATTATTTGTTTATACCACATTTTGCTTTCGTATTTTTTATAGTAATTTCTCCTTTGTTTAATTTGTATGTTTTTAATATGAGACATTCACTTTTTAAAATATTATTTTTGTTTATGTAATTTATCGTTTTCATCATTGCGACGTAACTATATATTTTTTATGCTTCGTTTTAAATCTTAGTCAAAACCAATGATACGTGTTACAGGTTTTACGGAGAAAAAGCTCACCGCAACGCACAAGAATTAATTCTAGTTCATATAGTAATCACAACTTCGAGTAATCTACATTCTATAAAGAATAACTTTTACAATAAGCATAACCTTTGTACGTTACAAGAAGACTAAAGAGTCAACAAAATACACGTAAAAGTTCCAAAATAATTATTTAATTTTTTTTTGTTAACTTATGTTTGTTTATTGTTGTTCATTTATTATTATTCATTTGTGTTCGTTTATGTTCGTGAAGCGTTCGTTTAGCTTTTTAACGAACACGAACAAATTTATTTTCTTAATAAATGAATATAAACAAAAAATCATGTTCGATTATGTGTTCATATTTGATAAACATTAAACGAACGATCATGAAATGATAATATTCGTGTTCTTTGGTTTATTTACAGGTTTATAACCAAAGTTGACGAAAAATCACAAGTCAAAATTTCTAGAGGGTCAATATAAATTCACAGCAACTCCTAAAATGATCCACCAACTGTTGTAGTTAGTCCTAGACTCCTAGGCTAGGATCTCAAGCTCCCATTTTCTATGTGTAAGCACTTTATCAAATATCAAACATGTAACAATAAAATCTAGGATTAAAAGTATATATTTTAAAAAAAAATCTCTTTAATTATATATATACCCAAGTAATATATATATATATATATATATATATATATATATATATATATATATATATATATATATATATATCCTCTTATAAAATCTTATAATTAATAAATTTACTCATTTTTCATTAAAAGTGATTTATATAATGACTAATTTGCCCTTAATTTTACTAAAACTTCATAGTTGATAAATTTTCCCTAACCAACCTTATGAATGACAAATAAATTAAAAATATATTTTCCACTCTAAAACTCTTTAATGGCATATATATTCATATGTAAGTTCTTATTAATTTTTTTGGAAGGGTAATATTGTCATAACAATAAATTGAGTATATACACAATTAAAATTTTTGCTTGGGTATATATGTATTTTAAAATATTTACAAAGGTATACATGCAATTGATCCTAAAATCTATGTTGTTGAACGAAAAACAATATGAATATAAGAATATTACACGCAAGCTAATTATTTTTTTCCTAAAACCAAACACATGTAACACGGAAACATAATGGTTTTAAACAAGATAAAAAACATAATAGGTAGGTAGGTTGTGATTCTCACAATAAGTCCGGTCTCTTCATAAAAAACTATGTGATTTATTAATAATACATTTTCTTTAATGTTCAAGATATACTTCATGAATGCTAACAAAAAGGAAAAACAACACGTAATTTATCTTTATCAAAAAGACTTATACGTGATGGTTGTTCTAGAATTTTAAAATAACAATAACCATATAAGCAAGTTTTAGTGTGTTGTAGAGTTTGTCTTTTATGATCACGAATTTTTCCATTAATCAATATGTTGTTTCAAGAGTCTTGTTTTTATAGAGTTTGAAATAAAATTTATATTCTTAGACTCTTGGTTCAATTTCTTTTAATTCACGATTTCTTTTTAAGAGTTTTGAAAAACCAAGACTAACAGAAGTTCATTTAACAGCTTATAACCAAGCGAATGTTCAAATAAAAAGTTTTGAAAAACTATAAAGTGTAATAAGTTATCTTAACCATCCATTGTTTTATGCAATAGTTGAGATTAAACTGTAAATGTTTGTTAAAAGGGTATTATAAGTATAACATTTTTGTTGACATTATGAAAACTCCCCCGTTTTTTTAACGTTCATAACATTTATGCACGGCATAATTTTATTTTATAAATATTACATCATAAAAACGAGGGAATTTTTATCTTTAAAACGAGCACGTTATTGTTATATAAAAAGATAATTTTTTTATGTTTTTAAGCTATATATGTGTCTTTTTACTAGTTATTGTGTTTTTCAGAATATCATTGTGTTTTTCTAAAATGAATAATTTTTAAAAAATATAATGATTGAATAACATTGTACCTCTAATATGTAAAGCATAATAATAAATTAACAAGTAATTAATCTATAGCATTGAAAATAATGATAAATAACACAATGTCTCATTGTGTCTTTTAATCATAATTGTATTATCTTGAACACTATAAGTTTTAAAAAACAATTGATGACATAACATCATTGTGTACTTCTAATGGTAAAGCACAATGATAGATAACAAAAATTTTATATAATCTTAAAAAAAAAATAACACATTGTGTTATCTTCAACACTATGAGTTTTGGAAATAAATTGATGAAAATATGTCATTGTGTACTTCTAAAACACAATAAAAGATAACAAGTTTGTAATATAAAAAACAATGACAAAAATAACACAAAATGATATAAAACGTAAAACACAATGTTTAATACGCATAACAAATGATGTAAAATATATAACACAATTAAAGTATAAAACACAATGAACTGTAATATTTGTCAGAAACACCAAATTGCAATTCTTTTTAAAACAATAAAATAACACGTGCCAAGCCCACAATCTTTCTTAACCTTTTAAATTAAACATACTTTTTACTATAAGTCTATATTATAACCAATATAGTTGTCATTATAAAAAAAAATCAAAAGTTCAAAAAACAATTTTTAAGGTTGTAAAATATCACACCAATTCAGAAACTGAATCGGATCATTCATAACCGTACTGTGATCTTCCCGATGTAAAGATCACAGGGTAATCAATCTTCGGGAAAACTAAATTCCTTCAATCAAGATCAAAAACAATTCCAATTCCATCATCAAGTTGACTAGTTGAGTTGAATTCAATTACACAACACATGTTGTTACTCTTAAGAAAGATCCCAATTTCAATCCAATCACCATCATTAATCTCCCTTTCACTATCTAGAATCACCATCATGGCCACCACAAACAACCACAGCAGCTCAATTCCGACGAGGCTAGCGGTGTTAGCACAGCAGCTCCGCCTCTACAAGCCACCGGAGTTCAACAACGACAAAGGGGTTTCCGTTTCTCAAGTGGGTTTCACTGAATCAGTTCAATCGCCGGTGAAATTCAACCCTAATAGAGCTGCTGTGTTGATTTGCCTTTTTCATGGGAACAATGATGACGATGGTCTTCGCGTGATTCTTACTAAAAGGTCTTCTGGGCTATCTGCACATTCAGGTGTTGGTTTTGACTTTGCAGAGGTGTAATTTCTTGATTTTGACTTGCTTTTGGCTTTTGACTCTGCACAATCAGTAGTTTATTTGTTTTTTTAAGGTGTTTTTGCTCTCTGGGTCTGCGGAATTAGGCGTCTTTTAACATGTGTATGTCTCTTTGTGGGTTCTGCAGGATTTAGCATGTTGAAAAAGCTGTGTTTTAGGGCATGTGTGTGTGAGTTCTTGAGTGTGTGCATATTGCAGTTTTAATACTTTTTTGTTACTCTTACATGTGTTTCTTTATTGCAGAATCTAACATTTAGAATTGGGCTTATGATATGATTTTGTTCTTTGTAGTCATTTTGGAGATATGGATGATCTTAGTTGGGTTCATAGGCTGTAAGAACCGGAGCTACTTGTATAGTTGTATGGATCAAAACTTTTATCTTTAAGTTTTAGGGCGCGTTTGCATAGGCGTTTTTAACTAATTATTGCAACTTAAGGAGTCATAATCAGATATTGTGAAATAATCAGTTTTCTTAGTTCTTACAACTCCTAAATCAACAGTTTACAAATAGCTAATGTAGTAATGTTTGAGTAGCACTCAATTTAATGTTATGTGAATAACATGTTTATAATGAGAACATATTTATTCATGCATCCTTAGTTGTCAATTTGGTAACCTTATTGAGAATTTTGAACTCTGATAAAAATCGTTGATTTGTTTCATCTTTTCCTAAGGTAGTTTATACAACAATCAATAGATCTGAAAGACAACAAGTAAGCATCCTAGTAAGTAATGACCAAAATATACTTACATTAATCATAATAGACGGTCTTGCCCCATTTGTTTTCAGTTACTAGCTTACAAAGTCCCCACAATTTCATTTCTTACTCATATGGTACTAACATATTATAGTTCCGTGAACTCTGCAATGATAAGATAAGAAATTGTGGTGGCAGTCACAAAATTTCTATTCCTATGGACTGAACGATATTTTCAACAAATATATATAGTGGTTTTGTTTAATGTGATCTGTAACATCACTAATGATAACGTTAGTGTTCGTTGTGTATTCTTGTACATATGAAAGTCAAGAAGTCTCGAGCTTGATGGAAATTAGGTTTCATGTTCAGATAACGTTTTTTCCTATAACTAACGGGAACGGAAAATGGCTTGTTTAAACCTTGATATATAGGCGAAGTTTCATTGCCTGGAGGAAAATCAGAGGAAGATGATGTAGATGATGCTCACACAGCCACAAGGGAAGCAAAGGAAGAGATAGGGCTCGAGCCTTCACTTGTAAATGTCGTGGCCGTTCTTGAACCATTCTTGTCTAAGGTACACTCTGTTGTCTCTTTTATGATGCACAACTTAATCTTTGCTATATAAATATTAAAAAATATCAAACTGTAATATGATAGATTGATAGATTAATGGTCACTTTTATTACTCATCAAATTGCTCAAAGTGTATGTTTGACATTCGAATATGAACCAGTAAGAACTTACTCTATTGATAGACTTGGAAATCTAATATCTAGTTTATTGATGTTCTTAGCCTTATTCTTGTTACTCTAGCTTTAAAATTTGTCCAAAAAACTTTGATATTATATTACATCACTTCTACACTATTACAGAAAAGGAAATTTTGTAGGACTTTAGAACATGAAATGAGCCTTGGATATGTATACCATCAGTGTACGTGAATGGCTGAAAACAGATTTAATGTCAAACCGAATGTTCCTATGCGCTACCATAGCATAACAACTTGGAGACGAGTTAGAATAACAAAACTAACTTTTACAATATAATCTTTTTTGTAAAGATATGCACGTATGTCCACCCCTGAACCTTAATGTGACCAATATATGTCTATCTCATAAATTATTATGCGGGTTGACTCGCATTTCTGATGTTTTGCAGCACCTTCTCAGAGTAGTTCCTGTTATTGGCATCCTTTCTGATATAAGCGCATTCAATCCAACTCCCAACCTCGATGAAGTAGATGAAATCTTTGACGCTCCATTAGAAATGTTTCTCAAGGTATTTTCCTAATTGCACCTCAGCTCACTGCTCACACTTGAGGAGTTGACCTCTTTGGTCAAACCATGTACTAAAATTCGTTCAAATTCATTACAACTCAACACCAACGTTCACTTGTTCAGGATGAAAATCGAAAATCAGAAGAAAAAGAATGGATGGGAAATAGGCTTCTGATTCATTACTTCAACTATGAAACAGGTGGTAAAAAGTATATGATATGGGGTCTTACTGCTGGAATTTTGATTCGAGCTGCATCAGTTGTGTACCAAAGACCGCCTGCTTTTCTTGAACAGACTCCTGAGATAAAGCTTCCTGGAGTCATAGGCATGAACACTAAATCGCCTTAAAACTTTAAGCACAACCTTCAACTTTTACAGATATAAACCGTTCACATTTTATTGCTCTATATCTATTCTGTTATGATATAATGGCGTCAACAGGCGTCCTGTGGATCATCTTGCAGAATACTCGGGTCAGTTTCCTTTACATGTGTTTTCTGGTATTGTGTTATTGTCTTTGTTTACTCTTTGACATCCCGTATATTTGCATATCAGAAACACTCTCTATCTATCACTGCATGGTTAATTCGAGATACAAAGTAGTTAGATCCTATTGTACGTTATTTCATCGTTTTTAACTCACTGTTTACAAAATGGATTCTTACTACCATATATCTGTTAGTTGATATGGTGTATGCTTTAGTACACATTCAACAAAGGTGAGAGTTGACTTTATCTTAATATTGTATGACAAGTGGATGGAGATGATGTGATCAACATAACAGTGAGGATGTAAGTTCAGTATGTTGTATGCAAGTGAAGAAAACCATCAAAGTTCTGCCATCTTTTTATTCAACTTTCAGTTCCAGTTTTGACTTTTGACACTGCAAACTTGATCTTGCAGGATCATTTTCAAAGCCTCGGAGTGCTTACGAAAGCTGAACTCTCGGGTGCTGCAAGTATTCCTTAGACGGTAGCTCTCGTATTTACATGTTGTGACAATTTCAAGGTATTTGAAGCTCATTATTGTGATTTAATTATGTGTCATGATCATTATCGTTTTTACATGTAAATGATCAAAAATTTATTGCGATGTTTGAACTCATCTATCACGAACCTCACGGCTATCCCTTGTATAGAGCTTGGTTTTAAAAAGCGTTAGGCGCTCCGAGGCGTTTAAGTCTGAAAAGACGAGGCGCTATGTGTGAGGCATGAGGCGAGAGCCTCATGTATGCGAAGCGTTGTTCTATGTACAACAAAATAAGCTATACGTACAACCAAAAGTTGAATTTGTCTAAGCTTTTTTACATATTGGTTTCTTTTACCATGTAAATCATTCATAATCTCATCAATCCCTTTGGTTATTTCTACTTATCATCCTTTTACGGACCCCAATCTAGACCAATGTTGATCAAATTTGACCTAGATGTGCATGAGGCGCCGCCTCAAAGCCTTGAGGCGTTTTCCTGATCGCCTCTAGAGCCTCACGCCTTAAGCGCGCCTCAGGCGCTATTTTTAAAACCAAGGTATAGAGTTAGGGCATGAAGTGTCTCAAACATATATGATATAAATAGTACAAAAGTTTATGCAGGATTACATGCTTAAGTTATGATAAAGATTATATCAATAAACCCTAACTAATATATTCTATCTGATATATATCTCTAAAGATGATGCACGTCCTTCTTCTGTATACTGGAACATTAAATAGATCATATCATATTTATAAGTTGCGTCATATCACATATGAACCACCTTGGATGCGCCTAATCTGTATAGTTTTTACGTCGATCTTGTGTCACAGATTCTAATAACTCTTAAGGTTATCATGATGTTGATTCTCCCGCCCTATCGTGATGCCATGTTACACTTTGAACTTTTGTTCTTCGCAAAACCCATGCAAATGGGATTTCCTTTTTGATACTATGAATGTTTTTCCAAGTCTTCGTGATTGTACTTTTCACCGGCTATGTTTTATGCCAAGTTTTCCGTCATGAAGGCTTGTAGTCACTCGAGCCCATAAACTGGCTTACATCTTGCTCGTACCTCCACCACCACTTTGCTAATAGATTCGTATTTTTAAATTTTAATTTTTTCTGCCGACCCCAACGCCTCCTTTGGCTTTAGACATCATAATTCTCACCCACGCAACCCATCTTATTTTATTCATCATCCCATTTGATCCCCCAAATAAATTTTCTTTTGATGCCCTCAGGGCGTTTTATGATCGTTGTTGGGAATTTGAACAGATATAGAAAGTACGTGAAAAGACTTCAAAGTACTTTTAACACCAATATTAGGTGAAAGACTCTAAGAACACAACTTAGCTTTTTTTTGTTGCATTAAGGATCATTTGTCCATAAAAATAGTATAATCTGCATATAGCGATTGAGAAATTTTTAAATCATTTGCGTTGTTGTTGTAGTAGTCCATACCATGAATTCCCATCGAAGTGGTCCTCTTCATCGTTACATGGATAGCTTCCATGGCACTTACAAACAAAACTAGCGAAATCAGGTCACCCTTGTCTAGGACCTCTTTTACCTTGGGACTCCTTTGTCAGAGTACGTTAATTATGATTGAGGCCTGACCCGAAACAAACACACCCATGATCCAATTTCTCCATCTCGGAGAAAATCTCGTACGACTCATTTCAAATAAAACAAACTTCCAATTTATGGAATCATAGGATTTTACAAAATCTACTTCACAACTAGAAATTCCTTTGAAAATTTTTCACCCAAGATACCACCTCATTTGCTATAAGTGATCGTCAATGATACTCCTACTCTCCAAGAAGGCCGACTATTCAGGGGAATTTATAGAAAGTTAGAAACCATTTTATATATATTTAAATATATGTTTCATGAAACAAAAAACACTTTGAATCACCAAGTGTTTCATGATATTTTTTTTAGCTAAATTTATGTTATTGATCCGTAGAATAATACAAATGAGTTTCATTAATATCATAAATAGTATAACCACCTAAAGAAATACGAAACTGCAAGTAACTTTTAAGATTTCTAAAATAATCGACATTTTATTTTTCAAAAGTGATTTCAAACGACCTTCAAATTCAAACCCTTTTACTTGTTATATCTTTTCCTCTAAAGATGTTAAATCAAAATATCATCGTTCTAAAATTTATTACTTTTATTTATATAACTCCTAATTTACTTATATTAGCCACATATGGCTATATTTACATGGTTTAAACCATCTACTTTTTAAATAAAGATGAAACATTTTACTACCAGGATCTCTATTCGGAGACTTTAACGTTTATTACTTGATAAACCACCTCTACTATATGTATATTTAGTAACAAAAACTAGTGTTATAAGAAAACATTGTTAGCATATGCTTACAAAAAGTTAAAAAATAAATGAGAATAACCTACTTATAAGAACATAGAAGATTGATTATAGATAACTTATTATTATAGTAAACGTGTCTAAAATACATTGTTATAATAGTTCTCTCTTCTATTCAAGTGATTGAAGAATTAAGACCTGTAAGATACTTTAAAAATTATTATAAGTAGCTAGTTCTACAATGAACCGTGAATTGGATTTTTTCTTTAGATTCGATGTTTATCTTTTTCTCAATTTAATTTTATTATTAAACTTTAACTTAAAATCCAAATGCTACTTTATACCATCTCTATTAGAATTTATTCATTAGAAAAAAAACTTCATATCAATATTTGTTTATAAAAACTAGTAGGTATTTCCGCGCTTTGCAGCGGGCGTTGAGTAAAACTTATATAAAATAGTAGATACGATTAAACACAAGGTAAGAGCATGTTTGGTATTTTAACTAAATAATAAAAAACAAAAAAAATTAAAAAGAAAATAATCAAATCTTAAAAGTATTAAATAATAGATATTTTCTCTATAAATATTAGTTGACGAAACAACTTACTCACCACTCAGGTTGGTAGCCTAATACTTTATAAAGAACAATCAAATTTAAAATTACTTATAAATAGTTTGAAGGATTTTAAAATGGTGTATTGTTATTAAGAAAAACTAACTCACATTCTTTTTTCATCAATTGAGAACGTAAAACTATAGTTTCTAAAAACAAATAAAGTTGTATGAACTTAAAACTTTAAATTAACTATCATAAAATATGACAGTTTTATAAATAAATATAATGTATGATCAAATAAGATTTTAAGTGGTGAACAACCTTGCTTAAAACATAGTACTCCAAGTTTACAAAATAATACTCATAAAATGACAAATTAATTACCGTAGCTAACTTTTATTAATTATATAGATAAGTAATAAACCCCACGACCTAGATCCATATATTGAGATCTTAGACCCTTTATGCTCCTCGAAGCAATACGTTGAATTATTCTAAACTTATAATAAAAAACCTATTTATTAACATTTAAAAAACAAATTTACCTTTCTTGAAATCATAAAACACTCACATAGCTGTGACATGTGCCATGAAATCACACTTTGGAATGCCAGTCATCATCCAAAACCATCAACATTCATTTGTAATTTCTATATGTTTTTATTGTTTCCATTTTCACTATTATCATTTCGTAAAATCGAGCGTGGGTTTTATAGTAACTGGTAAGATTATTGTCTTATGATCATTGAAATCATAGATCTAACTCATAAGACACTGTCATGTTCAAAAGTGTAAGGTAAGATTGCGTATTTCACATCGCGAAATGATATGACACTTCCTCGGCCCCTTTAAAAAAAGCGGGACTTAAGTTAAACACCGGGTACGTTCTTGGCTTATCTTTATGTCTTTATATGTTGTTTAATGATTATATACATTCGATAATAATAAGAATGTGACTATCTATACTCTATAGCCAACTATAAATACAACTTCATAGTTACAGTCTTTATCAACTTTCACAACTAATACATACAAGGTTTGTTACAATGGCGCCTTCGAGCTCGTTTACCGATGCTCGCAACCTCAAAACATTTGTGGTCGACGAAGGCCATGGTGTGAAGGGTCTATCAGAACTCAAGATCCAAACTTTACCCGAGTTATTCATTCAACCTCGCGAAAAAAGGCTCGATAAGAGCAAAGTGGTGCACCACGAGTCAATCCCGGTTATTGACATGTCGGACCCCGAAGATCCTGAGGTGATCAAACTGATATGTGATGCCGCGGAGAATTGGGGGTTCTTTCAAGTTGTTAACCATGGTGTTCCCGTTAGAGTGCTTGATGAGGTGAAAGTTGCGGCACGAAGGTTTTTTTCACTGCCTGCTGACGAGAAAAAGAAGTATTTGTTTAAAAACAGTAGTACGAAAAATGTTCGGCTTGTTTCGAGCTTTATTCCTGAAGTTGATAAAGTTTTGGAATGGAAAGATTATCTTAGTTGTTTTTATGTTTCTGATGATGAAGCAATTGCATTTTGGCCACCCGTATGTAGGTAAGTTATTATATGATCGACTTTTATTTTTTCTTGCAGTTTGAAATCACCAAAATAAATAAGTCAATTTAAACAATAAAAATACCCAATTTATCATCAGTAAGTTATAAGAAAACCCCATTTTTATAAAGTTTTTGTTTCTGTTGTAGGGATCAACTTCTCGAATACATGAAAGAGTCCGAACCACTTATCAAAAAGCTATTAAAAGTGCTAATTACTAGACTCGACATACCAAAGCTAGATGAAACCAATGAAACATTTCTTATGGGTTCGAGACGCATGAACCTAAACTACTACCCCGTGTGCCCAAACCCCGAGCTCACGGTTGGCGTGGGAAGCCACTCAGACGTCTCAACGCTAACCATCCTTCTTCAAGACGAAACCGGAGGGCTATATGTTCGAAAACTTGACACGGACAATTGGGTCCATGTGCCTCCTATCAAGGGTTCTTTGACAATAAACATTGGTGACGCGCTTCAAATCATGAGCAATGGTCGATACAAGAGCATCGAGCATCATGTGGTTGCTAACGAGCATGAGAACAGGATTTCAGTGCCGATATTTGTGAACCCCCGACCCAATGATGTCATCGGGCCGTTGCCGCAAGTGATCAAGAGAGGGGAGAAGGCGTTGTATAAACATGTGTTGTATTCAGATTATGTAAAGTATTTTTACAGGAAGTCACATAATGGGAAGGATACCATTGATTTCGCAAAGGTTTGATCATTTCACGATAAACATACAGTATGGTGCTTAAAAGGTTCTCAAGAGACCCGCGTTCAAATATTCTCCGGGTAAACATTTTGAATGATCATCACTATTAAAAAAATGAATTTAGAAACAAATATAAATATTACTATTTCCTATTGTGACTGAATATATTGTTAAGGATAATAATGCTACACGTTGTAAATTGTATAGAAGTGTTATTTAATTTATTTAAGATAATTTATAAAATAGTTTTCAGCTTTATTTTAAAATTTCGTTGAAATGTTTTAAATGTAATACACATGTATAATATTGCAAATAATAGTTAAACAAATATGAGTGTGACATTTAGTATAAAAGTAACAACATATCCAAACAATATACAGAGATTATAGAATGTACATTTTGTACCATTGTAAGACTTTAATATTAAATAAACATATGAGTACATTCTAAAATTCTAGAGTATAAACCGATGTGCACAATGAACTATATTAAGTTACTTGTTTTGAAATATATAAGTTACGCGAGTTTCTGATTTTAAGTCCTATTGACAGAATGATACATTGTGAAGCCTAGTAACATTAAACATCAAATATTAACCTAACTGGAATATATATTATATACCCGTATGTTACACAGGTTAAAATAAAAAGAAATTATATAATAGATTTTATATGTATAATCTAATATTAACATGTCAATGAAATTATTATATATAACATAAATATTTAAAAAGAAAAAAAGTATTATTCATAAATATCCATAAAACTCTTTATAAACAATTTTAAAAAATTTTAGTTATAACAATGATTAGCTACAAATTAAATTTTATTTAAAAAAATAAAATCTCATTAAAGTATTTTTGATAAAATCTTATTTATTTCTAGAAAGAAATTATGATTAATATAGTACTAAATTAGCATTTACTAAGGTAATTTTTTGTAGTCAAGATTTTTATCAAAAATTGTAAATTTATTGTGGTGTGGACATGTGGATAATTCTAGGTGAAGCCTAGGTGGAAATGATGTGAACGTACTAAAAAATAGCCATGTGGCTAATAATTATTTTGTTTTATTAGTATAGATATGTAGCACGTCATTACCGTATGTAAACAAGTTTAAAATAATCAATAATTGATATAGTAATCTAAGATATCATTTTGAAAATCACTACTGGTAAGATTTTTTTAAACGGTTAATTGGATCACAAACGGATCATCGATCTGTCTGATCATCTTCGTTACTCAAGTACGAAACCTTGGACAGTAGGTTGTCACGTCCTCAAAAGGAAGCCCATGCATATTTTTGAATTCTATTTATCTTTTATGAATTCTTATCTCTATTTTGTATGGTAGTACACATACATATCCGCCATTTCCTATGAAATTATTGTTGTTGGATTGTTATTGTTGATTTTGATTTGCTTAGTTACATGTGGACGTTCATTGGAAATATTCCTACACGTCACTAACATCTTGTTGTGTTTTGCTTGTTCATATTCGTTAATCCTATTTGATCCTTCTACATCACAACAATAGATTTGAATTTAGAATTGTATTATATGTGACAAAACTTACTTACATAGTACTCATCATCACACATCTCCTATAGTAACGGAGAAAACGATGAAATCTGTAATGTAGTCAACGGTTTTATAACGTGAGTTTTAAATAACAAAAGAATATATCAAACTTGTCACATCGAAAATAAAAACTTCCATGCTCCTTTAGTCTTTTACTAATTATAATTATAATTATAATACATATTAAAAATCAATTAGTATTAACCACCAACTTTGAGAATTTACATATAACCCCTATATTGTACATTTGTGGTTTCAGTTTTTGGCCACATAGTTTTTTTCTTTGTTTTTGGCATTTTATTTGTGAATGTGAAATGCCATTTTTATCCCCTTTTTTATAATATATGGAGCAATTGGTTTTATATAAGTATATAAACCTTTTATTTTTAACCCTTTTTGTTACACCCCAACCTTGACGGCGGAAACGTCGAGATGTGAGGGTTAAGATTGTTCACAGCCACATAACACTATTATTAAATCCAAATATATTATTCATAAGTTTCAAAATTACATTACAAGCATAAGTCTCAATAATGAAATAAGTTTCAACATGAAATAACAAACATAATCATTTTGTTTATTAACTAGGTCCAAGTCCTAGAATATGCCAGCAACATAAGTTCACTTCAAACTTGGGGGTTTTCCTGAAACATGATAAAAATAAAAGGTCAACTATAAATAGTTGGTGAGTTTCCAAGGTTTTCATACATAATATGAAAAGGTTACAAGTAGCAATTCATGTCATAGGTTATAAGCTAGTAAGGTTATAGAACACATATCGTTACAACCAAACCTCAACTTGATTACAAGTATAAAAGATTGGCTAAGTGTATTTGGTTCCCTAGTGCACAAGCGTACGGCCCCTAGGAGTCGGCAATACCTCGACTTTAGCACCAAATAGGCTTGTCAGGCCCAAAGATCTAAGACGTCGCCAGGCTAGCAATAGTTAATGATTATAAACAAACTATGTATCTCATATAAACACTTACAATACACAAATAACCATGACAAATAATAAGTTGAATTGCATGTGATTTACAAGTCTCAAACGTGTATAAGTGTATCATGTATAAGCAATCATGTTTCACCCCAAAATAGTGTGAAAAATGTAAAAGAAAAGGACAAGGAAAACTCACTTGATCAAATAAGTAAAGAATGACGATTAATAAGAAATATGATAAACAACGCTCCAACGTAGTCCTTCACAAGTTACCTAAATATATATATTTTACAAGTTTAAGTTTAAATAATAAGATTAACGTTTTAATGCGAACTAGGGTTTCACTTGAGATTTGGGGATTTTTAATAAATAAATCAAGCAAAATAAAATAAAACAATCGTTTATGGTTTGGGTTTATAATGTTGAAATCAAGCAATTATAAATAAAAATTCAATGATTTAACTTATCGAATTAATAATGATTAAATATGATATGTGAAAAGAGATGAATAATTCAATAATTAATTATTCAAAATTTGATAAAAGTAATTAATTAATATTTACTTTAAATGCCCTTAAAACTAACATTTTATAAGGTTTTTAATCGTTTTAAAATAATCTTTGTAAAAGTTTTATAGTATCAAAGCTTTAAAACAATAATAAAGAAATAATATAGAATTTATGTTATCTTATAAGTCTCACAAACTTAAATAAAGTTTAAGAAATAATGTTATTAACTAATTATATATAACATGATTAAATGAATAAATGAATAATTAATCATTAAATAACTATTTGAATAATTGTACTTATAGATTTATAACGGTTTAGAATAATCCACATTTGATCCAAATAGGGTTATAACATTTAGATTACATAAAATAATTACTAATGTTTTTATAATCTTTGCTATCCTTTATAAGATAATTAAATTAATATCATACGTTTTTAAAACCTTTAAAATAATAATGTAATGATTTAAATTATTATCTAAAATCTTATTTATAAGAATAACTAAACACTATATTTGTTGATAAAATTTGTTAAAGTATTTATAAAAATAATAAAATAAATTTACAGAAAGAAATAATTAACTTTAAAAATAAACAAAAGTTTTAAAACCAATTTTTATAATTTTTAGAAAGGAAACTAGTTCCAAATGAAGGCTAAAACCTTAAAAATAAAACATGGGGTCCCCCGGATTCGAACCGGGGACCTCTTGTTTAATCTCCTCCAACCTTACCGCTGAACCAAGGCTCTCAGCCGCGGTAATACTCAGTTCCAAATTGTTTTAACTTAAATCGTTTATGTGCCCCCAAATCCAAGAACCCTAACTTTGATTTACTTCCAATCGAACTACATTTCGCGAATGTTAATGAGATTAACATTGGGGCTTTCAATCACCCAGCGAATTCGAGTATATGAGTGTAGTTAATTACCTGTATTGAATTGGAATGGGGATGAACATATGAGTCGTGAAGTCGCGACTGATGTGATAATGGTTCGGTACGCATACATTGATGATAATCAAATTAAGTTTGCAGAAAGCATATATGGCCGAAGTTAATCAAAAGCCCTCTGTCAATTCGGGTTATTAGAGCTCAGAACATGGATAACGACAGTGTTGCAGGTCGCGAATGGGGTGATGGTCGAACTTGATGTTTGTGTGGGTTTCAGATGAAATTGAGAGTTCAAGCAGTTTAGGAATTGATATTCGGTCGATTTGGTGAAGTTAATTTGATTATTATGAGCGTTTAATGGCCAAACGGCTATGGATTTAAGATGTTTCGGTTATGCACTTGATTGAGTGGTAACCGATGTTTTAACCTCAATTATTAAGTACGTTCATGCTCGAATCATGCATACGAACCGATTTGGATCGATTTGGGTTAAAATTTTGAGGGTTTCAGGTGGATTTAGAGGTTGCCGGCGCCGCGCCGGACTTGGCCGGCCGGCGGCCGGAAATACGGGGAGAGAGAAAGGGTGGGGGGTTGGGTTTTATTATTTACACGTTTGGTCCCTGTGGTTTAGTGCTTTATTATTTCATGCCCAAACTTCCATTTTAAGTTTCTATTATGACAAATTACCCCCTTAACCTTTTTAAACTTTAAGGTTAATTAATTTTAATAACTTATCAATTATTAGTCTTTTATAAATCATTGTCATCATCTTTAATTTATTTTGTTACCAACATTACTTTCATTTATTTATTGTTGTTGATATCAATTTTATTAATATTGTTATTATTATTGGTATTATTATTATTTAACTTTTCATGTTAATATTATTATTATTAAAATCATTATTAAGATATTTTTACTTAATTATTATGAAATCATTTACATTATCAACCTTCAAGTTAAAGAATTAAAAACAAATTGAAGAAATAAGCATAAGTAACCCATAGATTCTTATCAAAGGCATAAATAGTCCTTATAATAATTTAACAAAGTTAACTTTTAACTTAACGAAAATACGAGATGTTACACTTTTAGTAATATTACTTTTTAAGTAATATTATCATGACAAACTAAACCGATTATGAACGGAAAACATTGTTGTGTCATTGATATTATCTTAACTGGTTTGGATATTTACTTTTATTTCAACTAGTTACCATTATGGATTGGATTAATATACAATAGTGGAAAAGCACGTGCGTTGCGGTGGTACGGCTGTTACGCCTTTTTTGGAAATTCGATTTTAGTCAGTATCGGTTCGGTGTGTTATTACGTAAATTAAAAAAATCAAAATATAATTATTGAAAAATTTGAATGAAAGAAAATAATTACGTATATTACAAAAGTCTTTAAGGCAACTATGTTATCTCAACAAGATTAGTGAAAACATGGGTGGTATTTGTGTTCGGAAATCACTTATTATCTAAATTTTAGGGGGGTTTCCTTTTATAAATGTAGGTTAGAGTTTTATGATCATTGCAGACAGCTTTCGGTGGCGATTTGTATAGACTATAGAAACTTAATGGAGAAATTGTAGCCACAAAGTACATCTTGATTTATTGAGCTGTTAACAACCGTAAAGGGAAATGAGAAGAGGGATTAATGTTCAATCGCAATGAATGAGCGACATTGAAAGTAAATGACGGTTTTGTCAGGCCATGTGTATATGCTTTAGCATTTGTATTATAAGCATCATATGTTATATTTTATTGTAAAAACATAAATGGAATAATATAATTAATTGTTTGAAATTTAAGTATGACTTTTCATATGGGTGTCTTAATCCATATGTTTCATTTTTATTATAAAAGATATAAATAAATATTAAAATTATTAAACTTACAATATACACCTAGCCCAATCAGAAATATCCCATTTAGAAATCACAAGAAACAAGAAGAGCGAAGGCTACTAGCCCAACCATAAATACTTTTCACAACTGACTGGGGGCTTGAAAAGCCAACCCATATCGCACTCCATAAATCTACATATTGGGTTCTAATAAATGATGAATAGTTATGAAGGTTCTTTAACATTAAATTCTTAAGATTTTAATAGGAGAAAATTTCATTCCAAAAATATCAACCCAAAAAACGAAAGTCCCATCTTTTTTGGACACACTGGGTGACGAATAGATAAGCCCTTCTTAAGAAAGCCCCAGACACATCAATTCAAGTGTGCCTGAATTAATGAAACATGTTTGACATTTGAATGCATCATAGTAATTCACGTATAAAGAGCTCTCCTCCGTTGAGGAATAAAGCGTTCAATTTTCCTTCAACTCATTCAATTCTCTACAATTATTGTTTTTCTTGCGCCTCCTACACTATGTGTAATGGTTAATACTTCTTAAGGGGTATTTTTTTGTCATATCAGCTCCAACTCAACATTATTTTTTTAGTTAAAAACATATGTAATGGTTAATGTCCTTTCATTCATTATACAATAATTATTTTTGTTTTACTATTTTTTTCATCCTATTATTTTCAAATAAAAATTTAAAAAGAGAAAACCTAAAAGACAATGATGAACGTAACTGACCAATTTGGAAGGAGATCAAACGCTGGTGCCAAAGAGACGTACGGATTAAAAATGAGCATGTATCAAACAACGACCATCAACGGTGGTGGGGGCGGTGTTGAACAAGGACGATTTCGTCTGCGATTTCCGGCACTCGTCAGCCTTCCGCGGCGATTCGAACAACGAGATATATCCGGCACTCGTCGAAGCCTTCACCGGCGATTCGTACAACATTGATTCAAACAGCGAGCATGGACGGTGGCGCAGGCGGTGGTTAAAGATTCTCTCTTTATGGATTGCAGAAGTCGTTGAAAGGGGTGGTGGCCAGGGCGTGTTTTGGCGTGAAGAATGGGTCTTAACGCCCATTACGAAGGGTCTTACTATACATAACAATGCTTATTCTCATTTCAGGGGCTAATCATAGTGACAACCCTGGGTCTGTGACGAGACTAATGGTGTTCTCTTTTGTAGAACCAACGCAACGGGACTCATTTTGATCATAACCAATGCAACCTCTAATCATTCACCCATCTCGTGTATTTACGCAACAACAAGAAGTGTTAATAGATCAAGCCAATCACATAAGAATACATCATTTAAAAATAAACAACATATAAATAGTAATGTAAATTTTTTTCTTTTGATATGAACCCAAAAATATTTTTTTTGAATTTAAAAAAAAAACTAACGGGTGAACCAATACGCTACTACGGGAATGTTAAAATTTATAATAGTTGGTTCATTACCTTGTACGTTAATATTAACCTCGTCGTTATAAATAAATTATTGACCTCATCTTTACAAATAAAATTTACATTGAGATGCATATAAAAACAAATATAACATAATGATATATGCATATTTTTTTGTAAATTAATCCAACTAATAAAAATAGAATAAGCAAAGTTGACAAGGCCTAATAATTACTGTTGAGGCAAACCATAGTGAGGTGTCTCTAAACAAATTTAACAAATGAAAAAGAAATGGCCTTTAGTATACATACAATTTAAAAAAGAAAATAAATATAATATTGACGGTTTAATGCTACATTCATATGTTGATTAACCAGGGTTATATTATAACTATACCAATATTATTAGAAGATAAAAAGAAAAAAAAAATGATATTGATTTGACAGTTTAATACGTATGTTTAACGAGCATTTGAAATAAAGGGGGCAATTAGAGTTGATATGATATGAAACGATATTTTGACAACAAAGCAACCCCTTAAAATTAAAATGGGTTCATAAGAATTAACATAAGTTATAAAATGGTCGCTTGAAACGATCATATTACATGACTTGAAAACGCCGCTTAAAAAGTAATAATTAATAAGTTAACTCGAGTGGTTAAGGTGAGAACTCAAGATAATTAAAATTGAAGATGTATAGGGTTCAAGTTTCACTTTGAGCAAAATTATCAAAGGTTAAGCTAGTGGGTTTAATCAATTGTAAGTTTCCTTCACATGCAGTCCAAGCTCGAAACATATAAATGAGCACCATTAAAATAATACATATCTTTTCGAGAAAAGTAAAACAATTCATTTTGAAAAAAAGGATCCTCATTTATCGGGACACACCCAATTATAAATCAATACCTTCAGATTTTTATACGACTCGTATAGCTCTATACAAATCATATAAGGGGTCGTATATCCCTATATGAGACGTATAACCCCTCTGACAACCCCCAAAATTTTTCCTCGTAATCAGTGTCGAATATTACTATACGTGTCGTATTTACCTATATGTATCGTATAGGGGGTCGTATGATACTATATAAGACGTATAACCCTTTAACAACCCTCTAAATTTTTTCATATTCAATGTCTTTGACCCTATACGTCTCTATAGTGCTAACACGTAACATAAAGAAATGTATATATTATTTTTTGAACGACCAACTAATAATATTTAAGCCCGGTCACCCGGGTAAACCCATTGGCAAAAAACCACCCACGTCTGTGAAAACAGTCAGCGCTGGTGACCCGGCTCGCCCACTATTCCAAGAGAAACCCACAACCCAAAGGCCCAATACGGTAAAACCTTTGCCCCACTTGTAGCATATTGCATCTAGTGAGACTCTAACTTATGACCTTTATTTTAGAAAATCATAAGATGTCTACTTTTAAACCAGTTGATCTATAACTCATTGACGTAAAAAAATGTATCTATTTATGAATTACGGGTGTTTTAAATTTTAATATCAGGATACTAAAGATAATTGACCACGTTTACAATCAAGGATCGAGTGAGTGACATGACAACAAATTGTGACACGTCACCCGGTGCAGGATAACATATTAACACCACCACCACTGTCAGTTGAACCACTTTCAGTTTTTCACCCGTAAAATGGACTCCCGACTACTGTCCACCGGCGCCACCACCATCTCCGGCAACCCTACGCTCACCACACCGGCGGCGATGATCAACACTGTCACCGTCGCCGTCTCATCTCCGGCGAGACTCACCGCCAACGGCGGCAATCTCGTTTCCGGAAGGCACCTCCGCCCAAGGTTACTTAACCTCCGTCACTCATCTCCACCGTCACCGGCTTCAAAAACGATTAAACGTGATGGTATCATACAGTGCTCCGCCACCGCTAGCGATTCCACAGGGTGAGATCCGTCGATTTGAATGTGATTTTGACTTGTTACTTACGGTAACTTTTGTTACACGTTAGTTATTACACTCAGAGGTTTATAGATCAAATGCTCCTCCGTCGTATCAGAGCTAAGTAATAAAACTATTTAACATCTCGTTACTTGACAATGTTGAGTGACTTGTTACGGATTGATTTGACAGTGATGCTGCTCCGGTTGGCTTCTTCGCCAAGTATCCGTTTCTCGTTACCGGATTCTTCTTCTTCATGTGGTATGTTACAGGTTACGATTTCGTAAAGCCCTAATTGATGTAGGTGTGATGGAATGAGTGGTGGTTGAGTGTAATTGTGGTTTGTTTTGAACTTTTTGAAGGTATTTTCTGAATGTCATCTTCAACATACTCAATAAGAAGATCTACAATTACTTCCCATATCCATAGTAAGAAATTGTTCATTGTAAGTTTATGTATAGTGTTATTTGGTTATTTGATAGACAATCTGTTAAGTGCATTGTTCTGTGTGTATGCAGTTTCGTGTCGGTTATACATTTGGCTGTTGGAGTGGTTTATTGTCTTGGTAGCTGGGCTGTTGGTCTACCGAAACGCGCTGTAAGTCTGGATTTAAGAAGTGATTCAAAACTATCTAGTTTGTTACAATAATAATGTGTCTAGTATGGGTTATAGAAAGTTAAACGTTACAATAATAATCTTTGTTCAAAAAGAAAAGTGGTTTAGAGGATGATATGCATTTTAATTTTAGAATACGTATTAGGCCACCATAGACCTGGTTTCATTCTGCCTAGTTTGTTGCATGTTACCCATTTGACCCGTTAGAGAAAGAATACAACCTATATTTTGAAGGTAGTTAAGTCACTCGTTGTGGTTTTTCTTGTGTAGCCCATTGACTCAAACCTACTGAAGCTTCTTATTCCTGTGGCTTTATGTCATGCTCTAGGCCATGTGACCAGTAATGTATCATTTGCAGCTGTTGCTGTCTCATTCACCCACACAGTCAAAGGTAAACTTTCTACATGTACATTTGTTAAGAATTTGAAACCTAGTTTCTCAACCAATGAATTTTCATTGTTTCTTGTAAATAGCCCTTGAGCCGTTCTTCAATGCCGCTGCTTCTCAGTTTATTCTTGGACAGTCGATTCCCATAACTTTATGGCTGTCTCTGGCTCCAGTTGTTATTGGTATGCTCTTTTATTTTTCAAAAGACAGTTTTCTTGTCGCATTGAATTTACTTGGGTATGTCAAGGGATAGCTACCCTTGAAGACCATAAATACTTCAAAGTTTCCTCCTAAGTGAAGCTATTTTTGTGCATTTACTGGCATTATTTTGATTTGGGTTTGAAATGTACCATCGATGACTGACTACCTTAAACAGTTAAGTGCTTCCTCAAAACTGTGAACTCAATCACATGACTCTTCATGGGATGAAAGGAATACATATTTGAGGTTAATTTCATTGAGGAAAATAATTTTGTACTATTAAAAGCTGAAATCGAGTCTGAATGTGCAGGTGTATCAATGGCGTCCTTAACTGAGCTGTCATTCAACTGGCTAGGCTTTATCAGTGCCATGATTTCCAATATCTCCTTCACCTACAGGAGTATTTACTCGAAGAAAGCAATGGTTGTCTTCTATGCTATGACCGTTTTTCGTTTATTTATGAATCTAATATACTTGACAGCCAATGAGAATCAGGAAAATGGTCAAACACAGAATGGAGTGTAGATCCTCCCTTAATTAATGAAAACTTAACAAGATCGATTGCGTTTGCAGACTGGTATGGATAGTACTAACTTGTATGCCTACATTTCCATCATTGCGCTCTTCGTCTGTATCCCACCTGCCATTATTGTGAGTAGAATTCCATTCTTCTTCAGTTACATGATATTATCTTTAATGTGAAATCTACTCGGTGTCTTCTCCTCATCTTTCAACAGTTGGAGGGACCTCAACTTCTACAGCACGGATTCAGTGATGCAATTGCTAAAGTTGGAATGACTAAGTTCGTATCTGATCTGTTTTGGGTGGGTATGTTCTATCACCTCTACAATCAGGTATTACACATCACAAACTAGCATATTCTTCTGTTTTGTGTTACATAGTATGGCTCAAGGGTTCAAAGTTATGCTTGAGTGAATGTAATTCTCTACCTTTGAGTAATATTTAAATAAAGATCTATAAAATGAACTCTTTTTTCTTTCTTCTTTTCATTTTTGCTTGTTAGCTTGCAACCAACACACTTGAAAGGGTGGCACCTCTTACACATGCAGTGGGCAATGTATTAAAGCGAGTGTTTGTGATTGGTTTCTCAATCATCGTGTTCGGTAATCTTTCTCTTTTTGTTTTCATCAATTAAGGTTCATATACGTGTATGGCTATTACACTAACACGACATACATATGATTTATGCAGGTAACAAGATTTCAACACAAACAGCCATTGGTACATTCATTGCGATTGCTGGAGTTGCAATCTACTCCCTCATCAAGGCCAAGATAGAAGAGGAGAAACAGGTTAGTTGAAATCTAATGTTTGTTTCTCTTGGATGTATACTTGTTTCTTAACTGTTGTTTACGTGCAGAATCTGAAATCGGCATGAGGGCAGGCAGAAGAGAAGAAAATGTATGTATATTACTTGGTATAAACCGTATAATTATCTCAACACGTAGCAAATTCGCCACAAATAGATGTTTTTTGGATTTTTTTCCGTCTATGAGAGTAAACAAATCTGACTTGGATTTAGACTTTTATAAGGTATTATTGTATGTTGTAGGATATACATTCATGATTTGTTCTCCCTCTCGAAATTCAATCGATCTCTACTTGTTGTCGTAACTCTCACTTTTACTTTTCCTTCTTTATAATCGATGGTTTCTCGAACTATTGTTTGAGCATGTGAATTTCTTCTCTCCCACTTCAAGCCAACATATGAGGGTATTAAAATGTTATACACAACCTTTTAGAGACCAATGTACTAGGGTCATAGTGTCATTGACACACAAACGCAACATATCTTTAAGGGTTTGGATGATGATACACTTTTATTCATCGGCTTTGACATGAAATGGCATCTTGAAATTCACTCTACTAACCACACATGCATGAGATATTCAGAACGTTTATGTTTCAATATCAAAACACAATTTTTAAAACGTTTATGTTTCAATGGCAAAACGATGGTTATATAATTCCATGCCTCCGGTCGTCGTCAATGTATAATTTTACCAACTTATCTATTAAAAAGTTCTTATTATGATCAAAAGGTGGACACTTAGGATCCATGTATTAGTGATTACCCTAATAATATTGTTACAACTTTACAGAGAAGTTCATGGGGATATGATCTCACATTCATTCTAGAATCTTCAAAGATTGCATTTCATAGGCTTTTGATGTTCATATCGACTTGGAAACAAGACATTCTATTCTTTGTAGGGTGTGGTTAAACGTACCCTCTCTATTTAATGTATCGTTATGAGAGAGAAACTAATATTTTAATCATGATAGGCCTATAGAGTTTGTAAGAGGGATATATGTTTAGGTTATCCATTGTCGGGGGCTTGGGGCTTAGGTTTTGGGGGGTTGGGGGGGCATATTTAAGAACAGGATAAAATTATAATTATTTGTTATAAATATATGTAAAAATTACAAAAAAAAAATTATATAAAAAAACCGGTTCAACCGCTCCGGTTCCCGTTCTGACCAATGGTTCAACGTTAAAAAGGTTTTAAGCACCGAACTGGACCAGATTGGAGTCCTGTTCCCTGTCCAACCGGTCGGATCGGCCGGTCCGATCCGGTTTTCAAAACCATGGCTATGAGGGTGGCATGAGGGGGGCACGATGTGAATAGAGCCCCTCACAACACACGTGGATAGAAACCATCCGTAACACCCAGCCTTACCACTACCCTTTTCTAGCACCCTCTTCTACATAGTTGTGTTGATAAACGTGCACGTGACATAACAAATTGATGATTTTGTCATAGACATAACTCATAACATGAAAGAATTATCATTTGATTGAAGTCCTTGACAATTAATTATGGTGATAAATCAAGATCAAATACTCAAGGATACCAACTTTATGAAGTTCATGACCGGTATAGTGAAAAAGGGATAATTATTAAATGAAATCTTTTTACAAGTCCTTTGAAATATTATCTAGTGTGTATCTTTTTATATATATTGCAGCCAATAACTAATGAACCAATTCCAATCAAACTATATTAGCTAATGGAACCACTTTCATTTATTAATTAAACAAGTTCGTGTACGAGAATGTAAATCGATACATGTTTACGATATATTTATTGTATGCCTAAATATATACATATCAACATAAAAAAGTTATTTACGATAATAACATAATAATCACATACTGTTTCTCAAAATAAAAAAGATAACTATCATACGAGATTCATATGGGTAAGAATTAGATTCAATATCAAAATTATTTGAAGCTGTGATGAAACTCTCCTTAAAAATAGAAGTTCACGTCCACATATGTAGATTGATGTAATTAGTTATGGTGTCAAATATGAACTAGATTTGAATTTGAGTATGTGACATTTTATTTCATCACCACAATCAATCAATCATTTTTTCCAAAATTCACAACAATCAATCAATCATTCTTTTTAAATGTATTCTGTCTAGCATTGATTTTTATATTAAATTTAGGTAATGGATACATAGGCAACTCAAAATTATAAATTAACATCCGAAAATTTTTATACGGGGTGTATAACCCCTCTGACAATCCCTTGAATTTTTCCTTGTAATTAGTGTCGAAATTTGCTATACGCGTCGTATAGAGCTATATGGGACGTATAGCTTACTTACAGCCCCTCTGAATTTTCCTCGTTTTTAGTGTATTCAACCTTATACGTCATGTATGAACCCATACGCGACGTATAAGGTGGTGTCTATTTATCTGAGTTGGTATCTCAATATTAGGCCCCTATTAAAAATATGATTACGATGGTTTTAATAATAATATTTAGAAATACCGTTGTGATTTTTAGACAAACAAATTTACGACTATTTTATTATTATTTTTACATCGACAAAAAAAAATTCTAAAAAATATATCCAAAAATGTGAGAATTTGAGTGTCCATAACAACTTATTGGCACACATCCGCAAGTGCAGGATAACATAACTCCCGCCAGCGCATGATAACATCCACCTGCTAATACGTACACCACACCCGGTGCAGGATAACATCATCCACTGCTTATCGTTCACTCACCACCACCACCGTTTTCTCTCACAATGGAGTCTCGAATCCTCTCCTCCGGCGCCACCGCCATCTCCGGCGTCCCTAGGTTCACCAAACTCGCCGGAAGGATCGCCACCACCACCACCGTCGCCGTCGCATCTCCGGCGAGGCTCAATACTACCGGAGGCAATGTGGTTTGGGGGCGACAGCTTCGCCCTAGCTTACTGAACCTCGATCACTCGTCTCCGGTGACGTTGGTTACAAAGCCGGTGAAGCGCGATGTTCTGAAACCGTGTAATGCCACCGCTAGCGATTCCGCAGGGTGAGATCCGTTGATCCGATTTGAATTTGAATTTGAATTTGATTTGATGAGTGTTGACTGAGTTTTTGTTGATTGATTGTTGATTGAGTGTTTGTTGATTGTTTGATAGTGATGCTGCTCCGGTTGGCTTCTTAGCCAAGTATCCGTTTCTCGTTACCGGATTCTTCTTCTTCATGTGGTACGTTACAGCGATGAAAACCTGTTGATTAATCAATTCGCATGTCGTTGGTGGTGATTATTTTTTATGTCAGTTTTATGTGAATATTTTATAGAATTGAGAGGAAATGGGACCTCCTTGTAAAGTATTAATATTATTATATCATAAAAGGTTTTGGTGATGAATTTATTATTTATGATGATAAGTCAAGGGTTGCTGGCACTGTTAGTCAAAGAGAGGATGGACAGTTTAATTAACTCTCGGATCTCACATGATTATTAGTTTTTTTGTTTAAAAATTGTATGTTTAGCATTGATTGGAATGATTTTAGTTCATAATGTTTGATTTTCAGGTTTTGCACTAGGATAGGATGTGTTATATAGTTAATGCGGTTTGCTTCGTGACCACTGCACTTTCCATATGAAGTATTTCTGCCCTATATCTAGCCTTTAAGTTCATGAAATCAAGATAACATATTAACATTCGAGTTTTAAGGAAAAAATTTAGAGAAAGAGCATGGAGAATTTGTAATTGTGAATGTCTGTGAATTCGATTGACAATCTATTCTATATTGAGGCCAATATGCAGCTATCTGTTTATAAAATGTTGAATAGTTCACGAAAAGGTAGTTAACTGTTGTAGTGCACATTTTAGCTGAAGTTGATGACGTTTTGTTTTGGCGGGAAAAGAAGTTGGGTAAGTCATAATGACCATAAGCGTTTCATACAATCATATATCTGGATTTTACAAACTCTGTTATTTTTGCCATTTATAAATCAAAAGTTTATGTTTAACCCTTTAAATCCTAACATTTGATGTTTGTTTTGAAGGTACTTTCTGAATGTCATCTTCAACATCCTCAACAAGAAAATTTACAATTACTTTCCTTATCCCTAGTAAGTTCTTTCTAAGTTCATATTTAGTGTTGCTTGGTCATCGGATAAACAATTTGTCAACTGCATTGTTCTGTATATATCCAGTTTCGTGTCAGTCATACATTTGGCTGTTGGAGTGGTTTATTGTCTTGGTAGCTGGACTGTTGGTCTACCAAAACGTGCTGTAAGTCTGTAATTTCATAAAGCACATGCTGTAGAGATTCTTTAATGCACTATATTATGTGGGTGGGTTATAAAGAAGAACTTTTGATGATGAAGATCACTTGGGGACTTAGAGATGGAAAAATGGGCAGGTCATTCATTGCAGAACTAGTCGGGCCAACATACTAGCACCTTTTATTTTTTCTTTCATGAGCTCTATAAATATTTAATGTCTATATTATGGATATAAAAAGTATAACATTACAATAGCAATCTATGTTCAAAACATAAAATTGTGTAGAAGATTTTAATTTTCAACATGATCTGGGCTGTAGATGAAGTTTCATTCTATCTAACTTTGTTAATGTTACACATTTGACCCATTAGAGAAAGAATATAACCCAAAGTTAACTTATTTACTAAAATTGGGTCGAAGCTGACACATGTTTGAGTTTAAAAAAGGTGCATGTGATGGTGTCCCTCGACCCTCTAACACAAATGGGGCAGGGCTTTGTTGTTGTTGCTGTGCTGACTTCTTGTGGTTTTTCTTGTGCAGCCCATTGACTCAAACCTTTTGAAGCTTCTTATTCCTGTGGGCTTTTGTCATGCTCTAGGCCATGTGACCAGTAATGTATCATTTGCAGCTGTTGCTGTCTCATTCACCCACACAGTCAAAGGTGTTATGTTTAATGTTCAAAATTCACGTCATATTGAATTTACTTGGCTATCTCAAATAATAATTACTGTTATTTTTTTGTGAATAGCCCTTGAGCCATTCTTCAATGCTGCTGCTTCCCAATTTGTTCTTGGACAGTCGATACCCATAACTTTGTGGCTGTCTCTGGCTCCTGTTGTTATTGGTATGCGCCTTTTCTTTTAAAAGGTGTTATTTTTTTACTTATCACGGGTGCAGGGGATATATATTCCTGAGTGTAGTTTCATTGAGAAAATTATGTGTAGTCTAAAACGCTGAAATCCAGTATGAATTTACAGGTGTATCAATGGCCTCCTTGACTGAGCTGTCATTCAACTGGCTAGGCTTTATCAGCGCCATGATTTCCAATATCTCCTTCACTTACAGGAGTATTTACTCAAAGAAAGCAATGGTTGTCCTCTATGCTATGACCATTTTCATTTTTCATCATTTATTTACAACTTTGACATGTTAATAACAATTGTGTTTTTGTTAGCAGACTGGTATGGATAGTACTAACTTGTATGCTTACATTTCCATCATTGCTCTCTTGTTCTGTATCCCACCTGCCGTAGTCGTGAGTAGAATTATATTATTTCTTTTATTACATGACTATAAATATTATTTTTATAACTGAAATCTACTTATCTTCTTCTCTTCATCTTTCAATAGTTGGAGGGACCTCAACTTCTGAAGCATGGATTCAGTGATGCAATTGCTAAAGTTGGCATGACTAAGTTCATATCTGATCTATTTTGGGTGGGTATGTTCTATCACCTCTACAATCAGGTATTGCACATCACAAACTAGTATATTTTTTATTTTGTGTTACATAGTTTGGGTCAAAAATTCAAACTTATGCTTGAGTTAATGTAATTCTCTACATTTGATAGTAATATTCAAATGAAAAACAAAATAATGAACCTTTTTGTTGTTTTTGGCTTGTTAGCTTGCAACCAACACACTTGAAAGGGTGGCACCTCTTACGCATGCAGTGGGCAACGTGTTAAAACGAGTGTTTGTGATTGGTTTCTCAATCATCGTGTTTGGTAATCTTTCTTTAGTGGTTTTCAATGATTATGTGTTAAAACAAGTGGTTGGCCTGTTTTACCGACACAACAAATTATATGATTTTTGCAGGTAACAAGATCTCAACACAAACAGCCATTGGTACATCCATTGCGATTGCTGGAGTTGCAATCTACTCCCTCATCAAGGCCAAGATAGAAGAAGAGAAACGGGTTAGTTGAAATCTAACGTGCATTTCTTGGATGTATGTATTGTATGTATGTTCTCTTGTTTCTTAACTGTTGTCTATGGGCAGGGTTTGAAATCAGCATGAGGGTATGCCGAAGGGATAAAGTGGATACTATTGTTCAACACAGCGGATTTGCTACAATTGTGAAGATGTTCTTTGTTTTTTGCATCTATGAGAATAAACATATATGACTCTTGTTTAACTTCAATAATGTATCATTCTATCTCTCTTTACGTCCATCAATATATCATTTCTAATTCTTGTGGAGTTTACTTTCTCAATAATGCCGCCCATGTACTACACCGACGTCTAAGTGATAAGATGTGTGTTCATGAGCACTAAAATACCTATAAAGGCATTACTAATACTTAGAAACATCAAGGAATCCTTAGAAATGAACTACTAAGTGTTAGATCAATGTGCGTTTAACATATTCATCGGTTTCAGCCTCATTTGACTTCCTCACCTCTATCATTATGGTTTCAACCTCTATATCTTAATGTGTTGCGTCTACGCCATGTTGCTAGTGTCTGCCTAATAGAACATAGGGAAGCATCTATATTCACCACATCACACATAACTTCTTGATTATAAGTCTTTCAAATAGTTATATGAAGACTACAAATGTTGGGGCTTTCTTTATCGATCTAATATAATCAAAATTATGAGGTGGCGTTTTGTTAGAAGATTCAATCATATCACCATCGATGACCAATGAGCATACATTCTTATTGATGGAACATTTAGACCGGAAGATCTTGTCCCATGTGATCTAATCTCTTTGGCCCTACTCTCCCATCCACATTGTCATTATAAAAGTTCCGATTATGAATGGTCATGAATGACAACACGTCAACTGACAAGGAGTCGGTCGTTCCTACTGTCACAATTGCCACCATTGCTTGGACTATGATTGGTGACATTGTAATTACGACACTATCGATTTTCATTGTCATTTGACCACTAGCAATCAAGGCACGTGGTTCTTAGATTTTATGGTGGCTCTCTCGAACCTAGCAATGAGATTTCTTGATGCTGACATGGTTTAAAAGGCATAACTTGCTATATTTAGAAGGGAATTCGAACAACTTTAAATAAAGGAGACAAACAAGGTGAATACTTTGTCGTAAAATTAAGTGGATTCATTTCAAAGTATAACAATTTTGATCGAGGCTTGATGGTGCAGTAATAGTTCACAAGTTGTTGTATTTGTTGATACATATATGTACCTAGATCATGATATGAATGTAATAGGTCTTGTTTGTTCTTACACTGATGTAATGTTTGGAATATTAATGAAATGAGATTGGTTGTTTGTGATTTATAATGTTTAATATTTCACTAATGAGTCGATGTTGAATTGGTTAAATAGGTTTGTGATTGTTTGAATTGATACACATAATGTTATATTAATGAATACATTCAAACTTAACATAATGAAGTTCTCATGCGAATGGCCCATGCGAATGGACCATACGCATGAATAACTTCAGGCGAATGACTCAGTCGCACGACTGAACCAGGAGACTGGATCAGTCGTATGATTGTAACATAAGATTGGCTCAGTCGCATGACTGAACACTCAGTCGTGCGGATGGATCAACCGCATGGTTCAATCGCACGACTGAACCATACTAATGGTTCAGTCGCCCGAATGAACAACACTAACCTATAAATACCACCCAATTCGTGGAAAAAGTTAAGCATTCATTCTATTTCGACTCCAGACGTACCCTAGCCGTCCAGAAGCCTCCAAGTTCATACTCCAAGTTCATAGAACGCTGTAGATCGATTCCTAATCGATTCTTAACGTTTGATTCAATACTTTATTGATTCTACGTGCGTTCTCACTGATTGGATCGCCAATCAAATAGGATTCCGCACTATTTGGTTTGGTTTACACGTTAATCAGTTGGTATTTCGTTTAAATACCAGGTCCTAACAGTATTCGATGCCAAGTATCTTCAAAATGTTGCATCTATTGAGTAGTGTTTGGACATCGTAGGCATGTCATTCGAGGAGGCAATAGGCAAGTTGAAAGCCTATGAAGAACATTAAGTTATAGGACATGACAGATGTACAAATCAAGTAAGTAGCAATATAATCTTTTAAGTTTCGTGGGAGTTGCTTACCCATCTTTGTCCAGTAGCTCGAGTGTCCTAAGCAGGAGTTGAAAGAGAAAGCTGCTAACGTGGCTTAAGATGACGTGCCAACATTGTTTAGAAGAGACACATCTATATTGAGATTAAGGGGAAAAATGAATGATTAATCTTGATATGATCAAGGATGTAAACTTGGGAAACAAATTGATAGGTTTTATGTTAAGTCGGTTTTTTTTATTTTAGTACTTTATTTGTTTTCGTATGTTAGCTTTGGATGTAAGAAAGTAATCTTTTGTTTCGTTTGTTCAAGTATAATACAAGAAAAGTGCAGTAAATTGTGAAGTATAAAAACCAAAACAAGTGTTCTGAGTATACTTCCGAAGCTTAATATGATTCTTCCGAAGCTTAGGTGATATCTTCCGAAGGTTATGTTTGCTTCGGAAGGGATTTGATGTTTACTCCGGATATCTTCCGAAGGGTTATTTCCGTTCTGAAGATATTGTGTAGGGTCCTTAGTGTAATTTCTCAATAGTTGTTGAGTGTGATAGTTATAGTTAGTTAAGCACTATAAATAGGGACCTGATGTACTCGGTGAGGGGATCTGATCCGAAGAATTCCATAATCACACTTGAATAATAAATCATTGGTTTACAAATTCATTCTTTTTTGTATCATCTTTATTGTATTGTTTAAATTCCGTGTTCATATTCTCAATTAGTTTCAACAATGTTTCCACAAAATTTCATGCGTTCTACAATTTTGATCCAACTGCTTCCAACATAAACATAATGAAGGATAATTCATGTATTCATCTAATATCGCATATCATAATTATGTAAAACAGATTACTTACTTAGGGTTGGAGTCATGAAAATTTATTCAACCTTACACATATAGCTATGGTGTCTGTTAGAACTATCTGTTACACACGAGATGGTTATGTACAGACGGATACATTGTCATGTGAATGGTTTTAGAGGCCAAATCCATGGTAAATTATATAAGTTAGATCAAAAGGATAGTTCTAAAGTCGGTCACATTTTAAGGTAAATCACATAAAAAGATAGTAATGTAAGGGTGCGAGCGTGTATAATATGGTTGATAGCGACTATAAGCGAATAGCTTTTATGTGGTATCCTAACAAGCCTAAACAGACTTGAAGGGATATATATAGTTTACTATAAATAGTTTACAACAAAGAAGAATGTAAAAATCCACAAGAGTAAGAAATGATATATTGGTAGTAAAGAGAGACAGAATGATACATTATTGAAGTCTAAACAAGAGTCCGATACGTTTACTCTCATAGACGTGAAAGAACCAGAGAAGAACATCTTCACTATGGTAGCAAATCCGCTACGTGTTGAAACAATAGTACTAAGTAATATAAGTGCATTTCTTCCCTTCTACATGTCCTCATGCCGATTTCAAACCCTGCCCATAAACAACGGTTAAGAATCAAGATAGAATACATACAATACATACATACATCCAAGAAATGCACGTTAGATTTCAACTAACCCGTTTCTCTTCTTCTATCTTGGCCTTGATGAGGGAGTAGATTGCAACTCCAGCAATCGCGATGGACGTACCAATGGCTGTTTGTGTTGAGATCTTGTTACCTGTACAAATCATATAATTTGGTGTGTCGTTTAAGCAGGCAAAACACTTGTTTCAACACATAAAATCAACGTAAAGTTGTAAACCACAAAGAAAGATTACCAAAGACGATGATTGAGAAACCAATAACAAACACTCGTTTTAACACATTGCCCACTGCATGCGTAAGAGGCGCCACCCTTTCAAGTGTGTTGATTGCAAGCTAACAATCCAAAAAAGAAAATAAATGGTTATTTTCAGTTTTTTATTTTGAATATTACCGTCATAAGTAGAGAATTACAGTAACTCGAGCGTAAAATTGAATTTTAACCATACTATGTGATACAAACAGAAAAATAAACTAGTTTGTGATGTGTAATACCTGATTGTAGAGGTGATAGAACATACCCACCCAAAACAGATCAGATATGAACTTAGTCATGCCAACTTTAGCAATTGCATCACTGAATCCATGCTTTAGTAGTTGAGGTCCCTCCAACTGATGAAGGATGAAGATAAGATAATGAGTAAATTTCATGGTTATAAATTAACATTCATAGTCGCATAATAAAAGAAATAATAGTATTCTACTCACGATTATGGCAGGTGGGATACAGAACAAGAGTGATATGATGGAAATGTAAGCATACAAGTTAGTACTATCCATATCAGTCTGCATACGAAAACAGAATTGTTATGAAACATGACAAAGTTGTAAATTAAAATGATGAATAATGAAAATGGTCATAGCATAGAGGACAACCATTGCTTTCTTCGAGTATATGCTTCTGTAAGTGAAGGAGATATTGGAAATCATGGCACTGATAAAGCCTAGCCAGTTGAATGACAACTCGGTCAAGGAGGCCATTGACACACCTGCACATTCAGACTAGATTTCAGCTTTTGATAGTACAAATTATTTTCTCAAAGAGATTAAACTCAAGAATATGTATTCCCTTCATCTCATGAAAAGTCATTTAAGGCACTCATGGTTTTAAAGGGTCATTATCAATTAAATTAGCTAAGTGAATTTCAAAATTACATGACAACTGAAAATTAAGCATAACACCTTTTCAAAGGGAAAAGAGCATACCAATAACAACAGGAGCCAAAGACAGCCATAAAGTTATGGGGATCGACTGTCCAAGAATAAACTGAGAAGCAGCGGCATTGAAGAACGGCTCAAGGGCTAATCACAAGAAACAAGGAGGGGTCAGAGGTTGAGAAACTTGGTAACAAATTCTTAAAAAAAATGTACATGTAGTTAGTTTACATTTGATTGTGTGGGTGAATGAGACAGCGACAGCTGCAAATGATACATTACTGGTCACATGGCCTAGAGCATGACAAAAGGCTACAGGAATAAGAAGCTTCAGAAGGTTTGAGTCCATGGGCTACACAAGAAAAACCACAATAAGTCAGCACAACAAGTGAAACATACAACTTTTTTTACTCTTGTGTTACCTAACTTTAGGCGTAGAGGTGCCAATTCGACCCACTTTTGGTAAATGGGTTGATTTTGGGTTATATTATGTCTCTGATTTGTAAATAAAGAAAACTAGATAGAATGAAACCAGATCTAAGCCCTTAAGGTCACCCCAAAGCATATTCAAATGCATAAACACTATTTTACATTTTAGAACAGAGATTATTATCATAACTCCTTTCATACTCCACAGTATACGCATTAAATTTCTATAAAACCGATGAAAGAAACGACAAAAAAGTGCTTATGGGTTGGCTCAACCCAACCCAACTAGCTCTTCAACAAATGACCTGCCCATTAATTCATCTCTAAGTTCCCAAGTGATCTTCATCACCATTAATTCTTCTTAAAAACCACCAAGTGATCTTCCCAGGTGCAGTAAAGATTAGGTAGCATGGTTTTTAGAAATTGTCAGACTTACAGCGCGTTTCGGTATACCTACAGCCCAACCACCGAGACAATAAACCACTCCAACAGCCAAATGTATGGCTGACACGAAACTGCATATACACAGAACCATGGACTTTACAAATTGTTTATCAGATAACCAAATAACACTATACATGAAGTTAGAATAAACAACTTACTAGGGATAAGGGAAGTAATTGTAGATTTTCTTGTTGAGTATGTTGAAGATGACATTCAGAAAGTACCTTCAAAACAAAAAACAATTATATTTGAGTACCATTCATTCTTTCATACCTATATGCATTAATAGTAATCAAGTTCAAAGCACCACATCTCAGTTAACACCTTTAAGAATAAACAAACAAGCCTAAATATGGTTCACAACATAGCTACCAACCTTATTTTTGGTGCTAATTGTAATAATAGTTACTTTCTTTTTGTACCACTTGTGTTCATAAGCTAATTACAAAAACAAAAGCAAATAATCTGTCTTCCTCGGCATCGTTTGATTTAATTTAATTAGAGAAATTAATCATTAGTCTAGGGTGCACACTTGTACCACTTGAATAGTCATTATGGATTTATGATCGTTACGCATGAACTAACTTCCTTTCCCTCCAAAACTAAAACCTATCAACTTCCATTAAAGGGTGAAACTATAACTGTTAACTAACTTTTCGTACACCATGCAACATTTATGAAAAGATAGCCGATATTGGTCTCAATATAGAATAGATCAGCAAACAAACTCACATACACACACTAGTACCACTTCTCTATGCATTTTCTCAAGTTTTTTTGCGTTAACACTCCACTTTTTCCTTGGATTTCATGAAACCTAAGGCGTTTATAGGCCCAAAATACTTAGTTTGCAAAGTGCATTGGTCAAGATCCAAACCATATTAAACACTTAACAGTAAGACATTCTATCCTAATACGAAACCTGAAAAAGAAACAATATGAACTAAAATCATTCCTATTAATGATAAACATACACTTATGAACATTTAACTAATACAGTAGTGACATCCTACAGTTAGTTAAACTATTCCTCCTCTCTTTGACCAACATCCCCTGCAAGTCTGCAACCATTGACTTTTCATCATAAATTAATCACCAAACGTCCAAAACCTTTTATGATATAATAATACTCCAACTCTCGCTACAACTTGTATAAAATATTCACACAAACTGTATATAAAACATAATCAACACCAACACCATACGAATTGATTAATTATGAGGTTTACACCGCTGTAACGTACCACATGAAGAAGAAGAATCCGGTAACGAGAAACGGATACTTGGCGAAGAAGCCAACCGGAGCAGCATCACTATCAAATCAATCAACAAAAACTCAGTCAACACTCGTCAAATCAAAATCAAATTCAGATTCAGATTCAAATTCAAATCGGATCAACGGATCTCACCCGGCGGAATCGCTAGCGGTGGCCGTACACGGTTTCAGAACATCGCGCTTCACAGGCTTTGTAACCAACGACACCGGAGATGAGTGATCGAGGTTGAGTAAGCTAGGGCGAAGCTGTCGTCCCCACACCAGATTGCCTCCGTTGGTATTGAGCTTCGCCGGAGATGCGAATGCGACGGTGGTGGTGGTGGTGGTGGTGGTTCTTCCGGCGAGTCTGGTGAGCCTAGGGAGGCCGGAGATGGTGGTGGCGCCGGAGGAGAGGACTCGAGACTCCATTGTGTGGTGTGTGAGAGAAAACTGTTGGAGTAACAATGGTGGTGGTGAGTGAACGATAAGCAGAGGATGTGTTATCCTGCACCGGGTGAGGTGTACTGATTTGTGGTGGACGTTATCCTGCACCGGATGACGTGGACCAATCAGGTGCTGTGGATGCTCGATTCTCTCACTTGGATATTATTTCTTTTTAATCTTTTTTTAGAAACCGAAGTATTTGTGATAGTATTATTAAGTACGGTGACGAAATATGTTTTATCGTGTTTAGTAGATCAGATATTACGAGCGTAACACATGTATCAAATATGAAATTGACTTGTTTAGCTACTGAATATCATGCTTAAATTTTTTTATATGTTTTTACGAACAAAAGATGAGAAGTAATGGAGTCTAGCTAGCTTACTAATTTTAATTATTTTTAAAAATATAAAAAAATAAATAATATATCTCATATTAAACAAGTTTAATCATGTTATAAATAGACCGGAAACTACCGGTCCCAGTATTAAGATTCTTTTGGAATTATTTGTTAATGGGAATTAATCTGTTATCTTAAATAATGTCTAATTAAATTTTGAATCTAATATTTTTTTTTAAAACGTCAATTCACATGTTCATATTATATACTATCAATTTTACTATATTGTTTATCGTGGGATCTGAACTGCTAACTTTTAAAAGAGGGAGGATCATCTAACACAGTAAAATACTAAATATTGGTAGACTAAATGAAGTTTGACATGTATGTATTAATATACTTTGGATAAAAGTGTATTAATATTGATAATAATAGAAGTTGAAAAGGTGATTAAAGACAAAACAAAAGTAATATAAAATCTAATGATCAATTGGATATAATCTTAAGTTTACTTTGAAAAGTATTCTTGATTGTTTGATAAGAGATTAAGATGTGTATGTTAAGAAATAAAATCTATGATAGAATCATCAAGTCACGCGGTTAAAGGTTTAAAATCCAAATTACAATGTTATCTATTTGAAAGTAGGATAGTTAGTGAATTATAAAATCTGATAATTAATTTTATACTACCTTCAAGTTTAACTAATACATGGCTACTCTAGAAAAATAGTAACGAGTAAGGTCAAATGTTAGTCGTACATGGACTGATGGACATAAGCGATCCATTATATGCACGTAATATATATTGTTATATATAATTCAATATAAGTTTTTTATATGTATATTATATAGTTATATATAAAATTCAACAATAATTATATATCTAAAACTCTAATTCATCATCCGACCTACCTCCTAAACCCATTAAAATCCAAAAAATAAAATAAAATCCGGTCTGACCCGATTCCCGGTCCAACCGCCGAACCGGCTGGTTGTTGGAGAAGAAAACGAGTTGGGGTGGATCGTTCGATTCCCGGTCCGATCGGTTGGTCCAATCCGAGCCTAACAACAATGATTTCAACCTTAGTCAATTGGTAGTCATGTTTAGTCAATGATGGTTTATGACTATGAATATTGATCAAACACTGGTCACATATAGATATGACAACACAAGTTAAATTTTGCAGCTCATGCATTAACATTTATCACCTAATATGTTCCATTAAGTTATCAATATTGATCAATGATGGTCAATCTAGCTGAGGATAATTAAACATAGAAAGTTATGTTATATTTTGGCCAATGATGGTATTAATGATGCTCAATATTAGTCGCACATATATAAGTGACTCGATAATTTTGAGACGGAAATTTCGTTCGCATAATATTTCAACCACACTATTTAACGTGACAACTTCGATAACCATGTATCACACTGGTACAATAAAACACACAATGACATTAATCATGCAGCTAAAGGCTTTTCAGAGGCCTTTAATCTTCCATGTTCAAAGATATTGACCGTGTTAACGAGCATCAAAAACAAGACCCCGATGTACGACGCGAGCATGGCGCCAGACCCTTGGTCGCAATACCTCTGAAAATTGTCACACACTTTGTTCCAACGCGCATGCGAGTTGCCATGTCGAGCTAACTCCCCTATAAAAGCCACTGCAGTTGCTGCACCGGACACTACAGCAATTGTCACCTGAAATAATTATATGGTTTAGAAGAATTATAATACTTAAACGATTTTGATAGATATATGAAAAATATATAAAACGTAATTGGATGTTATAGCTTAGGAACGACTATTGAATAGTAACATACACTTACCATATCTAATGTTGTAACTGCTATAAATCGTAGGCCCTTGAAGTCATACTTATTGCTAACAAAACACATTGATAACATTAACATGCTATGGAGAGTCGCGACCCCGTTAGCTACTACAAACATTCTGCATCAACACGCGCGTGTGAAAACATTATAAATATATGTATAGCGTCCTCTGCGAACACAATTAAGCTAATATTGTGACAAGCGTGTTATGCATGTATTGTTGCTGGTCGTTGAGGGTTGTGACGATTGTCGATGATGAAAAGACAAGAACTTATTTTCATAAGGCAAATTATATTATTATTATTATTATTATTATCATTATTATTGTTATAAATACATATACTTAACCAAGTTTTACTAAAAGCACACGTACATACAAAATAAAAACTTACATATTTGCAGGAATGTGTTGGAACTTAGCCGTGATAGCGATCTTAACAGGAGTATTCCCGATTGTAGCCACCGCGAATGTGTGTGTCTCTTTGTTAAGACCCATAACAATTGTAGCAACAGCAGTTGCAAATAACGCACAAACCCTCAACAATATCACGGCCATCATCACTCGCGACCTTTTGATACTACCGTTATCCACTACTTTTTCAACAGCCATATCGATAGCAACTTAATATTAAAATGAAAGACGCAAATGAATAAATGTATGATGAAGATAAAAAGATACACTAATCATGTATGTATGTAGTATATATAATGATGTGCATGATGAACTTCATAATTTGCGTGTGTTGCAAGTTATGTATGGTGATGTAATTTCTTTATGGAGGGTGTGACCAAAACTCGTATAAATTGGTGTTGGTTGTTAGGAAATCATGTAATGGGAGTCTCTAGCCTTAGGTGTAGATGGATCATCTAAATGGGATTATTTGGCATAATAGAAGAGTAGTGAATGTGACATTTTATATTTTTTTTAACTACAAAATTGGATATATTGTTTAAAAATTATAGTTTCTACTTTAAAAATGCGTTAACTGAGTTGTAACTTTTGAATTTATTCAAGTTAATCGATGTAAACACTGAAATTAGTTTGAAGATAACACGTATATTTGTTTATGTCAATGGATACGTACACTTCAAACCATATAACCCAAACATGACGCGTATAATTTGTTTATCTAGACCATTGAATGGGTCGAGGGGGTCACTCACCTTCCTTTCTTCTTTCCTTTTTGTTTAAATATCTTTCATCAATCTATTTTCAAATTTTTTAGGCTCCTAAAATGCATGTGTTTTACATGTCGAAGTTATCTAATCATTTATATAATAATAATTACCAACTTAATTGTGCATCATGGTTTGTAGTATATGTTTTATAGATTGTATTTTATTTTACTTTTTTTATTTTTTATTTTTAACCCTATGGTTTTCAACATTTACATTTAGCACCAACGTCTTTTTTTCACTTTTAACTTTAGTGACATTTACTTTTATTCTTTTATAAATTTTTCATTTTATGTGTCTAAACTTTTCGAGTTAACACACTGCAACATGCATATGTGGTTCAACGTTTTTACATCTATTTTTTTCTGTTTAATGATCACATTGTGTTTTAGGTTTCATTCTAATTTATACACATTAACACGCCGTAACGCACATACATAGTTTAACGTTTTTACATCTATTTTTCGTTTAATTTTATTTCTTTTGTTTTTACGAGCTTTTTTGGTGGTGGTGGTCGTTATCAACGATTTGACATTAATGCTACTTAGAACGGTTGTACGTCCCCACCGCAACGCGTGGGGCTTGAGTACTTGTTTCATTTAAAATACAGAAATCTAAAAACATCATTTGATCATTTTAATAAGCATAAAAGTCCAAAACATCCCTGCAAGGCATAGAAAACAACTATAGTACTAGCAATACTAGAAAATGGGTTTTCTTTACGACAAACATTTGAGACAAGCTTTAAGATTATGATGACTTTCCGACAAACAACAACAAAAAATAAACCATGTAAGATATACACTAATATCCGACAAACTAGCTACAAAATAAAATTTTGTTGCCAATTCGTCTCAAACAAGAAAGTGGAAACGTATTCCGGCAAATTTTCGAAAATATTTCAACTGAAGCATTAATTCTAAATACTCGTGATATAAAATAAAATTAAAAACTAAAAAGTTATGTATTTGTGGCAAATTTGTCGCAATACTTGCACCATTTGTGACAATTTTACGACCGAAACATGTTTTTAATTATTTAAATTATGTTAAGAGATTGTGCGCTAACTCGTATTTTAAATTGTGCACAATTTTCGTCAACTTTGTGACTAAATTGCAACCGACACATGTTTTAATGATGTTTTTTGGTAGTTACCAACATATGTGTTTTAAACATTGTACTCTTCCGAATGACCAACAAACAATGAGTGTGACAAAAATTTAGCAAATCTTTCTAAAACTTAAATGTCATTTTGATGTGTATCTGAATTCACGAACAATTCTTACATTGACCAGTTTTTAAACAATTTTCTAGTATATTCATCAGCCTAAACACTGCTTGTGTTCTAGTCATTCATATTATCTTTATTTATTTTTTACTCAACGCTTCAAATGTCATTTTCCTTTAGCTCACTGGTGTTTGTCGATCTCCTAATGGTTTCACTTTAAGTGTTTTTAATATCCTCGTGCAAGAATGATACGTATCTGACTTTATCCCTCACTCGTCTAGCTTGCTAGTAGACGGGTGTTTAGAGTTAAAGATAATATCACTCTGAGCCACATGATTGCCGCAAAAACAGAGTATAGCATATAACTTGCTAAAAGACATCTAATTAGACTCAAACTTTAGCTTCTAAAAGCTAGGAGATAATCACACTAAATAAAACAATTCTAAACTAATTCAAACTCTTGCTAACAAGTAATCGATTAATAAACCAGGATTAATATTTATCCCTTACCTATTTTACTCTATTGATAACACCAACTTTTACAAATCAATCGTTTCAACCCTCAGCTTCTTGGTTCATCCAATCTAGCCCTTTTACAATCAAGATTAATGCTTTCATTATTGTAATTTCTTTTAAAAACTTTTTTTAAATAAGCTTCCACATACCTAGGATGGAGAGTTTAACTAGAATGGAACACTAAGACTTAGAGATGTGATGAATTGACCATGTTTTTCGATATTAAATCTTCACCACCACTAACAACCACATATTAGAAGCTTTTAAGTAGGAGATACCAAAACCACCCCAATCCCTAGAAGACATTACTCTGTCCTCCGATACTTTGTTAACCCTCAATTTATCTTTAACACCTCCTCATAGGATTACTCTACGAATCCGATCTAGGGCCTGTGACAAATTAAAGCTTTTATGTGATAAGTATAACTATAAGAATAAAAACATAATTCGATATGTATGCTAGTCAACTTGCTTAAAATCGGTCTTTGTTTCATGTTCCCGGTATAATGTGAGTTTATATTTTTACAATGGCAAGTTATGAAATAAAAACTTAGGAGTAACAAAAGTTAGCTTTTCAAAAAATCTATATATAACTAAAACAATTATTATATAATAATTACACAAATTTTATACACCCTTTCTTTCGAGTACAATTATTATCGCAATCAATATTTGAAAAAGTGAGGATTAGTTGAGCCTTAAAGCCGACTCCAGCAAGAACCCAAGTGGAAAATATTCCGACGTGGCACATTATCATTGGAGGAAACTCGTGTCAATCCAAACAAACTCCATCACTTTTTCGGTTTTTAGAATTTACGAAAACCACCCTTCTTGTTAAGGTAAATGTCAGACACCCCCACGTATTAGAAAAGGTTTTTAACCTATAAATTACAAGTGCTTATACGTTATAAATCGCTGTTAAGAAGCCGTGTAAAGGAACCATTATATGTCGTCGTTATTATCTAATTATTTTTTATTGTTGAGCATACGTTTATAAAAGTGTGATGTTGTTCATAAACCATTTTCATACTGTTACAAAATTTAATACTAGTAGACCATCTATGAATTATTTTGTCAAGTCAGATCAACCGAACAATCCATCTTGTTTGGTTTGCGTCGTTTGAAACTGTAGAAACGTGAAAAATATCATGAAAATTCGTTAAACAAACCACTAACACTCATACTTCAAATCATACAAAAACTTTAAAAATACACCAAAAATGCATGATATAAGTAGTGCATATGTTTTCCTTTCATGTTCTATACGATTATGCATGCTATCTAAAACATGTATTATTAAAAAAAGTATATGGTTTAATTAACCAATGGCTAGACGATCATGCTTTATTTAATAACTTGATTCCACAGGTAGATGCAAACCTTATTTTAGCCCAAAAACAATCTTGATAGTTGCACATATAAGTAATCTTAGTAAAAAACAATATTATTATTAGGATCTCATATTTTAGCAACTGGTATTTGTATTGTTGTCACGACCGGATCGGATCGGTCGGTCCAACCTGGATTCGGTTAGGCCACCGGTCCGATCCACCCCAAATCGTTTCCGTCTTCAAGAACCGGCCGGTTCGAACTGGTTCGGCGGTTGAACCGGGAATCGGTTCAGACCAAATTTTCCATTTTTTTTTTTTTTTTAAATTTGAATGGGTTTAACGGGTAGGTCCGATGATGAATTTCAGTGTTGGATGTATAATTATTGTTGATTTTTATATATAACTATAAAATACACGCATAAATTACTTATAATTATGACGTCATCCGGTTCTTAAATCCGGTCCGACCACCAAACCAGTAAGACGTCAGGTTCGACGTCCGATACGATTCTGAAAACATTGGGTATTTGTCTAACGTATTATAGTAATATATTGTATTATAGTACTATTATGTTACATACCAAGTTAGAAACTAATATAGAACCTTAATAAACTACTTTTGGTTTTGAAAATTTTTAAAATTTAATTACTTATCGGATTGACATCCCTTGTATTCTAAGCTTCTAAACAAAAGTTTAAGGGTAGTAGTTTGGAGTTTATGTTGAAGATAAAGGGCTATATGTGTAACATTTTTTGTTTATATATGTTTAGAAACGTTGCAAAAAAGATATCTTCTAACCGGAGACTTTTTGTTCTCCGATCTAAAACCCTAACCCTCTTTTTCCACCAATTTCATCAAATCTTCAGTAAATCATTCGTTGTAAGTCTTCGATCTATGTTATCAATCTGTTTTATGTCTACATTCATGCTTAATTATCATCTTCGATCGTTTAATTTCATGAAAATCGATGTAAAAAGCTTCAAATCCACTGCTGATGGCTCGATCTGAACCGATTTGTTGAATCGTAACTGATTGTTGAGGTCGTTGGATTATTTGATGGTTTGATTGGATTTGGATCTGTTAATGTTTGTGTATGATTTGGATCAGATGGTCAACTATACGTAACGTGATTTCTGTTTTATGGCTTGATCTTATTGGAATTGCGAGTTGTAATGATTATCATGTTGGTTATGTGATAAGATTTGGAGGATGCATAACTTGAAAGTGAATGAATTGTATATTGGAAATCTGTAGCTGTGAAACCTTGATTACTTGCTTCAATTGTATTTTAGAAAATTGGTCTGTATATATCTTGTGGAAATAGGCATTCGTTTAGTTAAAGTTTGTTTCCAATGTTGATTATATCATATATGTGTAGTGTACCAGCTTGATAACAAAGGCGTGGTTGTTAATTCTACAAAATAACGGATGTATTGAATGTTTTGTTTGCTTATTGTCATGGCCTATGTGATATTGATGTTGGCTTGAATCGCAGGTTTGGTTGGGTGATTCTGACTTGTTGCTATGGGAGGTGGTTTCAGAGTATTGCATCTTGTCAGACCGTTTCTTGCATTTCTTCCGGAAGTGCAGAGCGCTGACAGGAAGGTCCCGTTTAGAGAGAAAGTCATATACACTGTGATTTCTCTTTTCATCTTTCTGGTGTGCAGTCAGCTTCCTTTGTATGGCATACATTCAACGACGGGTGCAGACCCTTTTTACTGGATGCGTGTTATTCTTGCTTCAAACCGTGGGACTGTCATGGAGCTTGGTATTACTCCCATTGTGACTTCTGGACTGGTTATGCAGTTGTTGGCTGGGTCAAAAATTATTGAAGTGGACAACAACGTTCGTGAGGACCGTGCACTATTGTGAGTTTAATAGAATTCAGTTACAAACAAAGTTTATGTTTTTAAGGGCTTTTGAATTGTTGAAACAACATTACAATTGATATATATATATATATCTCTCTAAGCAAGTATCTAGTATTAGTTACATGGTAGTCTTGGTATATATTTTATCTTGAAATCTAAATCCTTTCTTACAAAGTATTCATCTTCTGCTTTTGATTTTCCTAGGAACGGTGCTCAGAAGTTGCTGGGAATCTTGATTGCTGTTGGTGAGGCTGTGGCTTATGTCCTATCAGGAATGTATGGCAGTGTCGGCCAATTGGGTGTGGGGAATGCTATTCTGATCATTGTTCAGCTTTGTTTTGCTGGTATCATTGTCATATGTTTAGACGAACTTCTTCAGAAGGGATATGGGCTTGGATCTGGAATTTCGTTGTTCATAGCCACTAATATCTGGTAAGCTAATGGTCTGCATTATAAAAATATACTTCTGCATTCTTTCTTTTGCTAATAATTTTTGGGTTGCTTGTTTTTTTTATCTTCTTACAAGGATTTTAATTAATCTTGCAGTGAAAGCATTATCTGGAAAGCATTTAGCCCGACAACCATTAACAGTGGGAGAGGTGCTGAGTTTGAGGGTGCCGTTATCGCCTTGTTCCATCTCTTGATTACCAGATCAGATAAAGTTCGGGCACTGCGTGAAGCTTTCTACCGGCAAAATCTTCCAAATGTGACCAATCTGCTTGCTACTGTATTGATATTCCTTATTGTTATCTACTTCCAAGGCTTCCGTGTTGTTTTACCCGTGAGATCAAAGAATGCTCGTGGACAACAAGGCTCATATCCCATTAAGCTATTCTACACTTCCAACATGCCAATCATCCTTCAGTCAGCACTTGTATCCAACCTTTATTTCATTTCTCAGGTACCCACATTGCTTCCAAATCAATAGAATCCAAGCATCTGTAATATTTGTTTTAGATGAAGATTGCTTATATTGTAATTCGACTTGTGCAGTTGCTCCACAGAAAATACAGTGGGAATTTCTTGGTTGATCTATTGGGAAAGTGGAAGGAGTCAGAATACTCCGGCCAATCTGTCCCAGTTGGTGGCATTGCTTACTATGTGACGGCACCATCAAGGTATGTATGAGACGCACTTTCTGATTATCAAACACACTAGTTTAGTAGTTTTGGCTGGTTAAGTTAATGCTCTTCTTTTCTTTCATTACTGCTGCATCAGCTTGGCGGATATGGCGGCTAATCCGTTCCATGCTCTATTCTACTTGGTGTTCATGCTAACCGCTTGTGCACTATTCTCAAAAACTTGGATTGAAGTTTCTGGATCATCTGCCCGAGATGTGGCCAAGCAGCTTAAGGTACCACTCAATTGAGACCTTCATGTGATTGTTTTCTTCTGTCATGATTTCTGCTTTCTACTGATTACATCTGCATTTACGTTATGAATTATGTTGTTGGAGAATGTGATTAATAACATATAAAAATAAACAAGCCTGGCAAAATGGTCGGATTGGGTCAGCTAACGGGTCAAATCTGGGTTTGGGTCAAAGCGGGTCATTTTAGAAAAGAAAAACAGTCAGTTTGGTTTTTGCAGCATAGGTGTTTTTTTCCTTCATATTTATCAAGTTATTAATCAATTTTGGACCTTAACTCGTGCAGGAGCAACAAATGGTGATGCCTGGACATCGAGACTCAAACCTTCAGAAGGAACTGAACCGATACATCCCGACTGCAGCTGCCTTTGGAGGAATGTGCATTGGTGCCTTGACGGTTTTAGCAGATTTCATGGGTGCGATTGGTTCTGGCACTGGAATACTGCTCGCCGTTACTATCATTTATCAGTACTTCGAGACTTTTGAGAAGGAGAAAGCAAGTGAACTAGGTTTATTCGGCTTTTAATTTAGTTCCTGAAATGTTTTTAACAACTGTTTTAGATACCTCTTTTTAAAAAGTTTTGTTTGTAGAACTCAAATCTTTTATATTTTTTGCTTCTTTTTTTCACTGAAAGTCAACAGACATACTTTACTCTTAACATCAATACTGTTAAGCATTTTATAAGTAATGATATAAAAACTGAATCTGTTTTAAGTTGGCTTGTGTTGTGATATAATATTTACATCAAATTTGCGATATTTTGATATATAATTAAGATGAACAGAATATTCAATGGTTTACAAATTACGAGTATAATATATACATCAACCTTTTGACAAGTAAACATAGTTTTTACTCTACACTTGTTCAAAATTTTAAAATTTATACTATGTAGAATTTGAACTTGCAGCCAATTAAAACCACATCCTCTGTATATTTTATATTTTGAACTTTTGATTTATATACTTTAATTTTATGCTCTTATTGTATATTTATTAATTTACATAGTTTTTAAATAACAAATAAAATAAATCAATTTTGAGCTTACAAGAACAATGTTTCTTAAGCAACAAGACCTTTAAAACAAGTTCAAATTAACAAAAACTAGTTTTTAAGCACTGCGAGCTTTTTTCTCCCTAACTAAAAATAAAAAATATAGAGAAAAAGTTTTATCATCTAGATTCAGACCTAGGGACAACTGAAGCACGCAATAAGCTTAAGACCTTTGTTCATGAAAAATAATATACGCAGTAACTGAAGTGTAAAAAAAAGGTTTTTTTGTAAATAATAAATGCTAACAAGTGATATCGACCTTACTAATTGAGTTATAGTATAATACTAGTATTAAGCCCCCCGCGTTGCGGTGGGGGGCGTAAAATCGTGTCAAATAACACCAATGTCATACCGCCGTTAGCGACCACCAACACGGGAAAAAATCGTGTAAAAAAATAAATAAGAATGAAAAATATAAACCGAACGGAAAGTAGATGTAAAAACGTTGAATCACGCATGTGAAATGTAACATTAAAAGCTAAGTTGATATAACAACCGTGCATTGTGACAAGACCGTTAAAGGGGAAAAATAAACGTAAACGTTGAACCACACATGCACGTTGCTGTGTGTTAACTCGTAAATTCGTAGAACGATAAATTATAAAGTATGAAAATTATAGGGGACAAAGTTGAAAGTGAAAAATTTTAGAAGTTAAATTGTAAAAAATGTAAAAGTATTAGGGTTAAAAGTAAAAAATTAAAGATAAAAAAACCCAAAGGTACAACTCACTATGCATAAAGTACAACTCTTGATGCATAAAAAGGTTAGTAATTAGTAAAATATTAATTTAACCTTTTATATATTTACCAGTGTTATAAGAAAAGTGGAATAACTAATCATATCAAGTCACTATAAATAGAATTAAATTCAATTTTACTTTTTAAAATTTAACTAAAATAACAATTTTCCTCCAAAAATTAACAACATCAATTTATCTCTAAAAGTTTAGTATTTTGTTTCAATTCACTCTAAAAGTTTCATTATTTTAGATAAAGTTGAAACAAATAATAAAAACTTTTACATTGAAATTGAACAACTTATGAAACATTTGAAGGTAAATTGGTGTTTTTAATTTTTAGAGGAAAATGGTTATTTTTTACAACCCAAAAAGTAAAATCAAACTTAACTCTTATAAATATTTGTTTTAAATGATTATTAATTTATTTCTAATCAAAACAAATACAATACTAATAAAGTGAAGTTAATGTAAAATATTGGAGCTTAAAATATTTAATCTATCTATTATAATAAAAGAAGATTTTAAGATACCACTTGACACAATTCTAGACCATCTAATTTTAATTTTCCCGTTTCTCTCTCTTATTAAATAATAACCTTAAATACTAATAACATTATGTAATTCCTTTTGAGATTAAAGATTATTTTTCAATAAATTAAGAAAGAGATGTTTTTATAAATGTAACTTCTAAAGAAATAAAATTTTAGAAATAAGAAAATTTTCTAAAACAGCAAACATGTTTAAAAATATGATATATTTTAAAATGATTTTTTAATGAGTTTTTATAAAAAAAACAACTAAAATTAGGAGTTATGATAAGGAAACTTCTAATATTGATATTTTTTTAAACAATTTGTTTTGGAACAAAATGTTTATTAAAAAAAGCAATAACGGTTTAAAAATAAAAGTTTAAAACAATGATATCATTGTTTTATTACTTATATTCTTACTCATATTCCATTTCAATCATATCGTTTTATAATTAATAAATTTTTATTACTAAGTATTTAATATTTTATTTATTCAAATCGTGTGATACACGGGGTACTAACCTAGTATCAGTATATTACATTAACCTTTTACATTAAGATAATAATAACTTTATTTATGTATAGTAACGTCATGAAACAACAAATCTATGTGTGACAAATATCTTTATGGTCATTTCAAGTGAATTTTCTCATTAGATGACATAAGATGATATCTAATGATTTATGTTATCAATCATATTCCCACTTTACAAAAGTGAACTTTAACGGCTCAAATTTGTTTGTATATAATAAGTACCTTCTATAGTTCGATTTAATAACTGTATCATCACATAGGAGAAAAAGAAATAAAGAATAAATTCAAATGTAAACCAATTAGAAAGGAAATGGAATAGTAATTTGTTTTTATTTATTAAATAGACAAAATAGACTAGAATGTTGTCACGATCCATTTAAAGAAAAAGAAAAAAAGACAAATAGTAAATATCTCCACAATCCATTAAAATATACATGTTAATATTAATCTTCATTATGCTTATAATTTTATAATGGATAACATTTGAAAGCCCCTTAAAACATAAAAGTATAATTATAAATTATTTTGTTTTATACAAATTAATTTTTGTTAGATGCTTTATATTCGATTAATAAAAAAAGACAAATAATTAATATCTCAACAATTTATTAAAATATACAGGGTTAATATTAATCTTCATCATTAAAATTTTATAGTGAATATCATTTGAAAGTCCCTTAAATCATAGAAGTATAATTATAAATTATTTTCTTTTATATAAATCATTTTTGTTAGATACTTTATATTCGGTTAAATATATTCTGAATCATGGTAACCATGATAGCACACATCTAACTAACATAGTAATTATGATTTTGAGAAACATATTAATTTCAGACATTTATAACAACAAACTTTTAAAAAAATTCATCATGAATTAAAATTATAAATGTTTTACCAAATATGTCCATGATGCATGTAAATCAACTCAACAATATACATTTGTAATTGCAAAAAAATCATACCACCCATAATAATCAGGGTAGATGGCCGTTTGTGATTAGGATACAACATTATCATGGTTTGTCATCGACGGTAGGACTTGGTTTGTCAGTCCTCCACGGATGCTCTCAGATAAACATGTGGACCCACTCAGTACTCTCATTCGTAATGTTTTTATTAGATATAACTTCCATAAAACGTACTTATAATCATATAAACAAACAATTACATAAGCTTATTATTGATAGCTAAAACCGATATAACATAACCCGATAATTGTCTAAACAAGGTTCTATTCATAAAGCTAGACAAAACTCTTTGAAAAATGCATAACTAAAAGCATAGTGGGCATCTTTTTGAGATATTTTTGTTTAGTAAAAGATGAAAGGAAACATAATGAAAAACATCAACATCAACACTAAATGCAAGTAGGCCACTAGGGCAAGGTATATGCCATTTAGGTCCATTTTTGCCTTTAATGATATTGATACCACACCACTACAATTGTTCTCTTCAAGCTATACCCACAAGACCCACTTCTTCCTACTTTTGCACTTTCAAAAAGACCCTCAAAACCATACACAAATTAACATGTTACACACACATATATAGGTTTATTTAACATAGAACCAATTTTAGATAGAAATATCCGCGAACAAGATCAATATGAAACCAATTTTAAATAGAACTCTGCACGAACCACATGTAACAGTTATACCTATCATTTTAATGGTAATAGACAATGTAGTTATGTAATCAAATAACCGTCTTTCTTCTCTCTGCAACTATGCTTTTAAAGCACTACATAGAAGTACTTATTTGGTAATTGGTATTGACGATTCTTAACATAAACGGGCTCTATAAGAACACGCCATATATAGGACATATGGATCACTTTCCATATGGACATTGTTGTCAAAGTGATATTTGAGGTAAAAGTCTCAACATTGATAGTTTGATACTTGCCAACTAAACCTGTATCATGTCACTTTACTTTTTTTCTCTGTGTTTCTCTTTATTTGGTACATATGTCCCAAAGTATTAGGTGCAAAACATCTATTTTGCATACCAGATACACTTTAAGCTTTTCGAATACAAGATTAGCCAAACAAAGGTCAACTTTAAACCCTAAACCGACCGGATTTGGTACATCCAATGAAGGAGACTCTGCAGGTGGTTTCATACTTTCATATAATACCAACATTAGCTTAGCCAACAAAGAATCATTCCTATATCACCAACAATCATTGGTTCGGGTCAACAGGACCACAAACGGGTCGATGAACAACAAAAAGGTCATGTTTTTAGAAAAGAGAAACTTCAAAATGTTGGAAAGATTAGTTGTCACATAACCATATAACACCAAGATTCATTGGCAAGTCACCACCCACCAACATATTAAATTAGGTTGTGGAAACCTACCTCTTCTTTCCTTTCTTTGACTTCAAACAAACAAAGTGAACACAAAATTATTATTAATCACTTCAAATCATTCTACAAAGCCACCTCAAAATCTTAGGTGTCTGCTAACAAAAAAGATGCTGGACACCAATGGAATCAAAGTCATTGTTGTGAAATATTTAGATCATTTACAGTATACAATCACCAAATACACCATCATCAACCACCACGAACACTAGAGTACAACCGCGTATTTTATATATTCATCAAGCCAAATACTCAATTAGCACTTTTGCAAAGCATATAAAGATTACTAAAGATAAACACCATCAATATCATACAATCAAAATCATTACAAAGTATAAGAAAAAGAAAGTAAATCTTACCCCTTTAGTTGTTTTTCATTGTTCATTCGGTATCAGAAGCTACATGTGAGGGTTCACCAGATTGATCAGTATGCATAAGCTCGCGTAACCTTGGTCTAAGTTCAAGTTCACAAAAATCATCATATTCCCCTTTATCCCCTGCTTTCTTTTTAACTTCTACCACTCTTAAAGAAGGCGTTAACTCGAATATTTCAGCTGCAATCGTCAACGGACCTTTCACGCCCTCTCTTGACCCTTCCAAACTAACCCTGCAATCCTTCTTCCTCACTGAAAACTTAACCACTTTTGCAATCTCCTCAAGTTTTGAAATTATGTTAGAAACAGGCGCTCTCGACACAAATCTTGACTCCTCAACACCATCCTCAAACAAACCAGATAAACTAAACCCACGAGAGAACGAAATCAGATCAAATGCATTCAAACTAGCAGGCCTAGGCAAGCTCGTTAACCTCCTTCTGGACTCCATCTCACTCTCGGATTCAGAATACGAAGACTGATCAGACGAATAATCAATCCCATCATCTTCAACCTCATCATCCTTCACACTACACAACTTATCATCCTCAAAATAGAACTTAACATGCCTAAACCCCTTCTTGAACCACTTATTCTCCATGATCTCAGGAATGGTGATTCGCGTATCAGGAGTCGTATCCAGCAGCCGTCTCAACAACCTCGTTAACTCAGGCGAAAACCACCTAGGACACCTGAATTCACCTCTGTAAATCTTCTTATACATCACCATTATATTCTGATCATGAAATGGTAAGTAACCAGCCATCAACACAAACAAGATCACACCACAAGACCATATATCAACCTTCGCCGCTTCGTACCCTTTTCGCCCCAAAACCTCAGGAGCAACATAAGCAGGAGTACCACAAAAAGTATGAAACAAACCATCACCCCTAATCTGCTCAGAAATCGCACTCAACCCAAAATCAGAAACCTTTAAGTCACCATCTTCATCCAATAATATGTTCTCAGGCTTCAAATCACGATGAAACACACCACGAGCATGACAAAACCCTACTGCAGAAATCAACTGCTGAAAGTACTTTCTTGCAACTTCCTCTTTCAACCTACCTTTAGCAACTTTGTTAAACAATTCACCCCCTTTAACATACTCCATAACGAAGAAGATCTTACTCTTGGTCGCCATTACCTCAAACAGCTGCACGATGTTCGGATGTCGAACACGACGGAGGATTGAGATCTCGCGTTTGATGTGAGCAATTAAGCCCCCTTTCATGATCTTTTCTTTATCGATGACTTTAATGGCGACAGATTCATTCGTTTTGACGTTACGAGCGAGGTAAACCTTAGCAAAACTCCCATGACCGAGGAGTTTTCCGATCTCAAATCGACCCAATAGAAGACCGTTGCCCTCTTTTCTTGTGGTGGTGGTGATTGGAGACTTTGATGCCATTAAAGATTGGATTTTTAGGGGTTTTTGGGGGAGAAATTGGGGCTGTGAATTGGGGTTTCGATGAACATTTGGGGGTTATTGTGGGTTTGATTGATTTGGGTGTTGGATTCTTGAAGATGAATTGATGATATTGAGGATGGTGTATGATCAAGAATTGGAACAGAGTGTCAATGTCACGCGTAGGTGATCTCTGCACCGTCTATTAATATTATTTTATTTTATTTGTTGGGTTTGATATTGATTTTTGAAATTTAATTAAGTTGTGATTTTTTGGGTTTTTACTGATTTGTTAATTTGGTAGTTTTATCATTTAGTAGTTGGTGTTTTTCATTTGAGGAATTTTGATTTGTGTTATTATTTAAGGTCACTGCCGGTTTCTTACATTCAAGTTTTAGATTCTGAAAGCAGAATAAAGTATGGTATATATAAAAAGTGTAATTGTATGTATATATATAACTATAAAAATAAAATAATAATGAGCCGAGCCTGAACTTAACAAGCTTCTCATGAGTCATAAGCAGTGTTGCAAAGATCGGGATTAATCGGCGATTAATCGGAAATCGGCATCTCACCTTGTAATTTTTGCTAATCGGGCATTTATCGCTAGGCGGTCAACGAATGTCAAAATCGGACCTAGGCGGTCTTAATTGGCTAAAAATCTGTGATTTCGGCGAAATTCCGGTAGGGTTCCAGCGAAGTTCCGGCAAACTTCAAAAAGTCCGGCCAAAAATTAGAAATTCCGGCTTAAATTTGGAATTTCCGGTCTAATATGTGTACTTATATATAAAACTGAAAATTATATATAAAAATTCCAATCCGATTAATCTCGATCACTCCAGATTAATCGCTAGTCGGTATCCCACCGCCCGACTAGCGCATACGATTTTTACAACACTGCTCATAAGGCAATCTTAAGTTTTAGCAATAAAGTTCTAAACAAGTCGGGCTTAAGCTTAGGTTACACCTCAGCTACACCCATATTTGAAACGAGAATATTAAATTTAAATTCGACTTATGATTGATTTTCTAATATCTACATAAAACAATTCTATAATTTGACATCTTTTACTAATTCTTTAAACGTGTTCATACAAAGTCTGACCTATGGGTCTAGCATGCATTCAAGTTTCTTTTTAACTATCCAATTAAGCCTAGGCATCTCTTGTTAGAGAAGGGATGTGAGAGCATTCACAGTTCGTTTCGTAAATTTATGTGAGTGTATTCCCTATATTATATGGTATGTTTATAAGTGGTTGTGAGTAAATGATATAGGAAATTTATTGTTCAATCTGTATTTTTGGGAAACACTGTTCAAAACCCTATAATGTTTTTAGTATATTTTAAGTGGTTGTGAGTGAATGAGAGAGAAAAAATAATGATAAAGATATAAAAAGTATTATTTAATTGAAAAAGATAAAGGAAAAAGTAATTATTTTTAATGTAATTATATGAATAAAAATGTTAAATGAATTGTGAATGCTCTGAGATCTGCTTATTAAGGGAGCGAACATAGGTTTTCTTTTAATTTTAACTTTTGAGAATTATTTTTACATATGATTTGACTTTTTTATATTAAAAAGATCTTTATACATCGTTTCGATTAGTTTTTTCAAGACGTTTCAATATAAAGTTTCTTATAATAAATTTAATTTAATATAATACTTTTTTTATGTAAAATTTACTTTTTTAAGCATACAAGCTTATTTATATAAGCGTACTACCACCTTAAAAACTTGCATAAATATCGACAGAATTTAGGCAATGATTTCAAACAAGTACAAAATATAATATTTTGGTGCATACATTGTTTTGGAAGTCCTATGCACTTACCTCGATAAAGCTAAGGTTCCCAATGATTGCCCATAGTTGGTTGATCACCTAAATTCAGTAACTGTGTTTGACTTTGGTATTAAACCATCATTACAATATTTTTTAACAGTTAATGTGCGATTATGTTTCGAATAATAAATGTTATATTAATAAATGTTATTTTAATAGGGTTTACATATTCGTTTCTCAATCGGGACCGCACCCCTAACCCCGTCAGAACAAAACTTATTGCTGAGAAAATCATTTGCTGAACTCTAATCATTTTGTTCAGAATGAGACTTGAACCTACCATTACAAATTTACAATATTATATGTTCTCTTTTTGGAGTAGTTAGAAGGTAAGAAACAATTTTTTTTCAATGGAACGGTTCTCGTAACACCTAGGCTGGTGAAAGACATCAAATCTATATTGTATCTTTGGGTGTCCGATAGAACGAAAAAAATAAAAGAATGTGCGAATCTTTGATGCATTACTTAGTATGATTGTCTGCTTACCTAATAATTCGTATTGGTTTTATTTTGTGGTTTTAATCTAGTCATTTGTGTTCCTCTTATTCTTATTGGTTCTTCCTTTGTGATGAACATTGTTCTTTCAGCCTTTGGCTGCTTTCTTTTAGTATATTTCTACGTTCGAAAAAAGAAAAAAAAACATCATCACAAGGTTTTACACTTTTATGATTAATTTAATGTGTAACATAACTCCAATTTAAAAGAGTAAAATGTCGTTACATGTTCTAGTTTTTGTTCATGTTGATACCAATTTGTCTAGGATTAGTATGTTGTAGTATATATAGATATTTATTCATGTTAACCTTCTAGTCCCCAAATTACCTTACTATCTTTTAAAACACGCTTTCAACATCGCTTAAACATCCAAAATCCCGGGGACACAAAAATACGTAAGAATCTACTCAACTAACTTCAGTAATATTTCCCTAATAATCCACAAACCCTTTTCCTTGAGGTTATACATTTAAAACAAAACCTAAGCAACATGTTTTAATCATCCTATGTGATGTTACTAAGACTATACGTAGTGGTAGTTTTGGGGCTCAAAACATGATAAAATGAACACAAGTGAGACTCTAAACACCATTATAAGCTAATTAAAACGGCTTCAAATTCATAGGGCTCCAAGCGCTTAACGGACGCCAAACGTACACAATTTTTTCTAAATTATTGCATTAATAGGGGCTTCAAAAATTAGTTAACCACTACACTTGAGTTAAAAGGGCTTTTAATAAAATGATTTTTATATACATGACATTTGGATGATATTTTAACTAAATAACCACTACATATAATCTAATCTATTAGACAGCATCAACATAGTTAATTCATGAAAATCATGTGTATTAGTTTCCCTGATTTCTTCACACATACTAGAAGCACGCATTTTGTCTCCTTATGCTAAAAGGCTAAAACCAACATTAAGAAGGCAAGAAATATCTAGAGTCAAACATGGTCAAAGGGGAAAAAATGGTCCCTCGAGTCTATTTATTGGACTTTAGACTCAAAAATTCAATATTTATAGTTTTAACATGTAGTTTAATATTTATGATGTATTAGTCTAGTTTTTTAAATAATTAAATGGAACACATATGTCAAAACATAATAAATAAAAAAAGTTATCTTTGTTTGTAAAAATAAAATATAAAAAGTGGATACGCCAAAATTTATGATGTCACGGCCATCAAAACATAATATATTAATAGTATCAAAACATTATATGTTTATGGGTGTGGATATTTAGAGAACTCCAAATTATAAATTAACACCCTTGATTTTTATGCGGGTCGTATAGGCTTATACGCGTCGTACAGGGCGTATAGCCCCTTTAACAATCCACTGAGTTTTTCCTCGTAGTCAGTGTAGAAATTTGATATACGCGTTGTATAGCCCTATATGTGTCGTATAAAGCTATATGGGTGTATAGCTCTCTGACAACACCCCTGAATTTTTCTTGTTTTTAGTGTATTCCACATTATATGCAGCGTATGGACCCATACGCGGTGTATAGAGGAGCGTCGATTTGATCAGGTGGGTGTTCTCATATTAGGACTCATGTTTATTACATCAATATCAGTATCATGTAAATAAATATGTTAAGATTAAACAGCATGTCGATCAATATTTTGAAATGATAAAAAGATAAACACATAGGCAAAAAGGAAGTGAGGTGACTTATACGTAACATATTTGATTTATAAATAAAAAATATAATATTATTTTATAGTTATATCTTTATCGTACAAAAAAGAGGTTGTTTGAGATAAACAGGATAGAATTGTCAAATATGATGTTGTGAATCAATAAAATTTAATCAATATCATTTTCGACAATATTTTAAGCATTGGTTTACCATTCTAGGTACAACTGTACAACAAGATAACTAGGGGTATTTTCTTTTACTGATGACATCCAATATTTGATATCAAATAAGTAAATTATATGTCTTATTTACATAAAATTGTTTAGAACTATCGGTGGTTTTCCCACTAGCATGTCACGTGTCATGTTTTATTTGTCGGCTGTTTTGTTTTCTTATTTTTATTTTATATAATATTTTTTTTCAAAAATCAAATCTATTCTACTAATACTCCTAAATTACATTAAGTTACATCATGTCTCGGTTTAAACCCATAACCTTCTTTTTAAGAGACAAAGTCTCTGCAAAATAAGTTAGCATCACATTGATATATTTTGTATAAATTATAGTTTATAAAAATAGTTTCATTCTAATCTAACACACAAGTACGTGATGGTCTAGAGGAGCTAAAGTTTTGTGTTAGTTAAATATTCTGTTTATTCTCTTTTTCTTTTACTTTTCTTATATTATTTAAGTTTAAATTAACTTTTTTATATTACTAGGACACAACAGACAAAGCATTATATTGTTTCGTGTTTGTAACAATATTCAAATCCGATTCATAGTAATTTTATATGTTTCTTTTATATATTTCAACACGTTAATATCATCATCACAAGACACATAAAGAAGTACGCAAACAAGCCCTCAACCATGTGAATTACATCGTACGACCCTGCCTCAACACACGGGCAAAAAACTCGTTTATAAAAATTTTGATGCTTATAGTTTTTTCTCCTTCTATTATCAACACGTATTTAAAAAAATATCTACCCCTATTAATCACCTATACATACAACTTCCAAAATATAAAACCTTAAACCTTTTAGAGGTTGTTTGGCAATTTCTGAATGATTAAGTGCTGAATCAATAAGAGGTCTGAATCATTAAGTGTTGAACCATTAAGAGGTCTAAACCATTAAGAGCTAGTACATCGTTTAACTATTCAAAGGCAAATGTCTGACCAATTCAGATAAAAAGTCTTAACCATTCAACGTTAGACCTCTAAACCATTCAGACATTTGCTCGCGAAACAAACAGTCTGAACCATTAAGACATTTGAACCATTAAGATGTTGATTAAAATGCTATCAAACACCCCCTTAAAAGATATATCTTATCATCAGAATGACATTTTGATATGTAAAACACTTAATCCAAAAAAGGAAAAAGATAATATCATCATTAACTTCGCTAAATATATCGATACTTAATTTTTTTAATTCATAGATTTATAGATTTTGGCTAAATAACTTTTAAAATATCTCCCACATAAACGGATAAAAGTGGTGAGTCACCGGCGACCTTTCTTTCCGAAATGTCAACCGTTGGTCGGTGGCAGTTTTGACTAACATATGACGTGCAAAACTGACTTTATCATGCCTTCAACTATACACAAGTATAAAACATTGTTATAGCATTCACATCATAATCCTTTTTTTATATTTTTATTTTAATTAAATTTCATATTTTTTTATAATTATTTTTTAATTTTGTTTAATATCTCACATCTCATTCTTTATCTTATTTACTCACAAACACTTATTTTATTATTGTTTCTCTCCCTTATACACTCACAAAAAATATAGAGATTGATGAATGGTAAATCTCTATGTTTAAAGAATTACTATTCACTGAACTCTAAAGTTTGAAAATAGAGAAAGAGATGAAGATGCTGATGGAGATGTAAAATACAAAAAATCTCTAAACAATAGAGATGGAGTCTCTATTGTGAATGCTCTGAATGGGTAAATAGTATTCGGTTAAACTATTTGAAATGTTAATTTGTTCTAAGTTAAGGTTTAATATGCTAAAATAATTAAAATGTTATTGGATTTGTTATGAGTTTATTAATAATTTATAGTTTTTGTTAAAAAAATACACACACACACATACACACACACATATACATATATATATATATATATATATATATATATATATATATATATATATATATATATATATATATATATATATATATATATATATATATATATATATATATATATATATATATATAATACATAATAAATGCAAAAATAAAAAAATTTTGGGCCTCCAGGAGATCGGGCCCTAAGCGGGCGCCCACCCTCAGGACCGCCCATAGATGGGATCGTTTATGTTTCGTTAACTATACCCATGTTTTATGACTAATAAGTCCATATTTAAATATGATTACAAATATACAGTGGTTTAAGTGACTGTCCTTACAAAAATAATGTGAAATGAAATTTTTACAAGTTCAGAACTAGGTAATGTTAAAAAAAATACGATTACAAATACCAAACTAAAAGTAGATGAGTGTGACCAAATCGAGTGTAATAAATCCAATGACAAATAACCAATTTTTTTCTTATTATAGTCGTAAAACACGGTTGCATGTTTTGAAATGTGGATACTATGATGATGAATTTTGTAATGTAAAACCAAAAGAAAAATAAAATCTTCTTGTATACTAAAACAAAATATTAAATAAATTAAAAAAAAAAACAAAGTAAAAGATATAGGAAAGTGAAAAAAAATATAAGTAAATGGGTAAAAAAACAATAACTTGAAAATAAAAAAGTAAAAAATCTAAAAGAATAAAAAAATTAAAAAGGAAAAAAAACATAGAGAGGGAGTAGGAGTTCGAACCAGAGTGGAAAAGAGAGGAGGTGTCTATCTTACGAGTTGGGTGATGGTGTTAACTGTTAACTCTCTCCATCAAAACTTTTTAACCATTAATCCAATAACCATGTTATTAATTAAAATTGAGCACAAATTAAACTCTAGTTTAATCTATATGATTTCTAAAGCTTCATGGATGGTAGTTATACCACTATCAAATCCAAAATTTCAACTTAGTTCTATAAACTCTAACCGTCTAATAAATAAGTAAATGGTTACAACACGTGTTATAATTTTGTGACTCTAACATTATTTTTTGGCTTCTCTTACGTTATTAATTAACATGCATAAGTTAAATTGTAATTATTTACTTTTCTACCTCTAAACTTTAATAACATTACCATACGGTCCCAAACTTTTTAGTAAGATCATTTTTTTTTCATTTTAACCAATTTACACTACAATATTTTTCTAACTCTTACGTTTTGTTTAATTTTATCTACGCTTTTAGCCCACCACGAAGCGCGGTTAAAATCCACTGATTGTTAATTAAAACAGTTAAAGTCAAGAATGAAATTGGTTGTTGTTTCAATCGTGGAATTGAAAAGGATAATAAAGAACATGATAATTATATATATATACTAATTATCAACTTACTTATGCATCTTGGTTGTAACATATGCTTGATGAATTATACATACCTTTTGTTTTTTGTTTTTTTTTGTTTTTTTAATTATTTACTTTTTTATCTAACCCCATGCTTTTATATATTTTACAATTTAGTCCCACTATTTTTTCTATTTTCATCCTTGGTCCCCTGTACTATTTATATTTTAAAAACTTTTCGTTTTACGTTCCGTCTAAATTTTGAGAGTCAACATGCCACAATGTGCGTGTGTGGTTCAACGTTTTTACGCTTATTATTTATCTAACAGCCCAGACACAAGACATTGGTCCTAGATCGACTTATTTATTGTGTTAGATATCATACATTTCGCCCGCGTGTTAACGTTTTTACATCTATTTTTCGTTAAGGTTTATCTTTACGTTTTCTAATTCTTTTTAGTATGATTTTTTTCGGTGTTCATGCTCAGTAATAGTGGTGTGTCGTTAGCGCTACTTTGCATGGTTTTAAGCCCCCCGCCGCAACACGGGGGGCTTAATACTAGTTCCTTTTAATTATCATGATCTCCACTCCTTTCTTTGCAGCCTAATCTGGTTTAATTCCCAGCCCAATGGTGTTACTAAATTAGCCAATCAAGAGTCATGGCACATTGGCACAATGGCACCCCACAATGGCCCAAATAACCACTTTATTTTTTAATGATACGATTCTGCTTTTTAGGATATGTGTTATTTTAATCGTGCTCATCTATTTTTTTCTCAACTGAGACCACACCTCCAACCCTCTCATTAATACATCCAACTATGAGATATCCCTTAGAAAAAATAAAAGAAAATTACTCGTCTTATAGGACACCAGAAAGTCTTTTCAATTAGCATTTAAGTTGATGTTTTAAGGGCATCTTGACATAGTTGAGTATCAAAAGACATGTTTCATTACTTTCATAGAAAGAGCCTTGCTAGAGTTGTTTCACATTGTTTGGCCATCGATACCTATAAGGTTTGTTAGAACTTTTTTTAGTATAGTTCAATAACATACGTCATTTAAATGTCTGTGGAAGTTTATATAAAATTTTCGTCTTTTCCATGCTAACATGGATAAAAAAATGTCGATCTTGTTGGATCAAAATGATAATGTTGTGAATGAGAGTAACCGGGACACATGATTTTGATGCATAACTCACAAGGTTGAGAGCACACGAAGCTTCCAAAGTGAAAACTAATAAATATAAAATTTGAAAGAAATTAATATAGTTGCATTGTGAGAAATGATATAAACTATTTGTTTAATTTATAAACTAAAATAAAACCAATACAATCATAAAAATAATTTATCTTTGACTAATTAACTTCATTGCCCCCCTCCTCCATCCTCGTATCAAGTTAATACACATGTGTAGGTTAAAAATTATATAAAATCTACACGTATGCATATGTTTATAATAGATCTACACACGTGTACATTTTCAAATACACAAATGTTATCGTCGTTGTGGTTGTTATTGTAACCCAACACCATCATGTTGGCTGCCATCACTAGAACGACCACCTAAACCACCGTTGACTACCATCACCATACCACCGCCATCATATCGCTTGACCCATCATCACCATCGCTTGAGCACTTTCACCGTCGCTTACCCCATCACCATCGTTAAACCACCAATCGTCATCGTTACACCGACACCGACCACCATCTGTTTGGGTTAACCCAAATCTTAATATCAAATGGTGGGTTTTCGGCTGTTTAATCAAGGTCCTTGCTCCATTGTGGGTTTTACAGGATGGATTTGTGATATATGTTAGAATCTTAGACAAAAACGACTAAACACTACTTTTTATAACAATTCTTAGTCTACTTCTACTGACATATGTATCTGTATTTTATAATTTTATAAGTTTAAAGGAGGCGGTATACAATTACTTTAAATTTTTTACCACCTGTTTTGGTACTCTTGGAGACATAAACACAATTATTATTATTATTTTTTTAAATTTTACTTGTTTTATATTTTACTAAAAAATGAAAGCAAAATTGCAAAGATGAAAAAAGTCAAAAACCACAAGGTCTCCTTGGTTTCTTCCATCCACCAATGAAGTGAAATATATAAATCAGAATCGCAGATCTTTCGTTTTCACAAATTCATGGAGGCTCGTCAAAACCAAATTCAATAAAATCGATCGACATTTTCTCCTTAGTCTCCGTTGATTTCATCCCCTGATCTTTAAGGTTCGATTCTTCTGCAAAGCATCCATCTTTATTAAATTTTCGTCTGATTATCAATGACATATACGTTTCTTGATTTGATTTACATGGGTATTATTGCAATCACAACTAGGGTTTTGTTTTCCCCATTTCTCCCGATCATTGTTCGAGCCCATTTCATGTTCATACGGTTTCCCAATATCTGTTAACATGATTTCCCCTGCATCTGTGAGGCTGTTACATTTTGGGATTTATGATTGGTTATGCTAATGTGGTAAGAAATTTAGGAACTATGATCTTTGGGGTGTGTTATTCTATGCCATGGATCATGTAGTTTAAGAAATTGTTTGAATTGATCTTGAATTGTATGATGAAAGAGAAAATTACTTATCTTGTGCTTTAAGGATTTAAGGTCAAATCATCACTTTTTTTAATGTATGAAAAACGATGCTTCTACATGAAAAAGTATCCGAAATGTTGGAGTTATTGGTGCACATGGCAAAGAGAAAGTGTTGCGGTTGAAAAAGGATTTATTTTTTTATTCTTTAAGATACTGCATAGTTGCACTTGCATCCCCAATAAGTCCCTATTGTGGATTTGTATGTTAGAAGCCTTCGAATACCAGGTTGGTGTATATATGTATCTGATTATATGTAAAAAGGGTCATTCAATACATCACATGATTAATTTTGAGTAGAGATCCACAAGAAGCTCATAAACACTCATGCATGTTGCTTTAAGTATGCTACATAAGGTGGTTATGTGCCTCATAGTCGCCTCTCTTTCTCCCTAAATTTGACGTGCACCACATACGAATGCTTATGTGGTTCTCTACTTAAAATTGGTTTTGTATTGAACAATGAACATGCCCCTATGTGTATATTGTTTCTATTGGTAACTAAGACTCTAGGCATCTCACTTCGATGCTATTTTCTTCACTGAATTGATCTGAATTCTTTGAAGCAATTTAAACAAGGTAGGCGAGAAAAAAAAATGCATTTTTTATAATGTGGTAGGATTATGTCTGGACATACATGGAAGACAGGGTATTCATATGCATTCCCTAAAAAGAATTGCAGTGTAAAGGCTACAAAAACAAAATTGTTATTATAATGCATCCCTTGAAAAATATGTTATGGTGGTACATTTAGTGTATGCCTGGAAAAAAACTTTGGATCTGCATAGGAGTTAGATATAAAGAACGTAGTCTTGGTTTGTGCTGGAAGTAAACAGTATAAACGTTGTAAATTTTATTGCTTTCCCGTAATTTTGTCATCCTACAAGATTGATGCTAAAATGTTGATTTGGCATTGCATGGTTCAATGGGTCAAATAGGAGGCTGCGGCATGCCGATATCCAAAGCATGCAGTGATTCTCTAACTTGATTCCAGGATGGGCCAGGGCTTTCCAAGTGCTCCCACATCTTTGGATAATAAGAAAAAGTACTTCCAGTCTTCACTATGAAAAAGAATATGAGTTTCTCTTCCACTTTAATCCAAAAAAGGAATCCAAGTACTAAAGTGGTAATTTAATGCATGATAATTATCTGCATTGCTATTTACCATTGACAATTAGTAGTTAGAGGTTAAAATGAAATGGGTACTTCTTGTATGGAACTAAGAAAATATTGAAGCGTTCTTATGTGTAAAAAGTTGACTAAGTTGGTCTGATTTCAGCAAATTACAATATAGTGTACAAACATGCTAGAACTTCCACTTGTGTCATATTGGCCTAAAGAGGGACGCTCAATAGAAAACCATTTTTAAAGTAGAGAATTGCATAAACACTTGTAACAGCTTTATCATTAGTACATAGGACGGTTATGTAACCGCTCACCCCACTCTCTTTCTAACTCCCATTATATTTATCAAGCAATATGCACAAGTGCATTATGCGGTTCCCGTAGTTCTCTACTTACCAGTGATTATGTATTGAGCATTGCTCAATGGCTAATATGCACAAAGTAGTATATGTCTGGCATGTCTTTTTGGCTATAGAACCATAAAACAAGCAGTTTAATAGTCAGGCACATTTTTCTCAATATTCGGTTTCTTTATGTATGTATGTATGTTTCAAGAGTTATTGATTTACTTAATCCAAATTATATTATGGCATTTTTTTTCTCCACTAAATGTTTCCCTTGAATACATTGGTATGTAATTTCATATATGTTTTAATGGTGGGATAGATGGGAGATGAGAGCCAAAAATACAGTGTGGATGATGCACTTGCAGCAGTTGGGTTCGGGAAATTCCAAATTCTAGTGCTTGGATATGCAGGGATGGGTTGGATTTCAGAAGCCATGGAGATGATGCTTCTTTCTTTCGTCGGACCAGCACTTGAGTCTGCATGGAATCTTTCTTCTCATGAGCAGAGCATGATAACTAGTGTGGTCTTTGCTGGCATGTTGGTTGGAGCTTATTCATGGGGTGTTGTTTCAGATAAGCATGGAAGGAGGTAAATTTCTTTCTGTATTATTTTTATTTTATAACATTTCTTCTGTCTAACTCTCTTTCATTTCAATTTTATATTTCAAAGGAACCCATAATAACTACGTTACTTCCCAAACTTGTTTTGACCCATTACCAACCCACTCGGTGTGTCTATCTTCCTCTAGGCTCTAGCATACCGAATGTCTCTTGAGTGCTTTAACAATGGTTTTATGGTCACCGTATCTGAATTCATTTAGTATTAGATTTTAATATTCAAGTGTATTTTCTCTTCTTAGGTCCTGTCCATACGAGCTGTGGATTATTTTTAACTTCATTTGCAGCCACGTCAATGTTCATTAGTATATATTGCTATAAAACTTGCAAAAAAATCAGCTTTACTGGATATGTGTTTTTTAACTATCCTGCAGGAAAGGATTTCTTATGACTGCAATGGTTACTTGCATCGCTGGTATTCTTAGTGCTTTAGCTCCTAACTATCCTTGTCTGATTGTTCTTCGCTGCCTAGTTGGTATTGGTCTCGGAGGAGGGCCTGTACTCTCTTCGTGGTTTTTGGAATTCATCCCTGCTCCAAGCCGAGGCACTTGGATGGTCGTGTTTTCTGCTTTTTGGACCGTTGGGACTATTTTTGAAGCCTCCATTGCATGGGTATGGTTCAATTCTACTATACTCTTTTCTAACCTTTATATACATTATGAGGTTTTGGAACTGATTATAAACGAATTCAAATTGCTTGCTATAATCCATTTTTTCATGTTTGGATAATAAGCTATGCTTTTGATTATCTAATCTGTTTTGGATCATTAGTTTCATACCAGCTGCACCAAAATTGATTGTGTCAGGTTAAAATACATAAAAGGGCTTGTTTCTCCTCTTTTATCCTGATTTAAGAAATTTCACATCAGTTTTTCAAAATATTCAGAGGTTGCAAAGGTTATAACATCTGATTTTACGGCCTCAAAAAAAAAAAAACAATATCTTTTACCGCGCGGTTGATTATCAAAACTCACACCCAAGCACCCCTACCCAGTAGCGAAGCTTGAGCACTGCTAAAGGGGGGGGGGGGGTACACTACCGAACCGAAAATTAACACTACTGACGAAAAAAGAAGGGGGGCGAGGGCCCCCTCCGGCCCCTCAAATCCTTTGCCTAGGCCCCTACCTTCATAGTTTAAATGTTCTTTTTTGTAGTTTGTGATGCCAACATTGGGATGGAGATGGTTACTTGCATTCTCATCTCTTCCTTCATCACTGCTGCTTATTTTCTACCGCGTAGTCCCCGAATCTCCAAGATATTTATGCTTAAAAGGGAGAACAACCGAAGCACTTAGAATCTTGGAGAAAGTTGCGAAAATTAACGGGCAGGCACTTCCTCCCGGCGTTCTTGTTTCTGATCATGAAATCCAGTTAAAGGAAAAGTCAGCTGAAGCAGAAGGTGCACACTTACTCTCCCACACCGATGAAACCGTTGACCATACTATAAAACAAGATGTCTCAACAATGTCTCTGCTCTTTTCACCTGAACTAATCAAGCCAACCCTGCTTCTATGGGCGGTCTTCTTTGGGAACGCCTTCTCGTATTATGGTCTAGTGCTCCTAACCACAGAGTTGCACAATGGTCGTAACAATTGTGTACCCAATCAACTGCAACCTGAACATCAGGAGCTTAGCTATAAAGACATTTTCATCACGAGTTTTGCAGGTAACACGCCACGTCGTATTTATTCATGCATTATACAGATTATGTCTATAGATTGTATAGATTTTGTTAACTTTTTACTACTAAATACCATGTTGATAATATCTTGTTTGGTATAATGTTGAGTCGCTGACCTTTACTTTTTGCTTCAAGAGTTCCCGGGGCTTATCATATCGGCTTTTACAATTGACAAGCTTGGTCGTAAGCTCTCGATGTCAATAATGTTCTTCCTCTGCTGTCTTTTCTTGCTCCCGTTGGTATCCCATCAACCTCAAGCTGTCACAACCGCTCTTCTGTTCATGGCTCGGATATGCATAACCACAACCTTCACAGTGGTTTACATATACGCCCCAGAGGCGAGTCCTTTAACTTGACATTTTCCTCATGTTAATGTTAGTTAATACTGAACTTTCAACTGACAGCTGCATTTTCTTGATCTGTTATTGCAGATATACCCGACATCAGTCAGAACAACGGGTGTTGGTGTGGGCAGCTCGGTGGGTCGGATTGGTGGAATGGTATGTCCTCTAGTGGCGGTCGGTTTGATACATGGATGTCATCAAACTTCAGCCATACTTCTCTTTGAGTTTGTTATTTTTGCTTCTGGTGTATGTGTACTGCTTTTTCCGTTTGAAACAAGCGGTCGTGAGCTCACCGACGCTACTGCTCCAGAGAAGGCGAATACAGTAACCGCAGCTTGAAGGACCGCTGTATCACCGGTGATCGGTTGAGGTATTGTAGAATGAGTGTTTTGGCCCATCTTCCTGATAGATGATTTATTGTTTTACAGGTAGTTGGAAATAGGAACATTATGAAACACATATTGCTCAGGACATACATCTCTTAGTTGTAATTAACAGGAAATGTGATTGTATTTTTACAATGATCTTTTGCTTCTATGTATAATTAACATATTCTTTTTGCAATTCATGTTGATTATTGCTGAAATACCAGCATAATTTCTATTTAAAATCAAAGACATAATAATAAATAATAAATGTTACATAATCATTTTTCTTATTTCTAACTAATTTACTTTACTATCAAACCCAAACTTTCCACTTATAATCTCTGAGTTTGACATAATCATGCGTGTTAATATAAGTTAGGGTTAATTTCAATTTTGCTTATTAAGGTTTGATAAAAATAATTATTTTCTTTCAAAATATTAGAAAAACCAGTTTACCTTCAAAAGTTGCATAAGTTGCTTTAATTTTTAGTCCAAAAGCTTTATTATTATGGATTTAAATTGAACAACTAATAAAAATTTTGGACTTAAATTGAAACAAGTTATGAAACTTTGGATGGAAATTGATGTTTATAATCTTTTGGAGGAAAATGATTATTTTTGTCAAACCTCAAGGAACAAAACTGAACTTAACTCTATAAGTTAATAACTATGATAAATGAAATCACACCAATCAAAATAGTAACCTCTTAAAGTTGTTAGAAGAATTTGCCGGGTATTCCATCTTTAAATATTAAACTCTGAAATTGCTGTTTTTAATTTTAATTCTAACACTTTACACTGTCAACGGTCTTCTCATACATTAACTTGTTTATGTCATGTTATTATCCCTTAACATGGGATCAACATAGGTATTGCTACTATTATTAGGTGCTAACCACAAGTATGATTCATGAAGCCAGTCAAAAATATGTTTGATTAATGAATGTAATAAAATACATTCGTAGGTCCTGTAGTGTAACTTAAAAAAAATCAACTTACATAAAGATAATATAATATGCATTAGGCAACTAAGGGGTTGTTTGACAGCATTTGAAACAACCTATTAATGGTTCAGATGTTTGAATGGTTCAACACTTAATGGTTCAGACTGTTTGTTTCGCGAGCAAATATCTGAATGGTTCAGACATTTGCCTCTGAATGGGTAAACATTATACTAATACTGAATGGTTAAGATGTCTAATGCTAAATGGTTAAAACTTCTTATTTGAATTGGTCAGACATTTGCCTTTGAATAGTTAAACGATATACTAGCTCTTAATGGCTCAGCACTTAATGATTCAAATATTGGTTCTGCACTAAATCATTCAAAAATTGACAAACAGCCCTCAGCCATATAAGCAAAAACAAACATATCTAACAAAATCTACTCTTCCACACATAATTTGCAAAATAGATGTTCAACACATCCATTCTAGTGAACAATTGACTAATATCTAAACGCTTCTTACTTTAATATCTAAAGAACACGAGATTAAGACCGCACTCAATAAATTTAGCTAATAAGAGCATCGACAACAAACTAACATTCGGTAAACCTTTACGTTAGACATATCCAGTAAAAACCCCGACGAACCCAAAAACCCTCTAGTACCGGCGGTTACAAGCCCATTTTCAAAAACAATTCGAACGAGTTACGAGCCTCGAGCTTACAAAGATTGTCAACTGAATTTCAATTTCCCATTTAAACTTCAACCGCCTTAGGTAACCACCACAAGCAAACCCCATGGCCACCGGAACCCTAAAACCCTCGCCGGCGTTCCTCCACCTCCTCACTCTCCTCCTCCTCACCACACCGCCGTCCTCCGCCTCCTTCTCCATCCCCACCACCGCCTCCGTCCACTCCCTCTTCTCCCTCTCCCACTCGCTCCTCACGCGCGTCGCCAACCTACGCGCCGCCCGCGGCGACGTCGCCGGCGCAACCAGAGCCCGAACCATGGCCCACAACATCCAGAACCACAGCCGTGGGTTCGGCTTCTATGGACTCATGTGGTCCGTTGGGTGGGACTACGTGAAGAACTACGCGTGGCGAGATGTCCGATCGGCGTCGGTTGAAATGATGGGTGCTGTTGCTGATATGAATGAGTTGATGAGGAGGTTGGGTGAGTTGACTCGGTTGGAATCGGAGGTGGATCGGGTGGAGTGGGTTCGTCGGAATTATGGTGGTGTGGTTAGGGTTTCTAAATCGGTGTTGAATCGTTTGCTTAAAGTGTTCAGTCAATCGGTAAGATTATTGGTGATAATATTATTATTAGAATCAATTTGTCACATTGTATGATTAGGGGACAACTTAATTTGTGCTTAGTTGTTTATGATGAGGATTCTTGAGTTTGAATGTATCGCGGTTTCCATACGTTTATAGGTTATATGATGATCTTGTTTTCAGCTTCATAGCTTTTGATTGATGTTTGTTACATTATGATCTTGAAAACTAGTGTTCATCACAGGAAACAACATTAAGTCTTCTAAGCTTTTGTATTAGTTGATGTCAAGTACAAGAAATAGAAGTGTGTTTTCGCATAAAGGTTTATGCTGGCTCTCACAATGCACATATCTATAATTCTATATATGCTTCTAGGTAGTAAGCAGTCGAAGTTTCATGGCACAAAGGTTTGCCTGTCGTCTAGGTGCAACCGCAAGGCTAAAAAAGTGCGCGCGCAAGAGATAGAAAACAATAACAGTGAAAAGTAGGTGTTGGTTTCTTGTGGTGGTGATCAAAAATGAATCTTTCTTATATTTTTTGAAAATGTTTATTAGTTTTGAACTTATGGTATCACTTGGATGATTGGCGTTGCATCTGCCTGGGCACATGCGCCTCGCCTCGCTAGTGCGCCTCCTAAAATAACCAATGCCTACTTTTCATCATGTTGTTTTGTAGTCCATGACTGCTTTTATGTATTTCATCTAACCTGCTAAAATTGGGTTGTAACTTCACTGGTATCTTGGTTGTACTTCATCTGCTTAGGTTATGAAATGAACTCAGGCTTACATGTTAATCTTTCAACTAGTTAAAAACCACCATCATTTGCTTGTTTTGATGTAGGGTTGGTATTCTTACAAGTGTTAAAATATGAATGCAGGGACCTTTGAAGGATGCAGTTGAGATGGTAAGGACAGAAATTGTGGATGGTGGGTTGCTGCAGGACTGCCTTGAATTGGGTAGCAGTGATTTGAAGGGTGTGATTCAGATACTAAAAGATGTTACTTTACAGTATACTCGCAGTAGTAGCAACAGCAATAGCAACAGCAAGACAGAGTTATGAGATAGTATCCTACTTTTGTGTAAGTTGAGTTTACTGTATGTATGTATGTTTCCTTTATTAAATGGGAATTTTGTTGTGCATTTTGTTTGATAATATTTGGAACCATCAACAATCCCTGCAGAAAATCAATCTTCAAGGTCTTAAGTTTAAATAGTGTTGCAAAAATCGGCGTCTAGCATCAATTAATCGGTAATCGATCACCCGCCATTTCGATTTTAGCTAGTCGCTCAATCAATTGGTCAAAGGTCAAAATCAACAAAAAGCAGAGAAAAATCGGTTAAAGTTGGTCAAAATCGGATAAATTTGGTCAAAAGGAGTCAAAATTGAACATTATATATGTAATTTTGAAAATTATTGTATAAATGTTTATAAATTTGAAATTTAAAATATAAACTTTTAATTTTATTAATTTCGATTAATCTTTATTAATCCCAGTTAATCTTTAATCAGTAGCTCATGTCAGTACCCCGCTGTCAAAATGAGTTTAAACCTCACTCAATTGAGTTTTTTTACAATAAAACTTTTCTCATTAAAAGTGTTGATAGATAAGGCATGTATGCTTTAAAATATTCACTCGAATATTAAGAATAATTAAAAATACATTTAAAGCTAAAATAGCACAAAATACAAAGATCTTCGAGTGCAATGAGTGCTTCTAAATTGACTTATTTTATAGTAAAAGAAACCTCACAGTGACACGTGTCTGATAATCTTTAACACGTGGCAACCCTTTGTCCCACCATCACACCTCACCTCTTTTTGCTTATACATTCATCATCTTCATCTTCTTCCCCACATCCCATCTCCAAACTGCAACTTCCTCCTCACCGCCAATGTCTTTAACAGACGAAGCAGACGTCTCCGGCACCGGCGTCAAAAACAACGAAACACCGACAGACAAACCGGTGTCGGTGGGACAACAAATGCTGGACAAAGGTGCACAAATACTGCAGTCTTTCAAACCGATCAATCAGATGAGCCAACACGCGTGTACTTTCGCTTTGTACAGCCACGACATGACTCGACAAATCGAGACTCACCACTTCATTACACGGGTTAACCAGGACTTCCTCCAGGCTGCGGTTTACGACACCGATGACTCCACAGGACGTCTCATCGGTATCGATATCTATTCTTCGGTTTCGGCTTCGATTTCATAACAAGTAGGATCAACTTAATATGTAATGGTTTTAAAGTTTTGGTGTTGTGTTTTGTAGGGATTGAATATATAGTTTCTGATGAGATATTTGAAACACTGCCACCTGAGGAACAAAAACTTTGGCACTCTCATGCATACGAGGTATTTACGTTTTCTGACAAGATAATTAGGCGTTTGCGACGAAATTTGTAACAGTGAAAAAGCAGTTGCAAATCTTGCAACCAAAATTTACGACTTACTAAAAAAGACTGTTGCCACTGATTTTTAGTTGTCTAAAACTGAATCAGTAGCAACTTTTAATTAAATTCGGTCTCAAATGTCGTATATTTTGTAAAAATAGAATAATCCCCCTACTCTAATAAAAAGGTAATTGGGATTGCCACATGGCATGTTTTTAAAGCCTTGGTTGCCACTTGGCAAATTTCTAAGGCCTCAATTCCTATTATTCCCGCCCATTTGAATAACACAAATAAGAACACGCGGATCTAACTCCGTATCAACAAAACCCGACCCATTCATAATCCCTCCTCTTTTGTTCATACACAAACCCTAAATCCAGTACCTCTCAGCGCCACTATCTACTCTTTCGAAGCAACTCTCCCAATCGCGACTGAACCTTCATCCTATTCGACATAATTTCGTATGCTTTCTTCTTTCACGTTAGATCCTGTTGTGTATTGATGTTTATTTTCTTCATCGTTACCTGTTAGTTGTTCGGTCTTGGTTGTTTGATGGTGTTTTACGATTTGTGTTAACACTTATTTTCTTCTTCATCGGCCCATCAATGTTTATTTGATGTTGATTTAAGAGCAACTTTGTTCGATTCTTTTGTTTATGGTTGTTCTTTTGTTTTTGTATTATGATTTTTAAGAACAGATATTGCAAGATTAATGATATGCCCATGTATTTTCATCAGTTAGGTTTCTTTTGATTTTCATGTCTATGTTGTTCGTACACTTTCTTTCTATCACTATGTATTTTTTGGCTGGTGTGTGCTTACTCTCTTTTGATTGTAGGCATTGTTGCATCACTTTGTGCTATTTATGAACTTATATTCGAGTGTTTAAGGTTAAAAGAAGAAGCAAACAAAGCCGAAAAGCTAGAAGATCTCCAAAGTGGAAACTTGATCTTTAAGGTAAATTGTTATGTCATTCACAAGAATTGTATTTCTATTTCAAATAATGAGAGGGTGTTTTATATGTATTTTTTATGTAATCGAACAAGTGCTAGGACAAGTGCTAAGGCAAGTGCATCAAGAGAACTATATGATGAAGAATTTGAGTCGGAGGATGAGGAGGAAGTAGATGAAGATGTTGAATACGAGTCGGATGATGTTCAAATCATTGAACAATATGGACAAGACGATGATGAATTTTAATCTATTTGAACTTTGAAGTATTAGAACTACTATGTTTTAATTTTTATGTGTTGAAATATTTGATCTCTAAACTTTAAAACACTTGATTGTTATTTTTATGTTTAGTTAATTATGTTTGAAGTATAATAATCCTAACTATATATATAATTTATAAAAAATACATATAAAATCTCCAAACCGATTAATCCCGATTAATCCCGATTAATCCCGATTAATCCCTAGTCCCCACCTCACCGCCCGACTAGCGCCTAGCGATTAATCCCACCTCACCACACGATGTCCAAAAGATAGTTGGTCTTTTCTCCTTCAACAATTTTGATGCACCCATATTGTTAGATGCATTATCGGTTACAACTTGAACGACATTTTCCGGACCAACCTCTTCAATACACTTATCTACATACTCAAAAATGTTTTCACTTGTGTGTGCTTCATCCGAACATTCTTTAGATGACAAAAAGATAGTACCTAACTTTGAATTCACACACAAATTCATAATGCTTCTTCTTGATCTATCGGACCATGCATCGGTCATAATAGAGCATCCTATATATTTCCATTCTTCTTCATATTTTTTTAAAGAGGCTTTAGTCCTTTCAACCTCTTTTTTTAAATAGGTATCTCCTATCTCATATCGAGTAGGAGGCATGGCATTAGGTCCAAATTGACCAACTGCTTCTAACAATGTTTTGAAACTATCCCTTTCAAAAGCATGAAATGGAATAGCACATTCGTATGCCCATTTACAAATGTATTCTTTAACACGAATCATTTGTTCTTTTCTAACAACATTGTTGAGGTTACTTTGTTTGCTATTTTCTTTGACCCACTTATCTTTGGATGTTGCAAATCTATCCATAGGACCAAAAGATCGAGGTTCTTTTAATTCTCCAAAACAATCATCGAGGTCAATTGTTTCTTTACCAATGTTCACCTCGGCTCTCAATGATTCATCACTATCTTGCTTAGCCTTTTTCTTGTTTTTAAACTCACTAAGTGCATTTCGAACTCTAAGTTGATCATCTTTTGTTGCTTTTTTACAACTCGAAACATTACCTCCTATGCCTGCAATATGGTGTTTTAATCTATAAACCCCCCCGGACATAACTTTATCACACAACTTACATTGCACCTTATCTAAATTGTTTGCATCGGCCAACTTCCCATATTCCCAACCGATATCATCCGACTTTCGTTTTGTACCTTGACTAGCCGTTGATTCCATGGATGCCATTTAAATATCTAAATGCTATAATTAAGTTAGTAAACTAGTAAATTTGACATATGGCAATAATCACAATATACATATATAATTGACATATGACAATAATAATCACAATAATATATCACAAGACACAAATTCACAATATAATGATATCTATAAATCTATAATATATCATAAAATTTACAATATATATATATTAATATATGATATAAATCTATAATATATCACCAAAATTCACAATATATATATTAATATATGATATAAATCTATAATATATCACCAAGAATTAACAATATATATATTAATATATGAATCCAAGATAATGATATATTGATATCTACAAAATAGTGAAAATACTAATATATAAATATATGATATTGATATATCAGTATCACAACTTCACAAGAGTCAAGACACAAATTCATTCACCGACTTAGTGACTTACTGAGCTCAAGATTCAAGAAGGGAGCAACCGGAGAAGTCGCACAAATTCAAGAAGGGAGCAACCGCCGCTGCTGCTGCGGTCGCGCAAGAAGGGAGAAGCCGCTGCGGTCGCGCAAGAAGGGAGAAGCTGCTGCGGTCGTCGCTGCTGCTGCGGTTGCCGGAGAAGCTGCTGCGGTTGCCGGAGAAGCTGCTGCTGCGGTCGCCTCACTGCCTCAGGTCGCGCTGCTGCTGCTGCTGTGATGCGGCGGTGAGGAGGTGAGTTATTTAGATTTTAGGTTAAATGGGTTTGAATCAGATCTAAATAAGAGAAAAAATAGGGTTGACCGACTTTGACCGTGACACCGCCTAGGCCCGATTACTCCGATTACAGCCGATTTTTTCCGACTAGGGCCGCCTGGCTCCGCCTACCGCCTAATGCCACCGACTAGCCATAATCGACAAGGCTAGGGGCCGACTAGCGATTACTCCCCGCCTAGTCGGCCGCCTAGACCGCCTTTTACAACACTGCATATTAGAGATATTCAGTAGAAAGATGTGATGTTGAGGCATAAAGCACAACAAAGAACCAAGTTTTTATGACCTGTTTGACAAGGTAAGCATTAGGAATTTCTTGAAATGTGTATCATTAGGATTTGTGTGTTAAAAGAGGTAAACGTGAGTTGTTTGGGTTGTGCAATATACTTGAAATGGAGTTGGTTTGTTTTTATTTGTAAGCTCTAATGATAGTTGTACATACTTATAAGATCTTGACCAATTATAGGTACTAAATTTATTAGAAAGGAATATATTAATATTAATATATGGAATTTATTTTAATAAGTGGTGGTATAAATGTTGGTTTTGATGTTTTGTTATAATCTTTACAGGAAATTTTAAAAAGTATTAGAAGGCTTGAAAATGTGAAGGCTTTTATAGAAAGGGTTGCCATTCATTGAAGTTTGTTGATGGTTAAAAAACATTTAGCTAAATGAGAATCAAGTTGAACGTGTTGCAAGTCGCTCAAAGCTTTCATTTGAAGTATGTATTTGAAGATTTTTTTTATTATTTTACTTATTTTTGAGAAAAGTTATTTACAGGCTGGTGGATATATAATTTTTTTATAGCTATTATGGTGTATGTGCTATTTATAATATTATAAATATAGGCATTCTTTTTCTTATGTTTGCCTATCAATCTTTGTTATTCTGAGAGTAGAATTTATGAGTATTCTTGGTAGTTATATGTGTGTTTCCATGCATATCGTACCTTACTATGCATTTCTATTTACATCATTTGCCATGCTAGACTTAGATTACCATAAAACTTAGCAATCTGTTCATGTTTACTAGGCTATAATAAATTAAGTTCCAACCATATATAAACCAAATGTTTTAAAATGGGTAGTTTGGGTAATAGATCAAAGAGCAATTGGTGTTAATTTAATTACTTTTAGGTTTTTTTCCTCACCCAATTATCTCATATATTTCTTAGCATTTCAGAATGCAAAGAGTTTTTGCATCTTTCATACACCCTCGATGCAAAATCGCATGAGTTTATTTAGTAAACACGAGTTAGTTATATAATGTAATTTTTTTATTACTCAAAACTAATAAGAACATATATTTAAATTTTAATTTTTAATTGACATGGCCCGTGTAACACACGGGTTACTAAAGCTAGTAGATTAATATTTTCAGTTACTTGAAATCGGATTTGAATCATAAATTAAATAATCATATGTGACTAATCATTTTAACTATACGATAGTTAAGGGATATAGGAGAATTACGTTTGTTAATTAATTAGTAATTATTATTTTAATATAGTAAATAATTATTAGTTTTTCTATTATATTATTATATTAGTTTTTCTAAATGAGTTTCTGTTAGTTTGTTAAAAAAATTTATTATTTAGATGGTGTTTGAGTTCGGTTAGTAATAACTAGTATTGGTATTTATTTATTTAGTATGTATATAGGACTTATCGTTTACAACTTACATACCTTTCATTTTAATGTATAGCACTTGTAACATAGTCGCAAAAAATTATGTATAGTGGTCGTAAAGTAGTCGCAAAAACTTATGTATAATGGTGGCAAGGTAGTCGCGACAAAAAGTTATGTATAGTGGTAACAAAGTAGTCGCAAACACGGTGCCAACAAATCTCTCTAACTTTTGGGTTATATTCAGATAAAGTCTGGCCTTTGGGTACACCCACGAATGCCCGAGATGATCGTGACACCCGAGCTGAAAAACCTAGCCAAAACCTACGGCAAGTTTTGGTGCACATGGCAAACCGATAGAGGCGACAAGCTCCCATTGGGGCTACCATCCTTGATGATGTCCCCTCAGTCCGAGGGAGCCGGGGTGGTGAAACACGAGCTAGTAAAGAAGAGAAACGACAACTATAACATATCGAAGGACGATTTAATGAAGTCGAGAGTCGAGATCCCGGAGCCCGAGTGGATAAACCCGACTGCGGATTACTGGAGACAGCATAACAAGTGTTTTAAAGTAGATGTTGAAAGCACTGAGATTAAGGTGCAGACTAATTACTTGTGAAGTGCAAATGGTTTAATTTGCAAATGGTGTATGATTGTAGATATCTTGTAATAGAAAATAAGAATGAGTACGTGTTTGGTAAACACTTTTTTAAGTGTATTAAATTATCTAAATTGGATGTTTAGTACATAACATAAGTAGAGGCAAATTATTTGGTTAAATGTTGATTGATTCGTGATGTTAATTAGAACAAAAATATATCAGTGAAGTTTCAAACGTACGACTTGATTAAAACTTTAAGATGATATGTTGTCAAACGTACGACTTGATTAAAAATTTAAAATAAAACAAAAAATATATCAGTGAAGTTTTTCAACAATGAGTTGGACATACCTAAATGTTTACCAAGTCTTTTAATCATGATATGCTATAACATTTTTAATTGAAAAAAATACTTTTTATTTCTTGTTTATTGTTTTTAAGTATATCTAGTTTTGAATTATTAGCAACCATTTATTTGTAAAAGACCTAGGTTATACGGACTCCCAAATTTGTTATTAGGATACCTGTATCTTTTTCTCTCTCTATGTATCTATATGTATGTATATGAAGATAAATAGAAAATGAGAGTGTAGTGGGTGTATTTATAATGCGTCCATTTATAAAAACCGAGACCTAACAATCCCCTCTATGTAGCATGCATAACCACAATCAATGCATGGTAATATCCTTAAAAGATTTAGTGAGAATTGCTTCCAACAATTATGCACTTTCGTCTAAAATTTTCAACATATGATCCTTTTTCATACTTTCGCCTAAAATTTTCAACATATGATCCTTTTTCGTGTTGCGATGGTGAAATGTCACAACAATCTAAGAATAGTCAAATGCCTTTTAAGGTGGTGCTTACTATAGAAGTTTTGTAAAATGTATAAGAATCCGTTGTATCCATGATAACAAGTCAACATCATAATCTTTTGGTTGAATCAGGAAATAATCGGTTACACAAAAAGTACGAGTATTTACAATATGATAGTAAATAAAGATTGCAAGTATATATAAGGATCATAATCATAAATGCACTTTTCGATGATTACAAAAACAAGATTATGCTTCCTCTTTGATAATGATAAAAACAAGAACATGAATATGTTAAAAACATATAATCAATTTTTTTGTTGATAAAAACAAAAACATGAAAGTGTTAATTTCAAATAATCGTACGTGGGTAATCTATTCTTCAAAAGTCATTCTATTTGAAAATCCTATCATACCGAACTTCGTGCAAGAAAAAGAGAATATGAAATCTTGGTGTCAAACAATCTACTTATACTATCTTTTACCTTTTTTCTTTTGACTTTATTTTCTTTTATACTTTCTTCTTTTATCATTTAATTTTTTTATTATAGTATAACGAATTAATTTCACTAACAAAATAACCTTTAGTTATAAAATTTTCTTATTTTTTGTGAATAATGCTCTTTTTACATTTAATTTAATGAATTAATATTATTTATCACATATAGAAAATGTGATAATCTATTAAACTATTATCATCATATAAAATTTTAATTGGGCGATGGTTGTGTTAGATGATAAAACCATCTAGAGTTACAGTAATGAAATTTTTTTTAGAAAAGAAATTCGAGCATTGATAATGACGAGGTAGTGTGGTTATAATATAAATCAGAAGAAGTATGATTAAACATTGTAACATTTATTTATTTAACAAAATATAAAACTATAATTCTCTTGTTATTTCATTCACCCCAAAGTTTCATGATAAAATGCCTAATATCAAGTGGTTGAGACGATGTACTCTAATATTTTATTAAATATAAAAAAATTTGGTTTAAGTCATGTGACAAAAAAAAGGTTTCGGGTTTCGCCAATGAAATTTTCTCTTACTTGTGATGAGTTTCTCGAGTTTCGTACTCAAATAATAAAGATAATCGTATGAGCAAATACCTCTTGGTAATCCAATTAACAGTAAAAAAAACTGATTTTTCCTACAAACCTCCATAGTTGACACCCAAATAAACCTTCAAGAACCAATTTTTATCACTCTCACTTTCACCATTGCACTTCTGCTTCAAAACCCACAGTTTGAATCCATTGAATCTGCTCAAAATCAAAGCCTATGGTGGTAGGTCGGTTGATGAAGACGACTATATAAAAAGACACAACCCCAAAAAAAACGCGTTTACAAGACACATTTATTGTAGTCAAAGGCTACCCCTTCACCGGAACCACCACATAATTCAACCGCATACAGTCAAAGTCCAACCCCACAAACAAACACCCATTAAATTCAAACAAACACTGCTCCCAATTCGAATCTCCTTTCGCTTTGATTCGATTTCTTGAAATCTAATCGATACAACCCATCGTTACCCACTATACAATGCTAAATCGCCTCTGAAATCTGATCTTTACAGCCTGTTTTCGCCTAATTGAGCATCAGTTTCATCGAATTTGTGATGAAAGATTGTTGTTATTCTTCAATGGAAGACCCCTCATCGAAAACTAGTGCGTTGATTACGACTTTGAAGAACTCGATTCAGGCGTTGGGTAGAGGGTTTGATGTTACGTCTGATATCAGGCTTTTGTACTGCAAAGGGGCACCTGGGTCTCGGTTGATTCACTTGGATGATGAGCATACGAGAGAGCTTGTGGTTTCTGAAGATGGGTGTGTGTCGATTCCTGATGTTTCTGTTGATATTGATTGTTCTAGAGGAGAAAGGATCACTGAAGCTACACCGATTTTCAGCTTCCATGAGGTCTGTTTCTGTATTGATTCTTTGAATTGGGATTTTGTTTGTTCTGTTTTTGAATGATTAATCTTTGGTGCTTACTGTTGTTTGTTGAGATATGCTGTTGGTTTTGAATTGTGGAAGGTGATTTTTAGTAATTGAGATGTGATTTGTGAGCAATTGGTCAATTTCTTTTGGTTTGATTTTAAAGTTTCAATCAAGTTACTTATGGGTGTGTTAAAAGTTCTTGAGATTTGGGGATGTTTTTTCTAAGGTTTTGGTTTTGGGTACAAGAAATGTTGATGTGTAGGGAATCTAGTTACTATTGGCTTTTGGTACAAGATTGACTGGAATCCACTGTTGCATTGTGGGACAATGGAGGATGATCATTATGATCCTTTTCTCAGGTTTTAGATTGTTGTTGTTAAAGATCATAGTCTCTTTTATTCTTTTAGTAATTTATAAACAAATCGTATCTTTTTTATTTGTTAATCACGTAGCTTTATCATAATAAAGATTTAAGTTGTTATCCTAGACGAGTGATTCTTGTCACTACATGAGCATCAAGTTTGCATAATCATAATTGGACTGAAGTGATCAGCGGGGTAAACTACTTACATTTTCTGTGAGTTTCTATCGCTAGAATACTCATGTTCTTCATCTTCATGAATCGTCTAGGCGGTCTAGATTCTAACCCCCTTTGAGTTTATTAGCAACTATAAGTACATTGTTCTTGTACTATATTGGAATGACATTCTTTTTGTGCCAAGTATCTTTATGCCATTTCACTCTCTTTTTTATTGATTAGGGTGATTCATGGCTATTAATTGACGATAGTTTATGTCCACGCATAGGGTATTACTGCATTGACATTTGCCTTTATTAGTTATTTGACATAAATTTAGGTTGTGTGCTTCTAAAGAATGTGGAGCAAGTGTTGTACCACTTTGAAAGCGAATTTGTGTCCACATACGTCCATTATAGCGCGCAAGAATCAAACACACCATATGTAGAAAAGGCGTGTTATAGATAAAGAGCGATCTCATTACATTTTCAAGGATCGGGGAATAAGGTGGTTTTAACCAACTTTTAAAAATGATTATGATCATAACTACTATTCTTAGTTATAAATGATTATGATCATAATTTTCATCCAAATTTTGACTTCACAAACTACATACGATTCTCGTATTGACCAAGACAATGATCCTGCATGCAAGCTGAGAAACCAAAAAAGAAGTGGTAATGAGATAATCATCTATGCGTTGTTCTATTGGTAGCTTCAGTTGATATATGATCACGTCATCAGCGAGTATTAATATGTTCTTGAAACAACGCAAGTTTCCCATATAGTCACGAGGCATAAAACGACACTTTTTCCTAATTGGCTAGTTTAATTTTGGAAACTTTTAAATGATAACTTTTTTCTTTGATTATCTATTTTGGGCAAAATTGCGCTTTTTCTTTATAAGTTTTTTTTTTTGTCGTTAAAATTTTTTAGAATTAATTGTGGTTCAACCAAAAAGCGGAGCCAAAATCTAGCTTATGTTGCCTATTAAACTTTATAAGGAAAAGAAAAGGGGTACAACGTATTCCTCCATATTCATGAAGACGAAAATGGTGGTTGGTGTTATCATTGATATTTCCTATACGTGACAGTTTTCACCCACTCTAAGGATCATTTTGTTAAAATAACCAAAAAAATTGATGGTATAATATGTATATGCTTCCACGTGAATTATTTTGGCTCCACATCTGTATACAGCTCTATATGAAGTCATAGGATTATAGTAGTGAGCTTAAATATATGAACTGAACTTACTTGAAGTTTTATCTACAAACATGATAACTTTAAGATGTATGAAATAGAGTAGGTCAAATCGTGTCATTCTCATTGATCATCCGTATACTTATAGTTACAATCGAATTCAAATATATATCCTATAGATACATATCGGCTATTAGTATGGATTAAATTAGTTTATGGGGAGTCAAAGAGAACGAGTAAGACGAGCTTAACTTAAATTTTATTTACACACCTAGGTCCTACATGCACATGTCCGGGAGACGGGGAGAGTATCGGACCAACTTGGGCCTGATTTACGCAGCCTTACCCTGCATTTTTGCAAGTGGCTGTTTCCATCACTTGAACTCGTGACCTCTTGTCCACATAGCATCAACTTTACCATTGCTTCAAAGTTCACCCCTTTTACTCGCACAACTCAATTTCTTAATATGTATAGGTTAAATCACCTTATGGAAAATTAAAGAGGAATAAGATGCACAGTAGGAGTTGAATATGTTAAAAGGTTATTAGAAGTGTATTGTTGTGAAGTGAAGGCTTTTTTTCCGCAAAGACACTATGTTAAGGTGGTATAGTGTTTGGATTAGCTTATAAGATTATGATGGTAAAGTGGAGAAGTACATAATATAGTCCAAACAACCCTAAGTAGGGATATTTAGATAAATCAAGTTTTATGTGAATGTTTTTGACAAATCACCGTTAAATTTATTTATTTATTTAATATGTTTCTTTTTTGTGGCGGGTGGGGGTGGGCGGTATTATTATTACTAAAAACAATATACATGGAAATAGATGCTGTGGAAACATTTAATAAGAGCCTGATGTTTTCTTGCTTTTCTGGAAAATATTCAAAGGAAACATAATTCAATGGTAATATAAGAAATATAATAAACTCTAGTGAAATGCAAGGTGAATTGTGAATAGAATGTAGTAGAATTAAGGATTAAAATGTTTTTTGGCAGTTATGCATAGGATCCGAGGGTCTCATTAGAAACAACCTCTCTATCCCTTGGGATGGAGGTATGGGTTGCCTACATCCCACCCTCCCTAGACCTTACCAATAGTTGTGCTATGGGTGGGACTTATTGGGTATCGTTGTTGTTGTAGTAGTTATGCATAGAATATTATGACCTTGATCATTGTCTCTCTGAATCATAATTATTGGTAGCGTGGCAATAGTTCTGATATAGAACTGCATATATGCGTGATTGATTAGTCTGATTCTCACATCTATATTAAAACCGAAAGCTCAATAATCTCATAAAAAATGATTATATATGCATATATAATAGAATAAATCATGATTGTGTTTTAGAATCTTCCAAATTATGAGCAATAAGTATGTTTATACGCTATTTTTAATCTGGAAAATTAATAAATAAGTTTTTTAGACACAGATCATATTTGAAAATCTTGACGACATGCCATATACCATGGTTCATTTTACGGGCATATTAATTGTTTATATTATGGATGTTTTTATTTGCACATCCAATATATGCATGCTCGTACAAATAATCCTTTTTAGAGAAAGAGTTTTCACTAAATGCTGATGAGTGCTTTATGTAACTGTAGATGTCAACGTACTTCAATAGGAAATCTAATCTCAATGGGGATGTTCCCCTTGGAAGCTTTAATGCCATGTTCAATTTTACTGGATCAAGGCATGTTGACGCAGCAGCAACAAAATTCCTTGCAATGATCGGATACATTGTTCCATTATTCGAGGTTCATTTAGACATTTCAGATTTGGTTTTGCTTGAAGAAGTCAAACGTGCTGTTCCATATTCCTGGGATCCAGCAGCCTTAGCAAGGTAAGTGATTACACTCTTTCTTTGCTTTTTCTTTAAGACATTGATACTTGTTTATTCCACCTCCAAGCACGCAAACACAAAAGGTTGACGTTATGTGGGTTGGGTAACAAGAAAAAAAGGTACAGGTTGAAATGGGTAATTATTGGTATAGGTCAAAGCATGGTGGGTTGACTTGGAACACTTTGTATTCGAACTTTTAATTTTAAGTTAGTAGTGTGTCAAATATGACTAATAAGACTATTTTATTTAAATACATACCTACTATTTTTTCTAACTAAGTGCTTTAGGAGTTTTTATGCATTAAAAACACTTTTGGCGGCTTTTGACCCGTTAAACGTGTTACCAATTCTAGTAACTGTTTTTTATTTTATTTGTATAACTCATTAGAGATAAACATAACCCGAATCTATCCATTCATAAGTAAATAGATCAAAACTAAATATCACCTCTACAAAAAGGGTGCAAGTCAAATATGCTATCTTACAACTATCCATTCATAAGTAATTAGATTGAAATTAATTATCACCTCTACAAAAAGGGTGCAAGTCAAATATGCTATCTTTCAACAACAGATTTGATGTAGAGCTAGCAGTTCTACAAAAATTGATAGCGCTCTTAAATTTTACATCCAATACTAACCAGGGGAAGATGTAAGTTTAATCTCAAGAGAAGATACAACTTTGTTTTGCTTTAGATGAAGTCCTTTTCTGGATTTAATTAGCATCAAAGGTCATATGGGGCATCAAATGATGCCTGAGAATTGTAGGTGACAATATGAGACAGGCGGGTTGGTCAACAAGTCTAAAGGGTTTGTATCAAACAGATAACATTATTAGAAAAAAAAAACCTAGTGTTCTTAATTTCTCTTTTAGTCTTTTTAGTTAACTGTATGGTCTATACATATACACACATAGTTTAACCATCCAAATAGTTTGTATTTTATAGTTGATGAACATGCACCACGGCTTCAAATTTTCTAATTTTCTGAAGGTTATAGAAGGCTTAGAAGTTAAAAACCAATTTTTATACAAGATTATGCCATAATTTTTCAATCAGATGATGGTATCCTATGATTATAACTATCATAAATCTTTTTTCAGCTTCATTGAAAATTATGGCACCCATATTGTCACCTCTACGACAGTTGGAGGGAGAGATGTAGTTTATATAAAGCAGCATCAATCATCTCCTTTGTCGTTAGCGGATATTGATAATTATGTGAAAGACATCGGAGAACACAGATTTGTTGATACAAAAGGCCAATCAAGTTCGGGGCCCTTAAAGTACAAAGACAAGGTTTGTATAGCTCTCCAACTCAAGCAGACTGTCTCATAAACTAAAAAATACATGCGGTGTTTGAATTTGCAATCTGAAAGTGATTATGTGACATTGAATTATCAGCTTTAATAGAACAGCTTGTTGGATTTAACTGTTTGAAATTATAATAATTTTGGTCTTTAAAAGCACGCGTGAGGTAACTTAGGTGATGAGAAAAACGCTTCCAAGACCTAAGCGCCTCACTCCTTTTAAAACCAGGCAATTTAATTTAACTGATTTTTTCTTTGTTGCAGGATGTAACTGTTATTTTTAGACGAAGAGGTGGGGACGACCTTGAGCAAAGTCATGCAAAATGGGCAGAAACTGTAGAAACAGCACCCGATGTAATCAATATGAGTTTTACTCCCATTGTATCTTTGCTTGACCAAGACGTACCTGGAATAAAGCACTTGGCCCGCGCCATTGAGTTATACTTGGAATGTAAGGCCTTACCTCGACTTTATTAATTTGTATTAAAAGTAATAGTGTGTCAAACATACAAGCTATAGTATTCTACTAAGAGACTTGAACAGTTACTCTTGGCACTCTAATATGTTTGCTTCTATTCCTCTTTATTCCAGACAAGCCTCCTATAGAGGATTTACAATACTTTTTGGAGTTCCAAATCTCTCGAGTCTGGGCTCCCGAACAAAGTAGCATTCAAAGAAAGGAACCGGTTTGTCCAACTCTTCAGTTTAGTTTGATGGGCCCTAAGCTTCACATAAGTCTGGAGCAGGTATACTTAAAAATTTTAGGAGCACCTCTCCAAGTATATATATTTTGGCCTTTCTTTGCATGAGTGAGTAATTTCTTGAGTTGGGAGTATGAGAGTATCGACCCATTAACTTAGGATTGGTTCGATTCGGATTATGTGTTATCTCTAACAGATCAAACGGCTAAATAAAGAAACATGAATGTCTTGCAAATGTTTTAATTCATTAAACATCCTACATCATATACTCAGAAGTTAGATGCCTTTTAAATTGCTTTCCTAATCATAAACGTCCTACATAATTATGTATTAAAAATAAATATTTTTGGAGAAAAGGTGTTTCGGGTCAACTCAACCCTACCTCTGTTGACTATACAAAATAGTATCCCAACGGCCGAACCCACATGTCCTTGTGCCATTGGTGATTTTGAATGGTGACAGTTGAATCTTCCTAGTTAAAAGACCAAGGACATATAATGTGCAACGGATTGAATTGAAAAGTAAGACTTGATACTTGACAGCAGAGCATCAAGTTCTTACCTTGAACATGCCTCGTTGAAAGAATTTGACATGTCCTATTATATAAATCCATATGATAGTATCTAAGCTTCCTATAAATATTCATAAACCAGTGAAAACACAAATCAAGAAATAAATCATCCCTCTTTATGTCTCGTGCAATTCACGTGCATATTTGGATATAGGGATGTTAAATATAGTTGCCACATTCCTTGTGTCCAAAAAAAGTAAGTAGAAGTTCTTGCCGTCATTAAAAATTACAAAGGTGGTTGTTACTACTAGTATTAGGTGGCGAAATGGATGGGCCAGGCAGGTTGAGTAACATATGAAAACATGTTTACGACCAAAATGGTAAACTTGTAGGAAGGGTCTAAACGGGTTGGATCAACCTGCCAACACTTCTGTTTGCCCATTTATTAAAATTGTTATAAATATTTGGTGTATTAAGATGATTAATAGAACCGTTTATAAAAATTATTATATAATTTTGTTGCATGCAACAATTTAGGAGGTGATACACAATTAGAGTTGTTAATACATCTAATTTTACAGGTGACAGTTGGGCGTAAGCCAGTAACAGGACTTAAACTCAACTTAGAAGGAAGCAAGCAAAACAGACTAGCAATCCATTTACAGCACTTGGTGTCCCTTCCCAAAATCCTCCAACCCCATTGGGATGCACACATGGCCATCGGTGCACCCAAATGGCAAGGTCCTGAAGAGCAGGACAGTCGTTGGTTCGAACCCATCAAGTGGAAGAACTTCTCACATGTAAGTACAGCACCCATAGAACACACCGAGACCTACATTGGAGATCTCTCTGGGGTCCACATTGTCACTGGGGCCCAGTTTGGCGTATGGGACTTCGGTGCCAGAAGTGTCCTGCACCTCAAGCTTCTCTTCTCCAAAGTACCAGGTTGTACCATACGCCGTTCTGTATGGGATCATAGCCCAAGCAATCTTCAAAGGCCCGGAGATGATAAGGGGGGAGATAGTTCAAGCCAATCTGGTAAACTAGCGAAAATTGTGGATATGACGGAAATGTCAAAGGGCCCACAAGACGTTCCAGGGCATTGGTTAGTCACCGGCGCTAAACTTGGTGTAGATAAAGGGAAGATCGTTCTACGCGTGAAATACTCCTTATTGAACTACTAATGATGGTGATTGTGTTATTTTTTGCACATGCAAACTGTTCATTGAGTTATGTTCATGCATTTAGTCACAGTAGAGTTTATTATTTTGTTGTTTTGTGTCCTAAATTTGTTTGTAGTTATGATACAAAGGTAAAGTTACTTGTTTGAGTTCATACATGTATATGATCTACACCAGAGTAGAAGTCTTGTAGGATTTGAATTGTTTATGCGGATGCTTCCCCATGTCTGACTTTTGAAATATGTGGGGACATATGTCTCACTGTTTGCATTTAATCCTTTTTATATGCATTTTTGATTGCAAGTTAAATGTATGGTTGTTTGGAGAAGAAATTAGAAAGAAACAAAGTACATGTATCTTCATGTTAGCATTGAAGGCATTAAGTGTGTTGCGAAAATATTGTATGATAAGCAAGTCATGATTGGATGCAAAATGAAGATAGCTAAGAATACATTTCATTGCGGAGCAATGATTATCTATGAGGGCATACGTAAGATAATCGACTTTATAAACTTCAAGGGTGATATCTAGCCAAAAGAATGTGACATATTGAAGAACACTAACAAGTTGTTTGAATTTCATTGGATTTAAGATGGTTGGACCGTCACCAAACGACAATATTGTGGATGAACTCATAGGGGATGGAACAGGCTTGGAGCCAGTTAGACGACCCGGTGGAGAAATCCTAAAATATATTTTCTTAGGATGGCCGATGGGACAATGTTCTATTTGAATAAAACACCTATAACGGAAAGAAAAGAGATGAGAAAATGTTGGATTCTCATCTATTTGATTCTCGAGCTATTGTATTTCTTGTTGAAGGTGGTAGAGCATAAGTGTTGAAAATACTTAATGTAACGCTCAGTATTTTACAAACTTCTTTAATATTAGTAGAACATTTATTTTAAAATTTTAAAACATTAATGCCCTATTTATTTTAAAGTTTCCTAAAATGATCAAAATTCTATAAACAAGTTATGGGAATATTGTAAATGATTTAGATTAAAATAAGATAGATATTTAAAGCCATTAATTACATATCAAAACACTAGATGCTAGTGACATAAACATGCCCTAAAAGGAAACTATCAACTATTCAGTTTCACGCTCTATAACTAATTTTTAACATTCATGGATGCATTATTTACAAGCGTATGTCATAAAATAACGACAAACTTAAGTAGATACATACAAGGTTTATACTTTGGACACCAAATGAAAATTAAAAAAACAAAAAAACTTATTCACATATTTTTTAGAAAAATACTACTCTTATGGTATATAAATATAGTACTAGTAGATAATCAATTATCATGTTTAACAAAATAAGCTGAACCTGCATATGAAGAGTTTGTATAATTTGAATATTTGATATAAATGAAGTGTTTAAAGAGTCGGAAGAAAATTTTCATAACAACTAGAATTAGAATCACTCTAAGCAAATAGTAAAAGAAAAGAAAAACTTTGGATAAAATCTCCAACAATGTCTTACAATATCATGCTACATTAAAATGATGTATTTTTACAACCACCATTATTAAAGGCTGGTGTGTACTTCTAACAAAAAATAACACAGAGAGTTATTTCATTGTAAAAATGCACAATGTAATACTACACATATCTTCTTTGTTAAATTCTCTTCTTGTATTATGAAATAAAGGCTTCTCATATTGAAGTCTAGAGATATGCAACAAAAACTTATTTCAAGTTCTTTTATCATTGTTTGAATTATGTTAGATAAAATTAACTTGAATCATGACTTTAAATAAGAGAATGTATATATAGACAGCCCAAAATTATAAATAACATCTCAAAATTCTATACGTGTCGTATAGCATCATACACGTCGTATAGGGGTGTCGAATAGCTCTATACGAGGCGTATAACCCCTTCTGACAGGCCCCTGAATTTTTCTCGTAGTCAGTGTCGAAATTTGTTATACGCGTTGTATAACCCTATATGTGTCGTATAGGGCTATATGGGGCGTATAGCCCCCTGACAGCCTGAATTTTTCTCGTTTTTAATGTTTTCGATCTTATATGTCGCGTATGGTGCCATACGAGAGGGGATGCCAATTTATAATATAGAATGTTTTTTTTTAATGATATGAATCATAAAACCATAGCCTATAACCCTGTTTAATTAAAACTCTACATTTAGGTTATTCATTTTCACAGCACAAGATCAAGTTACACATAGTTTAGTAGTAGATCGCATACAGAGTGAAGTAGACAACCCTAAACGTAAAACCCCCAATTAAACCTCACAAAACAACCCTCCAATGGCGGAATCAAAACCTGAGGTGTCGTTGAAAGATCAAGGGAACGAGTTCTTTAAGGCTGGAAATTACCTAAAGGCAGCTGCTTTATACACTCAAGCCATCAAGAAAGATCCTTCGAACCCCACCCTTTACAGGTAACACATCTTTTTGCTACTATTTACTTGATAATATCAAGTTCTAGTGTTATTCATAAGTTGGAAAAAAGTGTTTGATTCACTTCAAATCGATTTGGGGTTTGTTATTTGAAGCAGTGGAAGCAGTTTGTATCGAATGTTAGATCGTGTTTGTACTATATGTGATAAACCCTAAATCTGGACATATGTGTTGAACTCTGTTCTAGGGTCTTACTGGTAGTTCTCTTTTTTCATATGTAGTAGAAAAGGTTGGGGTTTCAGGGTTACATTGTGAGGATGCATTGTTGGCAGTCTTAACACTTTGAGTTCCTGTTGATGCTATGTGGTTGTGGTTTCTGGTATTGTACGGGAGATATGCTAGTTCGCTACACAAAATGCAAGTGAAAGTAGAGGAATGATGAACTAGAGAGCTTAATTGTAGTTACCATACAGAGTGCTTTGAAGTTTATGGTAACAGGGGTAGTTTCTTATGTTGTGGAAATGTAAATTTTTGTGGAATGTGAACGGATCGTAAATTTCTGGAAGTATGCCAAAAGATTTCTGAGATTATTTACATCATTTTTTTTCAACCAACTGTTTTTAGTGTATGCAATACCAGAGGTTCCTTAAAAAACTCTATATTTGTTTGCACTCACCATCCATATCTTGGAGTGAGCACGGAGTAGGATGAGCGCTAGATATGCCTCCATAATACAAAATCGTGCGCATGTGATGTTGAAATGCCATATTCATAAATAGTCAATAGTGTACTTTTTTTGCCTCTTATTTAAATCTGGTGTCTGTGTGTGTTGGGACTTAGACATGTTGACCTGGTGAGTAAAGCCTTAATTGTATTAATCAATTAACCCATTTGGAAGATAGATCATCTTCATTGCAATTTTAATCATATTTATTGTTATTTACTGGTGTCTGATAGGAGAGATCGCAAGAAGGGTGTGTTGGGCAAGCGGTTCAAATGGATAATCAAATGTGTGTCTAATCAGTTTGGGTTAATTCACAACCGCTTGCTTTTTCATTTCTTTGATCCTCTTTTATATTATTTATTAATGTGTTAAAAGATGATTAGAAAAAAATATATTATTACAGTAATAATCCAGATTTATCAATAAAACGATTTTAGGTGTTTCCATGTATTATCATACACTTTACATATTACTGTAATAATCTGACTTTATAAATAGAGTGGTTTTAGGTGCTTCCATTTATTATTGTACACTTTACATGACTTCTGATCATATCAGCTCATTTGACTTGTTTCTTTTTAGTAAGTTTTTTATTTGCCTGATCTGATGGTTTGAGAATTAACATAACCCAATTTGACTTATTCGTAAGCATTTAGGTCGATATTGCCACCTCTATGGCTCTATCTGATAGTAATATTCATCATCTTGCCTTTGGTTTATCTTGATTAGGATGCCATTCCTTTTTTGTCACCTTTCTCAACTCTATTTATTCTATTTCCAGCAATCGTGCTGCGGCATTTCTAAATCTTGTTAAGCTCCAGAAAGCACTCAGTGATGCTGAAACTACCATATCTTTGAATCCCAGCTGGGACAAGGTATTAAAGTCTAAAACGGCCTATAGTGTTTAATATTTGTTCGTGGGTATTAGTTTGTTATTCTTTCTGAAAAAGTGTCACTGTTTATCCACAGGGTTACTTCAGGAAAGGGTGTGTATTAGAGGCCATGGAGCGATATGATGATGTACAATAACAGTCTTTTTAGATGGTTTTGGTATATTTATTATCAACAAGTTGAAGCCAATATTCTTATATTATTAATGTTTTATATGTAATGTAGGCGTTGGATGCCTTTAGAATAGCCTCACAGCACAATCCACAAAGTACAGAGGTGTCGAGAAAGATCAAGAGGCTCACACAGTTGTCAAAAGATAAAAAACGGTCAGAAGAAGTGAACAATATGAGATCTAATGTTGATCTAGCAAAACACTTGGATGGTTTCAAATCTGAATTGGTAATTTTTCTTTAATGATAGTTTGAATAATCATTTGATTTGTCCAGGGCTTGTTTTCTATTTACATTATTCTGTAATTCAAACAGTGTTTATAATTTTATATTGTTGTAATGAAATGAAAAAAAAAGCCTCGCAAATATTAGTTTCTCAGTTTTGTTGGCAATTTATCTTTTGTGAAACTATTTCATTTGTTCTTTCTTTGTGTGAAAAATAAATAACTATTTGAAGATGAAGTATGATTTAAAAGTGTTATATCTTTCAGGCGCAGAAGCATGTAAATGAGGAACATTGGAAAGATATTTTCTCTTTTGTGGTTGAAACAATGGAGACTGCTGTTAAATCATGGCATCAAACATCAAATGTTGATGCAAGAGTTTATTTCCTGCTCGATAAGGAGAAGACAGACACTGAAAAATATGCACCAGTGGTCAACATTGACAAGGTATACAATCTCTACCACCACTTATCTTACTGTCTATTTTCCCCTTAAATTCTTCCCGACCCCATATCTTCCTTTTAAAAGCTTTCAACTATTTAATAAGGTGAGAGATGGACCCTAGTCAAAATAGATCACTCTTTGTACACGTCGAAAACCCAAAACATTTTTTTTTGAAGTTTGAATGAAAATTAGTGTGTCAAATATGATTGCAAAACTTATGCTACTCCAATAGTTGTATATTATGAATTGTCTGCGAGGTTTTGTGAGTAAGAATTACATTTTTTGTGACTTTCTGACCCTTTTTGATGGAAGATGTTTTCTATTATACCCATTTGAGATAAACGTAACCTGCGTTGACCCATTTATTAAGAAATGGTTCGAAATTGCCAACTAAGTTTAAAATAAACTCCGCTTATGAGGATGCTGCCATTTTCATTAAACAGGCATTTGAGTCACCCCATACGCATGGTGATTGTATTTCCTTTCTAAGGCAATATGCCGTGGACTCTTGTTCTCGAGCAGCATGCTTAATTGTACCGAAGAATGCCATATCATATCCGCAGGTAATGTGGATATCCATTTTGTATTTATGTGCATGTTTATCTATTTATTATATATTTATGATTGATAAAATCTTAGGCCATGAAGCACATGGAAAGGCCTAAGGAACCACTTAAGTCCTCTGATTGAGTGACTATGCTAACAATTACTTTTGAATGAGAGCAATAGAAATATAATTTCAGCAGCTCCTTAGCCTTTGTTAGCTTTCTTGATTTGCAGGTGTGGAAAGGACAGGGGTCAAGGAAATGGAAGCATGGGCAAAGCGATGGATTTTTTGCGCAGTTTGAATCGCCTCTTCTCAGAAAAGAATGGTTCATCCCTAGTTCTTCAGAGAAAGGCCAGATATTGTGCAGGTTAGTGTGTGTGATAAACTAATTGCTCATGAACCATAGCTTATAATATTTCACATGTGACATCTAACTAATAGTATATCTTGTAGATACTAGATAGGGGTGTAAATGGAATGCGTATACATATTCCATCTTCATATCTTATTGATTCATTAATTGTTTGAAATCATACGCACATCATAAAGTTGTTAAGAGGATGTGGTTGTATCCATATCCTTTTCTAACAATTTGAATATCCAAATTAGATAGAGGCCAAAATATTTGTTTTCATTTGTCGAAGATTCAGGACTGCCCGTGTATTAAAGTTAGTTTTTGAAAATAGACTGAAGTTAGAAGAAAGATGACTCGTTTCACTGAAAATCAAACCATGCTAAAATATATTTTTTAACATTAATTGAATCAAGATAGAAGTTTTATTCAATAATGTGGAAAAAAGTGCAAGCAACACTAGGGGTGTAAAGTGTAAGCAGGCTGAGCCAAGCTAGGCCGCTAGGCCCGGCTCGGAGCTTAAACCTTGCTGAAAACTTGAGCTTGGCTTGAAATTAATTGGCTTGCTCAGTTTAAGCTCGGGTTGGATCGGCTACATTGATAGACCTTAGAAGAAAGAATATGTTTTGATGTGAAGTGGACCAAATAATGAAGTGTTAGACTTAAAAGATTGAATGTCTTTTACTTTGGCCATGAGCTTCGAGCCATGAGCTATTTGGATTGTCCTAGTCTAATTTACTGTAGTGTTCAGGGTATAATCATATTAAATCAACCTTTTATACGCCTGCATCAGGCTATTTCCAACTAGCAAGCTTCAATCGGTTGCATACTTTCGCTCAACACATATTTTAGACAACGGGTCATTTATTTAATGGATTTAGATGAAACAGCAACTTCATGAGTTTCGTTCTGTTCCTTGTCTGCTGTTTTGTTAACATTTTTTTCTGAAAACATATAATTTTATTTTCAGGGATCCAGTGGCATTAGATATCAGTGCCCATGAAGTGATTCCGAAGATATTCAAAGATACTTAGTCACACTTTATTGTGGAATGAATGCATACAAATGGGTGAAATCTGCATTTGCAAGAATGGCTCTATTGCTGGTATGCAAAATGCTGGATACACTTCAAGAGAGGACCCTGTGAAAGCAAAACATTAAGTTTTCAGAAAGTTTTTGAATAGGTTTTGTTTATTTTCGATTATCATTCAATCATGTTTTCGCTTTGATTAGTGTTGGTTTGTGCAGACCATAAGGATTAATGTTTGATTGAAAGCTAGTAACTTTGTCATCAGACCCTCAAGTGGCTTCTTCCTTTATGTTGTGTTACTAAGGTTGTTCATGGCTTATGGACTGGACCGAGACCAAAACCAGAACGAAAAAATAAACGCAACCAACGAACCAGACCGGGCTGTTGTATTTGGTCTTCGGTCAATTGGTTTAACGGGTTGGACCGGAACTGATTAAAGAATGGGCTAATGTGTTTGCAGGCTCTTACCCCATAATATCAGTAATTTTTAACCAATATTCACCATGTAGAGATGTGAATAACAGTTAAACAAGCTCTTGATATTTTTAGTTAATTTCGGTTTTGGTCCCTGTATTTTATAGATTTTTCCCACTTGAGTACCAACGTTTGTTTTGTATCTATTATTGGTTTGAGTTTTCAAAATCGTTTATGTTTTTGTTCTTCTGACTAACAATGTTAACATTTTTTGTTAGATTTTTTTGAAAAGACGAAAATACCCTTGGGGCTGAAATGGTTATTACAAACTTTGTTTTTTTTTTAATCAAACCACCACCCTCAAATCTAATTTTAGGAGATAGATGCATATAGATGGATGATGATGAAGGTTTCAGATTTGATTTTAGGGAAAGTTCAAAGGCGATCGTAGGTGGTTGTGGTGGTGGCTGGCGTGTTGGAGGTGGTGAACTCATGGTGGTGGTGGTAGTAGTCTGTAGTTGCAAAAGGGACGAGAGGCGGAGGTGCGGTTGCGACAACGGTGATGTGGCAGAGGTGTGGTTGTGACAGTGGTTGTACGGCGGAGGTGTAGCGGCGGTAGTAGCTATGTTGTGGTGGATGTGCGGTGGCGCCCAGGGGGTTAGGGTTTGGATTGATAGAGAGAGTTGAGATAGTGGGCAGAGTTTTTTTTCTCTCTAAGTTTGTGTGTATTTCATGGTGTATGGAGTGGGTGTGAAATGAGACTAGAGGTTTAACAATGGATATTTTGGTCATTTATCATGCACTTAACACTCACATAATAGAAATATATTAACGACGTTAGTAAAATGGACTGAAACAGAAAAGATTTTAAAAACCTAGGCTAATAATAGAGACAGAATAAACGTTGGTACTCAAGTGGAGACAATTCACAAAACACAAGGACCAAAACCGAAATTATCTCTATAATTTATAACGAGCCTTTGGGCCTTTATGCATGCATATGTTTCATGATATGGTAAAATAACTGGAATGCATGTTGAGCTATTTATTGAGAAAGCAAAGAGCAAATTGGTTTCTTTTAGTTCTTTTTCCTAAAGCAATATGATTTTCAAATTGATTTTAATCACGTTTAAATTTGAGTGATTTTTAAAAGTTTTTGATTTTTATCATAGCCTATTAACTTAAATGTTCTTTTAGTTTTCCATATTTTTGGAGGAAAAACATATACTATCAAATTATTATTATCATATTATGTATCAAATTAATAAAAACATAAAATTACAAAAATCAACTTTGAATCTTACTTGATGTTATCAAATTTGGATTAAAGCTTCCCATGCAATCGTGGACAACTTGAAATAAAAGTACTTATATTGCTTTATGCAATAAAATAAATTATAACATGTCTCAATAAATGCACATGGTAAATGTTTATAACGATCAAATGAAGAATAATTTAACTAAAAAAAGAATCAAGTATAAGTTTATTTTATTACATCAAGTAGAAATTAATTATTGAACTAATTACAACTAATCAAATTAAGATATATGGTATAAATAATGAAACTTTAGTTTAAAAGAGAATTTCATATATATTCCTACAATCTTATGAAATATTATATATACCCAATCAAAAATTAAAATATCACATATGTCCTTACAAACTAATTAAAATATTATTTTATCCATTTCAAAGCATTCACAATAGTTTCCCCAACCCCATCCTCATATATACACTAAAACATTATTTTTTTACTATCTCTTTCAATTAAATAGAACTTTACTATATATATCATTACATATTCTCCCTCCTCCACTCACAACCACTTTTAAAATTATTAGAAAATTTATGGGGGTTGTACCGTAATTCTCTATATTTCCCTAAATATGGGGAATCAAGGTACAACCCCCATAAATATTCACTCTCCTTCACTCACAACCACTAACAACCATCATCTTTAATATAGGCACACACTCACATCGAAAATAGAAAACCCACTGTGAATATTCCCTTTAAACACATTTTAAAATATGGTCATTCTACCCTTATTTATTTTAAAACCTTAAATTTCACATCCACCCACTTTTAACCCCAAAAGTTACTTGCTAATAATAGTTCTATCAAATTATCAAGATTTCATACCTATCATCATAAACTCTGTGAAAAGATATTAATATATAATAAATATATTTGATAAGGGTAAAATTGTCATAAACTAAAAATTCGTTTATCTAAGGAAGTATATGATATCTTAAGTTTTGATTGGATATATATGATATTTAACAAGTTTATTGGGATTATGAAATTCTCCCTTAGTTTAAACACAGACGTTCGCCTATAAAATATAGGTGTTCATTTTTTTATGGAGTTGCCCACGATTTTAACGGAGTCAACTGCATTTTCATGGAGTTGTACGAGTATAAAGTTCTATTTTCAATTAATTAGTTTTTTTACCTGTTGCGCATTGCGGCGACATCATACGCGGCGTGATAAAATATAGACTACAATCGACCGGATTGGTTTCCGGACTATTTATGCCGAAACATAGAGTAATTCATATTTGTACAATTCAATGAAACGTATTATATTTGACCCAACTTTTTTCCAACTACAATTATGTCGAAACGTAGACAAGCTCAAAATGTACATAAAAAACATATGCAACTACACCATATACGATGTGATATGGTATATATTACAATCGTTCCCACTTGTTAGCGAACTAAATTTACATCGAAACATAGAGTAACTCGGATTTATCCAAACAAAACTTACGTCGAAACATAAACTAACTCAAAGCGTATATAAATATAAGCATGGAAGCGGTTTATATTTGACCCCGCCTCATTGCTAAACAAAATTTACATCAAAACGATGAACGTCGAAATGTAAATAATCTCATCAGGAGCATTGGTTCAATCCATTACAACGGTTAAACTCAAACAATCAAACCATCAATCGATTTGGCTTACATTTATGCAACACCGTAAAACCATTCGTTTACCTATAAATCCTAACCGGACCGTGATCTTCCTCACCTTTAATTACAAAATTATAACATTTTTTAGTTGAAATTAATTTTAGGCATGCTTAAATTTGTAGATGCATTTAGTCATTATTTGGAACATGAATGGAACATGAAGTAATAATAGTTATACCGTTAAAACAACACTGATGTGGGCGTGGGGTAGTTGGTGCTACGGTGATGGTGGTGTTGATTGTTGAGAGTGAATTTGGAAGAGAAAGATATGGGAGAAGGGTTAAAGATCTTTTTATTATTGTGAGAGATAAAAAGATAAAGGGGTAAACAATAAAGAAAATTAAATGAATGTTAGATTTCCTAGGAGCAGTTGCTCTGTTTCTTTTTTCAAATATACAAGTAAAGTATTCTATTGTAATTATTTATTTTATTTGATGTAAGATAAATACAAATAATATATAAGGTAAACTAATATAACATTTCTAAATTATTTTTAGTAAAACATAATACAAGTTGCACATGTTACCGGTTTAACATTTATTTATTTAGGGTTTGTATTTAAAATTTAATTTTAGGTGTTTATATTAGAACATTTAAAATACAAATAGGAACAATATATTAGTATTACTATGTTTAACATGAAATTAAAATAGTTATTGATTGTATAATATTTTATAGATTGATTGTTATCTTACTATCATTAATATCTAAACTTGTGTTACTAAAATAGCTAAAACTAATACAACAACCTATATACATTCATATTTTATTTAATAATTTTTATGATGTCTTTCTTTTTTTAAAACATATAATATTCATTCTATGACATTATATAAGCCCCGCGGCAATGCGCGGGAGTATTATACTAGTTATTATTATTATTATTATACTACATATATTAAATTGTTTGTGTATTAACATTATTACTGTTACTTCAAACATCAATTAATATTATATTATTATATTATTATATTATTATATTATTATATTATTATATTAATATATTATTATGTTATTATATTATTATATCATTATATTATTATATTATTATATTTAGTTTTACTTATATTAGTTTCTCTTATAACTTGTAAAATATAACAATTTTTAAAATTTCAACTATACCGTTACAACGTGCGTATTTTCATCTACGTGTGACACAAATTTTATTCAAACCGAGTCGGGTCAAATTTATATCGAAACGTTCGATATAAAAGTAACCCAACTCGGTTTTGCATTAAGTTTTTGTCACACTAGATGAAACTAAAACACATCGTAACGGTATAAAGTTATGTATGTTATTACCGTCTCCTTAACACACGGATTTACAACAACATTTCAACATTAGTTTTTCTCGCGGTTTTACACTTGGTTTGAAGACGGGTAGTGACATAGCCGACTTCGAAATATCTCGCTACCTCTCAAGCTGGATGGTCGGTTATGTCTTACCCTTATAACTAGAAGTGTTAAACGGGTCGTATTCTCGAGTTGACAGTTAAAAGCTTTGTTACAACTTTAACCCATCAACCCACAAACCTAACCTCTTACCTAAACCTCAAAGTCAAACAATTTGAGGAATTATTAAATGACTTTAATGGAGACCTAAAGGGTGCATGTTGAAAACTATTCATTACATCATACGTATCACAATCATGGTGGTTAAAACTCGAATCATATGATTCTTATCCAATCAAAAGGAGTCAACGGAACGCCCACTTGGAATCTGAACGTGATTTTAATTTTAAAAATGGCGGATTTATGGCAGCTTGTAGTCGCCGGATCTTACTATCTATCCGCTCAAATTTTGACTTTTTGTCACTCTAATCTTGATTTCAATCAACCACAAGCAACAGCTACATTCAATAATTCATCCATTGATCTTTTTCTTTCTCGAAAGTCAAACCCATTTCATCTCTGTGTCCATGGAGATAACGAAAGCAGAGTTGTTGATGGTGTTTCTGTGGTTCAACATGTTAAGATCTTCTGAATCTGTGGTGCCACAACAGGAAGGTGAGAAATTGGGTTCAATTTGATTGTTCGTTTTGCTTGTAAGATTGATATCTGATAATAAAGTTAGCTTCTTGACGTGTGAATGATCAAGTGTTCAGTGGTTGTTAGCTTTTGGTGGTGTGTTGGGGAGTGATTGTTTTAGTTGTGTATAAGGTGTTTGATGAAATGCGTGATGTGGGTAGTTTGACATGGGTATGGGTGTATGACTTCGTTTGGATGTTACATGCAGTAGTTATAATCAACTTACATGCCAAACGGGTCGAAAGTTCACCAAAGTGGATTCAAATACTTGCAAGTTACAATCTTGTAATATTTATGCAGGAATTGCAATATGTCGTTTTTTTCTTTACAAATATTTGAACTGAACTATTAGTCTATTGCCATTCTTGCAGATTATTGATGCTAATGTGTTTCCCCAACAAAATTCTCATATTTTATCAAGTGAAGAGCAATTTAGATAAGGCTAGCACAAATTAAATGAAATGTTATGAATTTCAACATAGCGATTGTCGTACCTTATAGTTTAACTGTTTTGAATAAACACTATATGTCTCTATATCCATGCAAACTTTGATAAAAGTTTCGATCATACTTACAAAGGTCTTCTGAATTTGCTTTGACCCAGTGGTAGCTGTTAGTAATATTCTTACTACAATGGGTGCAACCAATTGGAGTTTCAATGGTGACGCTTGCAGCCTTGATCCGATTACTGAAGTGCCAAAGCTAACTCAGGAAGCTGATGCCAGTATTGGATGTGATTGCAACATCGCCAACAACAGTGACTGTCATGTCGTAAGCATGTATAATACACTTGTCCTACTCTGCTCTGAAATGCAATGCATTAGGAATGTTATGTTATATATGCATCTCTTTTAGAGGTGGCAAAATGGATGGGCTGGGTAATGGTTCAAAACGGTCATGTTCAAGCATATTTTGTCTAGATTATATTAAAAGTTTCTATTAATGCTTAGTGTGTCAGATATGGTTTTAGGAGCCCATGGCCTTATAGCCTAGTGGCATTGGTGATCCCCCTACAAAAGGGGTGTGGGTTCAAATCCTTGCAAGTGCAATGTTAGGTGGTGTTATGAGTAAAAAAATTGTTGTTGAAAAAAAAAGATATGGTTATGGGAAGTATATTATTATAACAAATACTTTTAAAAATAAAATGATTTTGGAGATTATAGGCATAAAAAAATACAGTTTGGGTGACCTTCAATCCATTTGAACCATTTCCTTTTACCTTTTTTTTCACTACATACAGATACAACAAAACCATAAGTGACATTCATAAGTGGATGGGTGAAATTGCCACCCCTAATCTCCTTGATATACAAGGGCTTCAAAGTTTTACAAGTATGTTTTTGATGATTCTAAAAGAAAGGAAGCTAAATTAAACCTCTTTTCTATACCACACCATTTTAAACTCATTAAAAGATCTTTTTTTGGTTAAATGTTATATTGAGATCCATCCTTTTGGGATGCATAAAAGAATTATCGGTTAGTTGTTAAGCAATTGCTTCTTACAAAATTAGTGTCAACCTTATCTGAAAGTGTAAGAATCCAGAACAAGTTAGAAGTAACCATCTTAATACTTGACCCTAAAAGTCAAAATATTTGTTGATCTAATGCAGCACATTGAAGTTTTACAGTCTTCCGGGTGTTCTTTCACCTGAGCTGGTGAAGCTTCCTTATCTCAATTCAATGTGAGCTCATAACTTTACAATGCTGGATTATTATGTTTGATTATATATTATGAATGAAAATCAAGTTAGTCTCAAATATGTTTGTTTGATTTACAGTGACTTTGCTTACAATTACTTAAATGGCCCAATTCCACCAGAATGGGGCATGACCCAATTGCAAGAAATGTGAGATTCATTTCTTATGCTTATTTTTTTCAGAATCTTTTCTGTATGAGTAACTTTGTAAACTTAAGGGTCTGACCTGATAAGCATTGACCATAATGCAGTTCTCTTCTTGGCAATCGAATAAGTGGGAAAATTCCACCTGAACTAGGGAATATTACCACTCTCACAAAGCTGTAGGTCATCTTGATTTTATTTATTTATTTCTTTTGCTTGGAATCTTTCTTCAAAGTGAAACTCTTTAGACAGAGGTGGTCAAAAACATTGATCTAAGTAAATTTTTTAATCAGGGATTTTGAAGCAAACTATCTTTCAGGAACGATTCCTTCTCAATTTGGGAGATTATCTAATTTGAAATCTTTGTAAGATTTATTAATCCTATGTTGACATGTTTTTCTCCATTAGGTATTTAATTGTTCTAAATTTCTAACTAAGTTTGTTTATATCACTACATTAAATTCCAGGATGTTGTCTTCAAACCAGTTGACAGGGACGTTGCCAGCAGCCCTTGGTGAACTAAGAAACTTAACAAATTTGTAAATATTCCACATTATCGCTTGTACAGTATTTCCTTATTCTAAAAATAGCTTCATTTTAAAAGTTTAAGTAAGTCTGATAAGTTTTCAAGTTCCAACTTCATAGTTGATATGGGATTTAAGATAAATTTTTTTAATTACATGGAACTTTTAATAATTGTTACACATAATACAATTCATATGAAAGTCCATTTGAGTTCAAACGACAGAATGTACCTCAATGTTTTGGAATGGAGGGAGCAGATGTTCTATGACTTCTTCATGATTCTAATGTTACAACTCATACATCTTTCTTTTGCAATACAGTAGGATAAACGATAACAACTTCAGTGGGCCCATACCTGATTTCATACAGAACTGGGAAAATCTTTCTCGGCTGTAAGATTGTTTTTCATTTGTATCGTTTTATTGCATTACAATGCTATTATAAATATCACACCAGGCATTCATTTCATTGATCTTATTTGTTGTTTGTTCTTTCTGAAGTGAAATGGTTGCAAGTGGACTGGAGGGGCCAATTCCTTCAAATATATCTCTTCTTGTGAAATTAACCGACTTGTGAGTGAATAATCTCCTCTAATATTCATAACTGGTTAGCACATATCCTTGGAGCAACTAGAAAGGGAAATACCAATTTGTGACACAAATGTCATGGTGCAAATGCAAGGAATTAACATGTTTACTTGCCTCCCCAACCCTTGCAAAGTGGAGGCTTTCTAAGTTTCAGTTTTTGGTAGAGGTGAAAAAAATGGACAGATCTGGCAGGTTGTCTAACAAGTTAAACGGGTTGATTGTGTCAGCCGCCTAGAAACATTTTTTTTGTTTCTTGTTTTCTTGAACTTCACAAATAATTTAGTGTTTCAAATGTGATAGACAAACTATATTATTAAATTGATAAGATAATATTCGAAATAAAAAAATTCCGTGGTTTTGTGCACTTTAAAGAATATTTTAAATTGTACTATTTGATCTGGTAGAGGAAAAGTATAACCCAAGTCGACCCGTTCATTCATAAATGGGTCGAAACTGCCATCTCTAGCTCTTGGCTATCCTTTATATATATATATATATATATATATATATATATATATATATATATATATATATATATATATATATATATATATATGTATATATATATATATACACACATATACATTCATTTTTTGGTCAAACTATTTATGCCATCAGTTCTTGTTTGGCAGGAGGATTAGTGACATTGCTGGACCAATGCAGGGATTTCCTCCACTTAATAATACTAGAGGATTGATAAGGCTGTATGTACAAAATTCATTTTGTTTTGATTTATATGCTTAGACATACAAAATGATGAACTTCTATTATGAATTTAGGGTCCTGAGAAATTGCAACCTATCAGGAGAAATACCTGCTTATGTTTGGATGTTGAGAGAATTGGAAATGCTGTAAGTATACAAGCGATGTTTTCTGTTTCTTAATTGTTATTACTGGCTTGTCACATTTTAAATTCAAAAACAAGTGTAGTTGAGTTGAAGATCATACCCAAAAAAATGAGGCTTTGTGACTTTGACATTGTGTTTCAAGATGGCAATCTCGACTATTTACTTATGAATTGGTTGATTTGGGTTGTGTTTATTCTCAAGAGGGTTATACGGGTCAAATTTAAAAAGTTTAGATAAAAGGAAATTGGGTACCACAGGTTTAAAGATAAGGTTATCATTATAGCCCAACCAGACCCATGCTAGAAGTGAACCTTTTCAACCCAAATCCATGACTCCTTAACAAACTACCCATCTTACCACTTCTAATCGTGTGATATAACAAACACGAGCTAGTTTTGTTAGTCCTACACTTGAGGGGGAGAATGAGGCCTTCCTTATAAGGGGGTGGAAATCTTCTCTACCAAGATGCGTTTTTCCTGGACGAGCAACTTGTCGGGTGAAAACAAAACCATAAGTTCTCGGATGGACAACCCATCAGGGACAAAGTGGACAATATCTTGGAATGGTTTACTTGGGTTGTTACATGTTAACCTTCAATTATTTTTTTGGTGTATCTACTGATAACCCTTCACTGTAATTGGATAGGGATGTAAGTTTTAACAGGCTAGTAGGTGGAATATCCCCGAACATCATGTGGAGGAGCTTGAGATTTGTGTAAGTGTCATCATGTTCGCAGATTTTGAAGATATTTTCATTTTTAATGGTCAGTTATGACTCAACCAAAAATGGGATGGTTATTTGAACAGGTTTTTAACTAATAACATGTTAAGTGGAGACATACCTGACACCCTTTTGCTAAATGGAGCTAGTATGTAAGTTTATTCATGGATTTTATGTTTATAGTTTTGTAGTTACTATGAAAAGTGGCAATTTCAACCCTTTTAAATGAAAATGAACTTATTTGGGTTACATTCTATTTGTAAGTGGTGAAATTGAAATAATTATCTATAAATGAAACAGGTTAAGTGGGTCAAATGGGTTAAAAGTGGTCTAAAATGTTATTTCAGATTTCATAATCTTCTAAGTTGATTAACAAAATGTTAATTCAAACGAACTAGATCTTATTTTCGTTTCTACAATCAAATCTAATAAATAAATAGAAAATGGATAACAAATGTTGTTGGGTCAACCAAATCAGCCTGTTTTGACCTGGTTCCTAATTGCATATATTGCCACCTTTGTTTATTTTGAAATTGATGTTTTACCGGATGCATTTGATACAGTGACCTATCTTACAATAATTTTACTTGGCAAGGACCTGATCGACCCTCATGCCGACAAAACACGTATGGATGCATTTTCTTTTTACTATTGTATTTGCGAATACGTGCAGAAACTCGGGTTACTCTTTGGTGAGCCGAGGAGCCCTAGGTGTAAAAGAATTTCATCTATACGATTAATGAGTATTTTTTTCCTCTCTAATTCTTTCAGGAATACATATATTAACTTGTTTAAAAGCTCCTCAACAGGGAATCCATTGTAAGATGGTGTTTAATTTCATTTGTTAATGCTTCTATTATTGTAGTCTTACCGGTTATTTAGATAACAAATATAATTTCTGGATTAGCATAGCCATATCCTTTATTCTACATGTATAAGGTCAATTACTTATACATTAATGTTATTAACAGACAGGACATACTTGCCTGCACTAAGGATATCAAATGTCCAAGATGTAAGTATTTACATCTTTGAATGTATGATGATGTTATTTCTAAGTTGAACCAACAAATCTTTCTTTTGTTTTTTTGATGAACTAGTTACTAACGTGTAAAGACTAAAGATATTTTATGTCCTTGTATTAGAGGAGGAAGTTTTGACCCATGCACATGGGGTCGATTTGGGTTTTGTATTATCTCAAAAGGGTCAAATAAACTCTTGTAGCTAAACAAGGACCGGGTCAAATAGGCCGAATGAGTTGAAAGTCATGAAAGTATTTTGAATGCATACAACTTCCTAATTGTTTTTTATCAAAAGATTTGTATTATTATTGTTTTTGTTGTCATCGTCCTAGTAAATGCATTCATGATTTACAGAATGGCACTTAAAAAGTGTTATCGGGTTGGTCTGTTTCAGCCCATTTTACCCAAATCTACCCATTTGATTATAAATGGGTTGGAACAGTAACCTCTACTATTGAGAAGTCTAGAATATGGACCACATTTATAATGATATATACTCCCAATCAATTACTTTGACATGGAAGTAATTCCCCTTTATTAAACTGTATAATTTGATATGTATGGCAGATGGGTGTTCCTTGCATGTTAATAGCGGTGGAGATAATATGAGAGTTAAGGAAAGTAATAAGGATGTTGCTTATGAAGGAGATGCACATGTTGATGGTGGTGCATCTCGATTGTACATAAGCGATAAGAATTGGGGATTCAGTAGCACTGGGGACTTCATGGATGACAATATTTTCCAAAACACCCGATACATTTCAACATCAACAAATTTATCTTCTTCAGTTTACGCAACAGCGCGCCTCTCTCCACTTTCACTTGTTTACTTTACCCATTGTCTGGAAAATGGGGAATATGTTGTTAAGCTACACTTTGCTGAATTACAGTTCACTAATGATACTACCTATAGAAGTCTTGGCAAGCGGATTTTTGATATTTATATTCAGGTGATGGAGATATTCAAATAAAGGGTTGGTTGCATAATATTATATCCAACTTTATCAAGTAACCAACTCCTATATAAACCGTTGTACCTTTCGAATATTCTGTAATATGTTTGACTTGGCTACTTGCTTTCTGTAATGGCTAAAGATTGTCTTTCATGGAAACTTTCAGAAAGTATGAGAGTTTTAATTATTAAAAGTTAAAACCATAGTTGGTTACCAGAAATACCAAAAAAAAAAACTGGTTTCATTTTTATGCAATTAAGTGTTAAGTAAATATGCATTTAACTTGGTTAACTGAATTTTCATTTAACAGGGACGGCTTGTTAAAAAGAACTTTAATATTGAAGACGAGTCTGGTGGAATTGGAAATCCAGTGGTAATTCCATTTAATGCAAGTGTGACAAATAACATCTTAGAGATACGCTTTTACTGGGCTGGTAAAGGGACAACACGCTTTCCTCAAAGAGGAGTTTATGGGCCCCTCGTATCTGCTGTTTCTGTCGAGCCTTGTAAGTATTTCATATCTTTATATCTGTAGTTTCATTCAGCATTAATCAACATTTTTTCTTGTTGACTTGTATACTTTTGATTCTTGACTAGCATGGTTATATGGATGACTCTTTGTGGGCAGATTTCAAAACTTGTTCAGCTGGTGGAAAGAAGAAGAAAGCTGCTTATGTTGGTATTGCAGTTGGAGCATCATGTTTGGTTTTGTTAGTTTTGGCCGTCATTTGGTGGAAACGCTCTTCAAAACATGATAAAAGAAAAGACAATGGTACAAAGACTGTTAATTTTTGTGTGAAAGACTAGATTAACTGCATTTGAAAATAATATTACTGGGTGGTCTTTACTGATTTAGTTTTTTATCGCCTCTATGCTCCATCCCAAAATTTCTGTGATTTTCATTTTAGATGGCCCTATTCAATGCAAAATTTCCTTTATGCTTACACGTTAAGCTAAATTTACATAGTTTTCCCAATGTCATCATTATATTTATGATGTTATTGATGGGTGGTTTAGATAATAGAGTAATAGTTAGTCAAACTTAGATGTGGCAAGATGATCTGGTGGAGTTGAAATGGGCCATTTTTTTGTGTGGGTTGAAACATGACAAATCAGGTTGACCTGCAAATAACTTTTTTTGTTATTTTTATTTTTTCTAGAAAGGTAATTATTGAATTAATTGTCATGAAACAATATAATTAAATAATAATATTAATAGTTGGAAGAAGATAAAGTAGGAGTTTGAATGCATTAAAAGTAGACTATGGGTGAATTTCAACTCATTTGACTATTCCCCTTGTAGCTAGTTCATTCATTTCATTTATTTGACCCGCTATAGATAAAAGATAATCCAAATAGACACATTCATAAGTAACTGGGTCGAAATTGCACCCTCTATACTCAAGCTCTTTAGATCACTTATGTAAAAACTTCTTTACATAGAAACGGTTATAGAAAACAAATCTCTTCTACTTCAGTTTTCTAGATTGAAATGTGATTCTAACAGGCCAAATGATAAATGGACTGTAATTAGGTAACAACCAGAATATTATGTCAATTAGAAAGTCATGAACTCTTCTTTCAATGGTGTGACCTTTTGACCAAAGGGAGTTTGTATTTGACTTTTGTCTATTAAACACGTGCCTTCGTAACTATAAAGTTGATTAACAATTGTTTGATAGAAGAGCAATTAATTTAGATCTATGTGATGATGTATTCATAAATTGTATGTTTTATTTTCACATGCTTTATGCTTTTGTTGAACAGATTTTCAAGGATTGGAGCTGAGAACAATATCATTCTCATTGAAGCAATTAAAATCCGCCACATCCAACTTTAGTGCTGCAAACAAAATAGGAGAAGGGGGTTTCGGCCCTGTATACAAGGTGATAGTGTGGCAAAAATTGATTACTCATGTGACACTTGAAGTGGACCCATTTACTTATGAATGGGTGGGGTTGTGTTTTATATCAAAGGGTCAAATGGGATGAACAGGTTGAAGATAGCCCTAAATCTATGTTTAGACGCCTACAACCTCCTAACATGTTTTATTAAAGAACTTATAACATTATTTCATAACATTATCGATTTTGTAATCATAATAAATGATTACCTAAAAATAAAATAATATAGATGAAAAAATGTTTGCGGGTCAACCCAATCTGGCCTGTTTCGAGCAGCACTGGAGTTTTAAGCCATTAGCAGACCAGCACATTTGCAGGACAACTCATGTTGTTCAAATTCTATGTATGGACTCTGAAGTCTGAACTTGCATGTATTTGGTGCAGGGTACGTTGAGTGATGGAACAGTTGTTGCAGTGAAGCAGCTTTCATCAGAGTCAAGACAAGGGAATCGTGAATTCTTGAATGAAGTTGGTGTGATATCTTGTTTACAACACCCAAATCTTGTGAAGCTTCATGGATGTTGCATCGAAGGGGATCAACTTATGCTCGTATACGAGTACCTAGAAAACAATAGCCTTTCCAGTGCTTTGTTTGGTAAGTGTTCAGTAAAATGTTGGCTTAACGGGTCCAGATGTCCAGTTAATCTTTCATAAAGCTCAAATTATGATATGGAATTTGTTGCATATCTCAAATCTTTTATTTCATATTCTTTATCACCATTTCTCCAAATTCATATTCATTTAAGACCCAAAACATATACTTTATCTAATCTAAAGGTGGTGGAATGGGTGAATACTAGTTGACCCGAAACCCATTTTGCTTAAAATTCATTCATGATTACAAAGGAGGTTATGATTTAAACAAATAGTCATGAACTTGTATTTAAATTGTTTCTTATTCTTTAATTTTCTGTTATTCTTTATATGTTTGTCATTCACAATAAAGTTAAATTGTGTAGGTTCAAATAAGAGCGGGCTGATGTTGGATTGGCCAACAAGGTTTAACATATGTCTCGGTGTTGCTAGAGGATTAGCTTTTCTTCATGAAGAATCAAGGCTCAAGATTGTGCATAGAGACATCAAAGCTACTAATGTTCTTCTTGACAAAGATCTGAACCCGAAAATAGCAGACTTTGGATTGGCGAGGCTAAACGAGGATGACCAAACTCATGTTAGCACCCGTGTTGCTGGCACAATGTAATTTCTATTATCTATTATATTTCAATATAATTTCAATCCATTCATATATAAATAAGTTGATTTGGGTTATATTTGATCTGGCACATGGCTTTACGTTAAAAAGGTTTAAGATTTAACACAACCCAACCCATTTTGACTCGTGATAAAAATACCCAATTTTCCACCCCTAGATTTCAACAAATTTGATATAGCTTGTAAATGGTCTTTCTGTGCTATAGTCTCTTTTTTCATGTTAACAAATGTTTGATGATTTGCAGTGGATATATGGCACCTGAGTACGCGCTATGGGGTTTCTTAAGTGATAAAGCGGATGTTTACAGTTTCGGGGTGTTGGCTTTGGAGATTGTGAGCGGAAAGAACAACACCGGTTATATTCCTCGTGATGATTGCATATGTCTTCTAGACTGGGTATCAAATAACTCTTTCTTACCTCCTAATTTAAAAGCCCTGCAAGCAAATTATAATAAATTTATATGTTTTTAAAACCCCTACATAAATTACATTGATCCAGACATATTAAAAAGTTGATTTCTAAAGCTTTACGAAGGGGGCTACTTCTAGGTACATGCAATAATATTTTACCTGTTAATAATATAATTTATAAGGTTTTATTCTTTTAAAAACACGTAGGGTGACTTTGACCTATTTTCTTTAAAATGCTTTTAGTTAAATAAATTTTTACCTGTTTGACCCATTAGGTATTTAACATAACCCGAATGAATACAAGTTAATGAGTTATTACTCTTTAACTTTGTTTAGTAATTACTATATCCAGAATTTAAAGAATAAAAGCTGAAAGTTGGACACACTAAAAACAATATGTACAATTCTGCAGGCTTGCAGATTGCAAAAAACTAAAAACTATGAGGAGCTGTTTGACGAGAAACTGGGGTCGAAAATCAACAAAGAAGAAGCAGAAACAATGGTGAAAGTAGCACTCTTGTGCACAAATGGTTCTCCATCAATAAGGCCCATAATGTCAGAGGTGGTGAGCATGCTTGAAGGTAAAACATGTGTCCCAGAGATAGAGACAGAATCAGGAGGCTACACCGATGACTTGAGATTTAAAGCCATGAGAGACTTCCGCGAGGACAAATACAATAAAAATACTCAAACTCAATGCTCTACATCAGTCCAAACTGACCCGTTGTTTTCTGTCTCTTCTTATGATCATTCTCAGATCGAGCCAGTCGACTCAAGATGATGATTCTCATGATTCAAAAGACGAGTTCAAACCGAACACCAAGTGTGAGTGAAGTGAATTCTAGACTTCTTTTGTCACATTGTTCATAGAACTATGTAAATACACGTTTGTTCCTTGATGACAGAATAAACTGAGCTTCATACATACTTTTACTGTCCATACATATTTAAATAAAAAGATATGTAGAACACGTTATATATAATAAGATGGTATCACAAAATATCAAAATATATAATGGTTTTTTGAGTAAAGATCATTAGTACGGTCTGGTTGATCACAAAACTTACATGAATAGTTACTTAAACGTAAAAATGTTTTTTATCCATTTGAAAATCACCCAAATAAAAGTTCTATAATTTTAGATGTTAAAAGGAATAAGAGAGTAACACGTAATCAACATTGGCGAAAATCACAGAGAGATGACGTGCCTTGTTGTGTAAATCTCGAGATATTCTATGTACTTGGTGTAAATCTCGCAATGAACCATTTTTGCGGACGATGACCTTATGGCATCCCTTTTGTCCTTGTTGTTGGAAAAAGCCTCACGGTTTTATCCTTAAACCAATAGGAGGAGAGTGACATGTTTGAAAATCTATGTTTACTTTGTATGATAATTACAATTATAATAAATTTAATTATTACAATTATAGTAAATTCCCAGTTAATATAGTATATGTAGGCGGTACCCTCATTCTAAGCTTGGACCAGTAGGCTTTTATCCATCCGAGAGAACCTTATTAGCGTTAAGCCATTAGTTCCTATTTATTTAAATATAAAAACCATAATAGTAAATGATCGTTTGACTTTGATATTATGTATAAAATCAAATTAACTCATTCTATTTACACATAGTTATATTTTTTCTCCGTCTCTTCTCTCTTACAAGTTACAAGAATATAATTGGTATCTTAAAAACCAGACCGACTAATCTATTCAAGATCCGACCGTTTCCGTTTAAATTGAATCAATGAAGTCAAACTATTAGATTTTCAAACTTCTTTTTGTTTTTTTAAGAAGAGATAATAGGTAGTATATTCGAAAAGAATAAAATTGTTACCAAAGAAAAAGTTATAAAACAGCACATATATTATTATCCAAAGTGTGATTTTGAGTGTGCATAAAAAATAACAAAACTTAAGGAAACATGAAAGCAAACAAAACATGACCTTAATTTCTTGACACAAAAAAAACAGACATCACATAAATCGTTCATCATCTTCTCCAAATCTCTACTTCTTCTTCACCATCATCATCAAACCCTAATTCTCTTCTTCTTCAATGTTACATCACTCGAAACCCATCATCATCAACGAAGATGAAGCCGAATTCATCGACGCCCTTGAAGAATTCATCTTCTTTGATGCTTCAAACCCCCTTTCAGTTTCCGATTCTTCATCAGTGTACGACGTTGATGAAAGCTATCAAGATTCAGTCTCAAAGCCACCGGACTCGCCGGAGTCGCAATCGTTCACTTTCTCCGGCGGTCTCCGGCGCCGGAGACTTTTTACCCGACGGAGTTCGAAGGAATTTCGCTTCAAAAACGGTTCAGATGGTGTAGAAGACTTTGGGATTCATGGGTCTAGTGTTTCTCCGGCGAAAAGCAGTAAACTTTCATGGAATTTGAAGGATAATTGTGAATTGAATGATGGATTGGATGTTACTAGGGCTTGTTTGAGCTCGGGCGGCGTTGGTAAACAGTTAACCGAAGAAACGAATGGGGATTCGTTGAATTCGAGTGTAATCACCAGTTTGAATGCTGATGGGAGTGTTAATGATCGGTCTGTTACAGTTGATTCGTCGAATTCTGGTTCGAATTTGCTTTTCGCGTTGGTTAGATTGATGATCAAAGTTGTTTCTTTTAAACTATCTTTGTTAGTTGCGTTTGTTACATTTCCCATATGGTTAACACAATCATCTTACATGTTTGTAACCGACCCGTTTGCTATCATGAGGCGTACTAAACGATACGCGATCAGGAGCATTTCACGAGTCTTGAGCTTCTGTTTGGGTAAAGTGAAACGGATTGTGTATAAATGTATGAAAAGAAACAGATCAATATGCAAATTATGTCTGCAAGTGGGATGGGGGTTGCTGTGGTCTGCTTTTGTTGGTTCCATTTTGGTTGGTTTGTTAGTTTTCGCGTTTGTTATTGGTGCTGCATTAATGAAAGGCGTAATGGAGCAGCCTGTGCATAAAATCGAGCAGTTGAATTTTGATTATACGCGAGATAATCCTGTGGCTTTTGTGCCTTTAATGTCCTGTCCTGAGTCCTTTTGTTTGGAGTGTGATGAAAAGATTAAGTCTGGCAGTGTTGCTACAACGAGGGCTATCCCGCCGGATCACAAGTTACAGGCTAACGTCTTGTTAACCTTGCCAGAATCAGACTACAACAGAAATCTTGGCAATTTTCAGGTATTGAATAAGATTGCTTCATGTTTTCTCTTAGTAGTCTATTGCATGATTTCCTTCATTTACTGTTATTGTTCATATGTGATGTTTTCACATATGTTTGATTATAAGAACTTCTTTTGTCTTACAAAAGTGTTGAACCATAAATGTTTTTGTGTTACTCGCGGTCATTTCTTGTATGGACTGAATTGGGGCAGGGTATGTTGATTTTGTAACAATTTTGTATAAAGGTAACGCAAACAATAACAATATCAATATCAATCTTTGTTTATTAATAGAACGGTTTAGGTTGTTTTATGGGTTAAATTATACTTTGGGCGACTTTTAAGTACCCTTTCGACCCATTTGGCATGTATTCATTAGAGATAAAAACCTACCCAGTTTGACCCACTCACAAAGAATTGGGTCGAAATGTCACTTCAACTGTGAGTTGTATTTGCATTTACTTATGCTGCCAAGGACATTAATAGCTAATTTCATTTGAACAACCATAAATTCAAGTTCTTGAAGTAAATTCTGTCTTTTATGTATGTGAAGGTATATGCAAGTTATCTGCAGTTGTGCATCGTTTCTAATTTTAGTGGTAAAGTTCTTAACTAAATCTTATTAGAATAACTGTTTGTCAATTAACATTCCTCTGAAGGTGAGGTTAGACTTCCTCTCCAGCAATGGCAAATCCCTCGCGAGCGCAACTCAACCATGCACACTGCAATTCAAAAGTTGGCCTATTCGCCTTGTGATGACGGTTTATAATCTGGCCCCACTGATCACAGGCTACATGTCAGAATCCCAAACCCTGGACATCAAGTTCAACGGATATACTGAACGGGAAATCCCAACTTCTTGCATGAGGGTGGTACTAGAACCACGAGCAGAGTTTGCAAAGGGTGGCGGTGTTCCTGAAATTTACTCAGCTTATCTAAAGCTCGATTCACAACTTCCGTTTCTGAAGAGGATCCTGTGGTCGTGGAAGGTAACCGTGTTTGTTTGGACTAGTGTCATGGTATTCATGATGGGTTTGGCTTTCATGATGTTATGTTGTATGCCCGTCTTTGTTCCACGGCTACGGCTGAGGGGTGCACCTGTGAATAATACTGGTTCAAGGTAGCTGCTGATCTCTGTCACCTGTAAAGTAACGTATACGTGTTACACTGGAATAAGCTTTATTGCAGTCATATGGTGACTAGAGACATTACTCTGAATTGATGGCAAAGTTGAGGAGCTTTGGTGCCCGAGGGTTGTCCTTTATACGTATGTGATCGTATAATTAGTATATGGTATATGCACATATTTTTGGGATTGATGTATGTTACCTGTATAATTCTTGTTAATGGGCATGAATTGTTCATTAGTGATAGCACAATTGTGACTCATTTACTATGGATTAAGACAATATTGGAGATAAAGACCCCAATTGTTTTGCATGTGCTACACCGAGTATTTGAGCATAAAGTAGTAATTTTAAATAATATGAACCTAACATAAAATTTGTGAGTTTAGAATTAGTGTTATCGAGTTTTGATCGGTCTTAAGTTGAGCCGCAAACAATGCTTGTTAATTATGTCTGGTTTGGATCGACTTGACTAGTTGACATGTTTATTTTATAATTTACAATATATGTTAATATGTTATAACTGAATAAGTAAACATAGGTTGGTGTTTGTGTTAACCTATAAATGCAGATCAAATGCTTTTGGTAATGCGATGTGTTTGAGTCTATGTATCAGACATAATTTTTGGTTCGTGTACCTGCGCGCACGACCAGTTTAGCCTTTAGTTTTTAGGTAAAACCATGTGTTGGTGCTATAATTTAAAGTACCTAATTTTAAATTTGTAATATGCCTAAAACAAACAGAATGTTTTGGACTTGCTTCCATTTTCTTTTAGAACAAATGGAGCATAGTATTCCTATAACAACATTATCTCAATATGTATTTTCGGGTTGAACACAAGTACAAGTACATATGCAACAACGTACGAATGTTGAGAAATTATCATTTACGAGTGCTAGTATACCGAAGGAAAGATTCACTCTTGGTGATTTCATGCAACTTATCGGTGAACCTTGCCATGTTGTAAGGTCGTAGACCCATGCACTAAAAATTTCACTAGTAGTTGGACCCGTCGTGTAAATCCATATACCCATATACAGGCTCAACACACGGTTTTAAGAAAAGGACATTCAAAAACTCAAACTGTTAAAAAAAACTTAACAGAAAAAAAAATTAGAAAAACAAATGGTTTCAAAAAAAAGTTTAAAAACAAACAACTTTAGAAAAGACGTTTAGAAAAACAAACGAAATGCTATTATTAAAGGTTAATACTATAAAACAATGAACATACTCTCATTATACATGAAAAAAGTGTCTCAACCGTAACGTTTCTATGAAGATAATGTTATTTACAGCTTTTGACGTAATGCTATTCGACTTAAAAACTTTTAAACGATCGATATTGCTCTCGTCACTAACTTAGTAACAAATACAAAATAGTTAACATAACTGATATATAAGATCTCTTACATTAAGCTTGACAGTCTTCTCCGCTTACGACTCTTCTTACGAGCAACAATGTTCTTCGAAGATGATTCGACACAAGGTCTAACAGCCGCCTGCCTGCATAATGATGTTCGGTTTTTCTTCTCACCCCACTTCAAGGGAAGCTTATCGACCACCACACGAATATCAGTTGACCTGTTTAATTCAACCAGCTTCTCAATCTGATCATGAATCTGATGCAACCAGGCCATTGATAAGTCAAGTTCAAGGGAATCGTCTGGCGGTTTCTTAAACATGCTCATAAGTATCTCCTGATATGACTGAAACGACGTTGAACTTTGATATGTGTGTTGATCCTCGCATATCATGTTGACTTTGACTACATGCTTGCAGAGATTACCACGCAATGACCATTCGCAGTCACAGAAAGCAAACTCAGACCCGGGATTCCAAACTAGATGGACACGGTTTCTATCATTTTGGCTAACTACTTTAGCACAAAGGTTTTGTAAGGTGACATCTGTGTCAGGGATTTGCAGTGCACGGTGCCATGATGTGGAATTGATGTATTCCTCCTTCACGGTTAGGAAAGAATCGCTTTCATCTGCATAGCGGTCGAGCCAGTAGCTAGAGTGTAACTCGGTTGTTAACTTGTGCACCAACCAGTCAACTCTTTGGAGTGCACCGAGATGTGAGTCATCAAAGAGTTTGACTTTTAACTTCACGTGATAAGCTTCGATTGCACCGGATGCTTCCTGACTTGCAAGTGGGAGGGTTTTCATTGCAGTTAACCACATTTCTGAATCACAAATTGTTAATGAATCAGATATGATTTGAAAAACCACACAAAGATAAAAGGTAGATAGCTTAAAAAACTGAAATAACCCAAAATACTGTGTCAAATATGATTAGAAAAACTATAATATTATTTTAATATTATTCTAACTTCTTAATCAAAAATATACTTTGAGGGACTTTTATAACTATTTGACTCCACTTCCTTCCATGCTATCATTTTTGTAACTTGTTTGACCCGAAGAGAAAAAATATAGCCTGAATCAACCCATTCATAAGTAAATGGGTCCAAATTGCTGCATCTAAAATAATGAAGAATCCAACAGGCAAACACGCAAGCAAAAGGAGAGCGGGCTAACCAATCTTAGGCACCCATGTGGCGGTGAAATATTGCATGAAATCGATTTGGTCAACAAAGTCATGGGTGAATTTCTCCAAGACATCAAAAGGATTTACTCCCGCCCAAATGCTGTAAACTATTTCTCCTAGGCGTTTGAAGATTTCTCTTTGAACTTCAATGTTCCTACAGTTCTTCACAATGTGTCGCAGCCATGATCGACGAACACGCCACAATGAAAATAGTATAGGACACGAAAATGTCTCCCTAAAAAGAAACACAAACTACTTTGTCAGGATCAACCCAAATCTTCAAATTCCTTGTTTCGTTCAGATGAAAAAATGAAGCGATGATTAAATAAAAAGGTAACCTACTTTGGTCCAATTTCTGTTTTAGGTAACCATCTCTGTTTCACCCATGAACCACACTTATTCCCGTATTTTGAGTAATGCAATCCGTAAAGGTTACCGCGCAAAAATGCACATTGATTTTCTTTGAGTGGCAATGGTTAAGAAACAATGAATACCTGTACATAATTGGACCAGGCTGATTACCTTTTTATTCATTTAACCCAAAATATAAGAACTAACACAGAAAAAAGGTGTTATGTTTGGGATGACCGTAACGAATAATGTACCTTATAGGATCAGTCTCAGCTGCTGCGTCATCAATAAGAAACCCGTTGACCTTCCATGTAGGGTCAACAGCATGAACACGATCAAGTAAAGCTTTCATCCATTTAGTGGTGTCAGCATTAGAAACACTACGTGTAATGACCCATGCTATGGGAAGTGCATGTTGTCTTGAATCAAAAACCAGAAGCGTGCACAGAGGATACTGTCATCAGAAAGAAAAGATTAAGAATAAGAAACATACCAAGATTGCAGGTGGCCAGCTAGAAGTGACACTCTTGACACTTTCTTATAAATGACTGGATTAGAATTTTTTTCTCAAAACTTAAAAACTTTCAAAGGGAAAGTTAAATGGCTGCAACGTTGCTTGAAGAGTGCATAAAATCTTGTAAATCGTTTTTTTTAATTGTTTATCATTAAAGTAAACAACATTTTGTAATCATTCATAACATGTTATTTATTTATAAGATCTATAAATAGAACTGGATAAGAAGTGTTCATGGTACCCAGCCCATGTTAACCATTACCAATCTCAACCCATTTTCCACTTCTAGTTATTACTTTGAGAGGCTAAAAAGAATTTTAGTGGCTACTAACTAGTATGCACCTTCAATCTCTTGATTCCAAAGGTTGAGTCAACTGCTATAATGCTGTGATGTCCAAACCGAAGCATCTGCTGTAACTGCCATTCAGTTTGAATCCCAAGAATAAAAGGCTCGGTCTTTTCCTGATAATAGAAAATGGATTTCTTATTACGATCAGCCCATATCCTTACACTTGCTTCATCATCCAGATCCAGTTCATGTGTAGACCGTTTAATTATCATCCCAAGTTTATGAACATACTGAGAAGCAAGAGAGTTGACTATCACATCTGACCCACAATAACGTTGAATCCCTTCTATGTGTTTCTCTAGAACATTCTCTTCAGGTATGCCAAGATAAATCATTGACATTGTTTGCTGTTGAATATCATTGCCTATATATGGAATCTTCTTCGCTCCAGGGCCAATAGCATCCCGGTCAAGGGGACCATGGCAGATAAGCCCAGACTTATTCACATGGCGTCGATCATTGTATACTATGAGTGCAAGAGATGGGCGGGCATACAGACGTTTTACCACAAAATGGCAAGTACAACCTCGCATTGACTGAGGCCGAGCCGCACGATTTCGGGTGTTGAGTCGATATCTTCGGCTTGGTAATATAATTCCTCCTTCTCCGTAATTTTCAGGACCAAATGAGCACCAGTACCTTCAAACAGAACATAGATAAACATGACAACTTTCTTGACTTACAGTTAAAATAGGCAATAAAAATAATCTCACAATCAATATAGGCAAATGATAGTATTTTCACTGTTATCTTCATAGAGAGCTCTATAAAAAGGGATTAGGAGAAACAAAGTATTATGTTGATTAGGATTAGGATTGAATTGAGCGTCATTATGAGAAACAGTTGGTCAGTTGCTGATTTTGCATTTCATTCCTAGTTCCATTTTTTTCAACGAAAAATTTTTATTCGGATATCAAACAACCAGTTATACAAGACTGAATTATTTAATTTGTCATTGACTCCCTTAAATGATTACTGGGCTGATTTCAAGGTAATCGTAGCTACCCTTCCTATAATTTATAAAGGCATTATAGACAACTAAACATAAAAATTTGAACCACTCATAAAAATAGAAAGAAGAAGCATCATCAATATACATTAAGATCCAAACAGATATCTTTGTAGTAGCTTTCACAAGGTACCACTTTTCTATAATAGCATTTAGAAAATTGCTGACTGACAAGTTATATAAGATAACTGTTGAACCCTAAAAAATGTAACGGGATATAGCAGATTGGGAAGCTTAAAATTGGATTTAAAAAGCCTTGAAAACTTACAGTCTATATTCCAAATATTCATCGCTCTTGAATTCCAACAAGCTACCTTTCAAACGTTTTCTTCCTCTCTCAATGTGAAAACGGGTTGGAGATTCTACATTAGAACACTCTCCATAAATGAACTCGTCGACTCTAGCATAAGGAATCAGGGCCACATCGTCATGATGCTCTGGTGTGCCAAACTTGACCCACTTTAGATCAGCAGCACTGAAATCATCCACTGATGGATTCTGAACTGGGATTTCATTGATTGATTCAATCAAGTCCATATGCTATAGGGGGAAAAGAAAATATGATATAAATTCAGAAACTTATATGCTGATGGAAAAAAAACCTTAAATAGAGGAGTAGATAAATATCCAGTTGAGAATCTATAACATGTATTTCCAACAAGTCCAAAAATGATACTGTCATCGAGATTACAACTTAAAATGAAATTAATAGTAATTTCAATAAGTCACCCAATAAAAGATTCAAAGCCCATAGCATCAAACTTATTCGAGATTGGCAAGATAAACAAGTCAGGCGAGCCATTGACCAGTCGGGTTGCAGCTAATACAATCCAATACAGTTTCTCACTAATACCAAAAAATAAAACTCAAACTACAATAAAATTTTCTCACATGTATTGCAATAGGGCTATAATTTTATGTTATTTTGAAGTTGATTGTAAAGAGACCAAAAACAGGGGAGGCTTTAACTGGTTACTAATTCGGCCACCACCAAACGAACCACAGCTGCATATCGCCTTCGGGGCTGTTACTTCCCAAATTTAGACCCACCCACAATGAAAAATTAACAGGCTCCAGAAAAATATATAAAAAAACATAACAATACTTCATGAATTTTGTCTAAATTTCTTCAAGAACACCAACCCATATCAAGAATTCAAACAGAATGATGCTTTGTTCAATCCCTCGGTTTAATCCCCTTAAAACTAGGGTTTTGAATGAAACAGAGTTGGGCGTTCATCTTCCAACAATCAAATTAACAAATACTGATGCAAAAGCAATTTGGAGACATGAATTGGGTTCAAGTACGTTCTTAAGCGATCAAAACTAATCCACAGTGGCATGAAAACAGAGGAGTAAGACATGTACGATGAAACAGAAGCAATAACAAAGAGTAAACATAAAAAGATATAAAAACGAATTTATCTGTAAGAAGATGAGTACCGATGGAACGAACTCCGATTACGACTCCGGTGGGTTGTCGGTGGTTTACGACGGAGGTGGAGGCTGACGGAGGCGGTTGACGGTGGAAAGTATGAGTGAATATGCAGGGTTTTTGAGGTTTGGATAAAAGGTTTAAGGACCCCTACAAAATGTGTAGTTTAAGTACATTTTCATTTTTCACCTCAAAATGTTTTTTTCTCTTTTAACTTGGAAAAAAAGGAACGAGGTTAAATGGAGAGACGTGGCTGATGAATTCTAGATCAATTGATTTGGGATGAAACATGTTATGTTTTTGTGACGTGAAGGTTATGGGTTCGAGTATTATTTGATATAATATGTTTTAAATGGGTCAGAGGTTTTATTAAAATGGACATTTGTATGATGGGTTTCCCCTGACCGAATCACCATCGTTGTCTTCATTCGCGAGCGTGGTTGGCTTCTTACTGATGGGTTTACCCAGGTAACCGGGCTAAAGTAACCGTTAAAAAAAAATTGAAACATGTTTTTATTTTGAATGGGGTCTAGTGGATTTGATTATGCTTATGGCTTTAAAAAATTAATTTGGTTGGTTTAAAGTTAAAAGTAATTTAATGAGTTAGTTATATGGATGATCCATGTGATTTGTCCGGATTGTAGATTAGTCTCGCGTTTTTAAGATCACACAGATGGTACATGTTGATCATTTAATCGTAATACTAGCAGTTCTTGATTGGTGGTATCAATTACTCTTAAACTAAAAGGCAACTTAAAAATAAAAAATTGTGAGTTGCTTTTTCATCAATGTGATTTGGTGACATTTGTTATTTATCCTAATAAGATCTTTTACATTTGGCTTCCCAAGATTTTAAATAGTTATCGTTTTCATCCAAAATGTTAACTCTATTAATTTAAAATGTTAAACCATCTATTATTAAAAGGTTGATTATGAAATTTCGCATATAAAGACAAAATCATATTTTATGTTAATGTAAAGTTGTTAAAATTTTAATGTGTTGTTCTTCTATTTACCAAACCTATGTAAGATATTTTATTTTTTTTCTATTTTAATATTTCATTATGATTAAATCACGAGATTATCGGCTTTATCAGTGGGGGAGGAGGATAGCCTGATTTCTTGTGGTGGTTGAGAACCCATTGCGAATGAGTTATATAACAGAGACTCATCTCTAGGCGCCATCTCTTGCATATCGTGATTAAGTTCCACGCGATTATGGTTATGTAATCAAGGGATTTTGTGTTTGTATTTTAAAGGGTATTTTGTCAATTTACATGTTTTAACATTTTAAATTAATAGAGTTAACTTATTTTTGATGAAAATAATTTTTTTTAAAGCCTTGGGAACACAAATGAAAAACAACTATTTTTTGATGAAAATGACAAATGCGACAAAAGCACAAAGAAAAAACGACAATTCACACAAATAAAAATATTGTTTGGCGCTATCCTGTCTGTAGCCGCCAAGTTTTGCGGTTCCATCTATCTGTCACACCCCCGCTAAAAGCGGAAACACGGGGATGTAACGAGAATGGGATCGTCATAACACATGGTAAGCGATAGAGAGCAATATATATAAATGATGACATGTGTGTCATGACGACACCCGACGACAAGGGGACTTGTGTCGTGTTTAGTCAATGTCCACAACACATAGCCATAAGCAACATGATGATGATAACATATATACACATAAGATGAAAATGTAAATGTTATTTCCCACAACCCGGGAACAAGTTCAAATGTTGATAATTGTTTACATGCGATAACATTGTTTCAAAAGATTGTTCAACAAAACATGAGCTAAGCCCCAAAAATGCATCCTAGGGTCTCCACTAAGGCAGCACACCTAGATTCCTGGACTTGCATGTTCACCTGAAAAGATATGCTTAAAACGGTCAACAAAATTGTTGGTGAGCTCGCAGGTTTATGTATAAAAATGTAAGTGATGCTGTATATAATAGCGCGTCGGAATACCGTGAATACAGTTATTACACAAGTAAATATCACATGACATGAGCTTTGCAACCAAACCTAGCGACGTACACTAAGAAATTGTCGGCATATATTCACCCAAGGGCCCGTTCCTGGCCACTGATGGTACCAACTAGTATACCATCGAACGAGGGTGGGGGTGTCAACCCAGTAGTACTACCAATACCTAACCGTCGGTTCCCACACTGGAATTAAATAGTTGCAAAGATAGAACCACACAGCAGACCCAAGCATGTATCAAATAGTACTTGCAACACAGTATCACGTTGATTCCTTGTATGTAAAATGTATGTAAGTGTACAGCATAAAAATTGTGTAAGCATACTTTTCCCCCAATTTGTAAATGATTGAAATATTGTATAAATGTGAAAAGGGGCCACGAAACTCACTTGTTAAGTGGTAAGTATGTATGAGCGATGTATCCCAAATGTTGAATGCAAATAAACAGTCAAACACCTATTGACAGTTATTGTATAGCATTAATGATATGATATATGTATAAGCGCGCAATAATGATGGGTCGGTTCGGGTCGTATCGGATGGGTCACGCACTACACACACAGACTGACACGCGTACTAGATCCTATGTGGATCCCAGTACAAGACATTGTTGCCACTAATGATGATATTTAAGTAAAAGTGTTGTTGTTATCGAAGAATATTGAATAAGTGTCAATAGTTATAGTCAATTTAGTCGTTCGTAAAGCGTTAGTCATATTTGCTCAAAATAGTTTCTGTGCCCTTTCTCACGTTGACTTTAATCTTTGTGGCCAAACAATGGCATAATTGTGTTAGTGTTACCTCGACACCACACGACATACTCACGCCACGCACAAGGGTCAAACACAACAAATTCAGTCGCATACAAGGCCAGACGCACGACTCAACCTCCATTCGTGCGAATCAACCCTCAATCGTGCGAATCAGCTTCATTCGTACGATTGAGCCTTCATTCGTATGATTGGCCTTCAGTCGTACCACATAAGACCCAGTCGCACGACTCCACTTCCATGCGCACGAATCAACCTTCAATCGTGCGAATTAGCTACTTTCGTACGACTGAACCTTCATTCGTGCGATTGGACCCCAGTCGTGCGAATCACATTCATTCGCACACATTCAGTCGGTCACCTGACTCAATCGCACACAAACACTCAATCGCATGACTCATTCGCATACACTCATTCGCACGCATGACTCAATCGCATACACACACTCAGTCGCACAACTCAGTCGCACGACATGCCTAGTCGCACAACTCAGTCGCGCGATTGACTCAGACGCATGATCCAGTCGCACGACTCACTCAGTCGCACGGCTCAATCGCATGGATGACCCAGTCGCCCAATCTGCAGAATCGCGACTGTGGTCGGGGTGAGCAGCCCCCGGGCCGCTCTAAACACGGGTTTTACACCACAAGGACCTCCAGAAACACTCAACAAACATACACAAGCATAAAACACAAGCAAAGAGACCACACACGCACCCATACGACCTTGTGTGTTCGGGTTGAACCCGAACACCCGAAACCCTAGTTTGGACAGCCGTGAAAAGGCTCAAAAATGGACAACCAAAGACAACTACCTGCTAGAGAGGGGTAGTGTAGGCTGTAGACGGTGTCAAGACGAAGAAAACGGGACCTCTCGGGTCGGATTTGGTGCTAGAATGGAGTTTTAGTGTGTGAAGAGGAGATGAAGATGAAGAAGATGAAATGGGGGTTTAGGGCTGGAAATGGGGTATTTATACCCAGCCCAAGTTTCCAAAATTACAAGTTTAGTCCCTGCACTTAACCCCCGAGTTTTTCCCAAATTTTGTTCGGTTGAAAAACGACTTTGCTAGGTGTTTTATATTAATTGTAAAAGTTCATTTAATGTTATTATGACTGAAGAAATGGTTATATTAAAACATTTATTATATTTATAAAATGATATATTTAGCGTTTTCAAAAATGGAAGTTTTAAAGGTCTTTTTAAGGTTCACACACGGTTTTTAACGAATGCACACACACAACGATAATATTGCACACATGATATCCACATAAAGAGTCAAATAGGGTTGAGGAATGACCAAATATAGAATATATGACGGACAACACGTTAATTGACGGACCTTAAAGTGACGGATGTCACACTAACCCACCCCTCGAGATGATTAAATAAATGCAAGACTCGCGCTTTGGTAAAGAGGGTAGGATGTTGGTACATAAGACCAAACAAAACAAACATATTTTGACTAAAAGAATAGGGGATGTATTCTACAATACGGTTCATTTTCGTCTAAATATCCATACAGCCCGTACAGCTGTTACGGTTCATACTGTTTGGAGCCTTATTGAACAATACTATCGTATTGGTCTATTTATTTTTTGATCTTATTTTCTTATTTTTCTATTTATTTTGTTTTCAATACTTTATGCTTATTATATTATTATATATATATTAATTATCAAATTTGGTGTGTATCATAAGTTATACAATATGTTTTATTGGGTTGTACCCATCCATATTGTCTTTTATTGTTACTTTTTAACTTTTTTAGTTTGATCCATTACTTTTACATATTTACAATTTAGCCTCAATATTTTTTTACTTTTAACTTTGGCTTCATATACTTTCATATTTTGTATTATTTTTCGTTTTACGTTTCGCTTTACGTATGGTTCAACGTTTTTACGCTTATTTTTTCTCATATAACGGCTCATGTACAACACGCTAGTCCTAGATCGACTTATTTATTGTTTTATATGTTTTACATTTCGTATACGTGGTGAAACGTTTTTAAGTTTACTTTTCGTTCGTTTTTTTTTGTTTTTATGTCTTTTTAAATAAGAGTTTTTTAGGTGTCGGTGATCGATGGTGTGTCATTGATGCTAATTGACATGGTTTTACGACCCCATCATACTTTTTATCTAAATTCTACTATTATAAAATATTTATATTTATATTTATATTATTAAAAGTTTTAAAAATCGAGTGTTTAAACCATACGAATACGAGTGATTAATATAAAAAAAAAAATTAAAATATCTCGATGATCATAATTCATACACTCTCCAAAAGCAAATATCTCATGAGATTGACTTCTCGTCGACTCTTATCCAAACACCATGATTTCTCCCCACCACCACCACCTCCCCCTCCTCCGCTTCACCACCACCACCACCACCGCCACCGCCACCGCCACCACCTCCTCCGCCACCATCACCTTCACCCGCCACCACCCACCACCCATATCCGCCTCATCCCACCCCCAACAACACACAACCAACCAAACCACCACCACTTCACCCCACCAACACAAAATCCTCCGAACCCACAACGCAAGATCCACCTCCACCCTCTTCCAAACAGATAAAACATCATCAAACCCACAACCCCCAAATGGGTTCGATCAAGATGAAGTCTTGAAGCTTCTTGAGCTATCAATGGCAAAAAAAAGAACCCCTCAATTCCCAGGCTCAATCTACGCCCAATCCCCTGCAGACATCAGTGTAGAATCGTCTTTACCACCAATTACAACAGTCTTTAATGGTGGAAATGATGATTCTGATTATGATTATGAAGTGGTCATGAGGGCACTTGAGATTAGGAGGGAAGTGACGTTGGAGATCTTTAAGGAGGCTATGAGAAAGGGGAAGTTTGGGATTACTTATTCGACGAATTTGGCTTCGAGATTGTACCCTCAGTTCATTGATTATGTTATGATACAAGCTGCAGCAATGAAACAGTTGCCTGAGTTTGCGAATTCGTCGTTTAATGTTCGTGCGAAAGCTTGCTTAGAGGACTGCAATGTGGTTCCCCTGATAAGGTATACATATATAACTTCTTTTATTTGAGTTTTCATTATAAAGATTGAGGTTATAGTGCATAGATGACAGTAATACATCTTACATTCTTGATTTCTTTCCAAGAAAGTGGTGCATTTTGAGTTTTGGAAGTCAAGTTTCGATTTTTTATACATTATCTTTTTTCAATGTTGATGTTTGTATGCAATGGATGTTGTGGATTATCTATAAAGAATGATATATACCATCTTGTTGTTTTTAGGATGTTGTTTTGAATAGTTACGAATTTGTTTTATCAAATGAATCACATTTGGAAGTCAAATTTTGATCTTTTTAAGGTTAATTTTCAATCTTAATGTTTATATATGTAAAAGGTATTGTGGATTATCTAAAAGTAATGATACTTCCATCTTAGTGTTTTTAGGATGTTGTTTTGAATACTTATGATTTTGTTTTTTCATATGAATCCTATGATAGTGTAAAGATAGACCGATTGCATAAGGGAGCCTTACGCATTGAGGGATTTGTGTTTCTCTAGGTGGCTGAAACATAATGGATTGTCATATCCTCAGATTGGGAAGCTAATTTGTAATTCAAGAGGGAATATTGAAGCAATCAGGAGTACGGCTGACTGGCTCAAGTCAATTCATGTCAGCGGGAGATTCATTGGGGTTGCGTTGCTTAGAGGCGGAGAGAATGTATTAGAACGCAACACTGAAGAGTTGGATGAAATAGTTTGGTGTTTGGAGCAAAATGGAGTTAAAAGGGAGTGGATGGGTTATGTTGTTAGCAGGTGTCCTGAGTTGTTGACTTTTAGCATGGAGGAACTCGAGACTCGCATGAATTTTTACTTTGATATGGGTATGAATGAGAAAGATTTTGGGACTATGGTTTTTGACTTCCCCAAAGTGCTTGGGTTTTATTCGCTCGAGGAAATGAAACAAAAGGTATCCAAAGTTTGTGTATTTTTTGCAGGTCGTGTGTCGATTTCATCTTCATTATGAATGGTGAAATGACCGGGTTGGGTCACATATTAAAAGGGGTTGGGTCGAAACTATATTATTATGGTAGTTTTTTATATATCAATTCAAAAGGCTTCATGCAAATAAGCACTTTGGATGACTTTTGACCCATTGACCCGTTCCTTTTTAGTCCAGTCTGTTAAAGATAAGACATAACCAACATCAACCTATTTGTATAATTGTATCTAAATATATCTAAATTGGCATCTCTTATCCTCATGCAGTCTATGTGGATCAAAATTTTCAAACTAAAAGATTTATATGCAAGCTCTAGATTTGGTTATACTCGGTCTGTTTATAATCAGTTTAGTGTTTGGCAAAACTGATTTGAAGAAGCATTGACATAACAAAGTAATACTTTAATCTACAATGCACTTTGGTCCTTCAGGTTGCATACTTAAAGGAGTTTGGCCTCGGTAATGAAGATGTGGGGAGGTTACTAGCATTCAGACCACAATTGATGGGATGTAGCATTGAGGAAAGATGGAAGCCACTTGTTAAGTACCTTTATTATCTTGGGATTTCTCGAGATGGCATGAGAAGAATACTTACCGTTAAACCCATGGTTTTTTGTTTTGACTTGGAGTCCAACATTGTTCAAAAGGTATATTTTTTTTTGTACTTGGGCTATTGAGCTATTCCTTGTTAATAGATTAAACTTCCTACTTCTGAAAAAAGTCAAATGTTGACTTTCTGGTTCGAAGTTTTTTTGTTTTTGGTATCGCTCTTCAATATTTTAAATAGTTAATTTGACATTGAAAGCTTTCTACTTGAAGGTACAATTCTTTCGTGACATAGGCGTTCAAGAAAAGGGAATCGCTAGTATGCTTGTCAGGTTTCCATCATTACTAACATACAGCCTAAACAAGAAGATAAGGCCTGTGGTATGTTGCAAGAAGATGTATATAAACTTTTACTATCATTATCTTGTTAGAGAGGCTATCATTTATAGGAGATGGGTCAGATGGTTCATCCTATTTACTAATGAATAAGTCATTCAAGTTGATGTTTTATCTCTAAAGGGTCAAACTAAAAAAGTAGATTAAAACGAAGAATCAATCATTTTGATAAAAAATATTTTTTATAACTAAAATGATATAAATTTTGTAATCATAAAAAGTTGATAACTATTGAGGAAAAAAGTACATAGACTCGTACAATAACTGGCCGTTACCCTACCCGCCAATTTTATCACCTCTACTTGGTTTTTGGACAATTGAACATCGACTTTATTAATTATTGCAGGTAATATTTTTGTTGACGAAAGCTGGAGTTTCTCAGACAAACATCGGAAAGGTGATAGGGTTGGGTCCAGAGCTGTTGGGCTGCAGCATTTCAAAGAAATTGGACCCGAATGTCAAATACTTCTTGTCTCTTGGCATAGACCTCAAAACTCTGGGTGAAATGATTGCTGATTTCCCCATGCTACTTCGGTACAACATTGACATCCTTCGTCCAAAATATCGGTACTTAAGGAGAACCATGGTCCGCCCTCTAAACGATCTCATAGAGTTCCCACGGTATGCTCTCATTTCTAATAATGTGCACTTGTTGAACTATTATTGCTTGTAAATGTGCATGGTATATGGGTTATGTTTCATATCCAACAGGTCAAATCTGGTCAAATGGGCCAAGAGTCATTTGAGGTGCATTCAAATGCATAAAAACTCAACTATTTTAAACTTGGTTTGACCTTTAAAGTCAATGTAATCACAAACTTTTTTAATAGCTGTCAATTTGTAATTGTACAAAGGGTCCCTATATTTGAATTACCTTCCGTTTGAAAATATGGTGACATTGATGATGAGAAGTAATTGTTTGCAGTTTCTTTAGCTATTCTCTTGAGGAGCGAATCATACCACGACACAAGATTCTGATGGATAATCGTGTAAATTTCAAGCTTCGTTACATGCTCTCGAGCACAGATGATGAATTTCGTCAAAAAGTAGAGGCTGCTGTTCAAAGACGCCAAATGTTTGAATCTGGGATGGCAAACAATACAGAATTAGATTCTCCAACTGATGACCCCTCAGAGGATGAAATTGATGACGTGGATATTGATGTTCTTTAACATTCAATATACACATACACATATATTTGTACATAGTGGTCTCAAAGATGTAATTTTAGTACAAACAATTAGAGTTAAGAAATCATGTAACTTGGCATCACCATCTTGTTTTCCTTTCGGTTTAACAAGTAAAGGGTCATTTTCTGCCCTAGGAATGGCAAAGAAAAGCAATTTAAAATCTTTAACACTTGGGTAACACGCCAGGTTGGATAATCCTGCCTATATACACAAATCATTGCGCATTTAGCTTTGGTGCTCAAATGACAGTACGCGCCCAGACCTGGTATTGATGACCCGAACCTAGTCTTGGTGTGTTTACAATAAGAGTCATGTCACACTACTCAGGCTGAAACCATGTCCTATGCGGGTTTTTTAGCCCAGGTTTCAAGCCCGGCCGAAAGGAACCCTGAGAGAAATGAGGTATATATATTTATATGTGTGTGTATATATCCACGGAAAACAAGTGTTACATGTCACAACTTCCACTCAGAATATCCACATCATGTAGAAGCTGTTGTAGATGTCATAAAATATATAATTGAAATAAAGATTTCAAAATATACACAGTTTTCAGTTTTGAAACTAGAAACAAATCAAGGGTCTGTATCTTCTTGGCTCTCAGCTTCCGCGAACCAGATTTGTTGGGTCACTCAGGACATACTTTGGCAACTCGTACTTCGCACCTGTGAAGTGATGTCATTGGTAGTAAAAAAAGAAAAGAAAAGATAAAGATTCAAATTCTAAACAGACAAAAGTTGAAATGTAAACTGAATGCAGGTGAGACTACCTCTTTCATCATAACAGATGGTCAAATCTGCCTTTTGAACAATAATGCCAGCGCTGTCGACTATTGTTTGTGCAAGTGATAATTCAGCTTCAGCAGCTGCTCGAAGTGCATCCCAGATCTCTGGTAAATTACATACAACCTCAGTCAAATCACAAACTACGATAAAAGCAGTAAGTTTACAATCTCATAGTGATATTCAATCTACATGATTCTGCAACAAATCATATAGAAGTAAAAGTGGCAAATCACTTGTTTTAACCAAACATGCCTTTGGACAGAGCAGTAGATTGTGAGTGGACACACATGTCCTACAGAAAATACTCGGACAATGTACGCATCTCTTTTATAGGTAAAACCATACTCTTTTGAAATTGCCACCTCTGTTATTAGTCAATAAAACATCCATTCCATCCTTGGATCTCCCATAAAAACTATGATGTTTTTCTTTTTATTGAAAAAAACATACTCATCAAAATTTCAAAAACGTTAAGAACCCACAGTGTCGAAAAGTCTTTGTAAGAAAAATGGCAATAAAAAACTCAAGAATGCTCTAACCAGAGAGAGTTTAACCACTTTGTTCTAATTTTCTAGAGAGGATATTAAAGAATCACAAGTACAATAAACACTGCTTTCACAGAGGTGTCAAGATGGATGGGTTGGGTAAGAGGTGAACAAGATCAATCCAAACCACACAACTTTTTAGTGAGGATTGAAAAGAGTCGGATCAAGTTGGGTTTGACCTGCAACTACGCTTTTGATCATAGTTTGACTTATTTTTTTATAAATACTTTAATGTGATAAATAAGATTATATACCTTGTTATGAGTTATGACAATAATAATCCAAAATCTTGAATAAAGCTATTTGTAGGTTGTGTGTATTAAAAATACATTTTGGGCGGCTTTGACATGTTACCCATTTGACCTTTTCCCACATTTAGTCAACTGTATTGATTTGATCCTTTGAGATACAGACATAATGCAAATCGACCCGTACATAATCAAATGGGTTGAAATTGCCACCTATTATTTTTACAGCAAGAATCACCTTTTCGGCCACCATAATGTGGAGCAGTATCCCAAAACTCGTCACGCATCCGCTTAAGCTGCTCCCCAGTTATTGGTTCAGAATGCTTCCACGCCTTTGGTTTGGTTATTTTCTTAATAGGCTCTGCAACATAAAAAGATAATCAAGTTCCACATGATAAATTAACTTAAACCTTGCCAAATAAGGAAATGACATTCAGCAGCAAGTAATTGCAATTCTCATCTTACTACTACCATTATCATCATCATCATCATTATCATTATTGTCATTATTACTTATTAGTATTACTCTCTTAGTGAAAAGAGAGATTAGACAATTGTCAATACTTTCATTTATTTTCATAGTTGGATCTAGAAACAAACACAAAATAAACCAATAGCAATTTCATTCCAATTCATGGTAAGCAAATGCATGAGTCAATAACTTTTATATAGTCCATTTCCCCCAAGAGGTTTTTAGCGCGTCTGGCAGGACCTGGTGGTTGAAAAAGCAGGTCTTGAATACTAACTGCATATTTCATCATCAACTGCTTCAATTCCCATAGGGAGAAGAAAAACCTCTACCTAGTATAACTTCTTATTTAACTAATAATCATATAAACCAGACGCCATGTTATCGATTCGCATCAAGATCCTTCACATATTCAGTGATGCTAACCACTTTAACTGCATTGAAGTCAAGACTCAAGAGTGAGTAACTAACACTAAAGATAACCTCTGTCATCACCATCACAAGCTACCTAATTCAGCCCCTGCGAGTCAAACCCTTTCGCACAACTATAAGTCTACACAACATCAAACACCTCAAACTTCAATAAAAATTGGGACTTTCACATAACCCTCAGAAGAACCCAACACAAAGAAGATTAATATTTTGGGCCCCTTATGTTCCAAGACATCCAACAATCAATCCTATAGATCTAGGGCTAAACTAACAACATTCTTTAAAGACCCCAATATCAATCAGATCAAATTACACAAATATTATCTTCAACACCTAATTGATCGTGAGATTTTGAGCACATACCGTCAGTTTTGGCGCTCGTTGATCCATTGCAACCCATGATGACTGCTCCGGTGAATATTTCCGGTGACCGGAGCTGTTTTGAGATGGGGTTGGGTTGTTAAGGACTTAAGGGATTTGATTCTTGAATATTAAAAGAGGAAATCTTGGAAAGAATGAATCAATGATTGGTGTAAAGAGAAGAGCATTGAGGGGTAGATGGGAGTCCACTTTGTTTCTCCCCAATGAAATTTCATCTTCAATGGTTGTTTATTATTATTTTTTTAAAGTTAATTAACATATTCATTAAAACTTTGGATGATTTTATTTTGGGAGATATTAGAACACTTCAAAATTTTAAATCAACACCTTAAATTTTTATACGGATTGTATAATCTCATACACGTCCTATAAGTGGTCGTAATCAGTGTCGATGTCTGCTATACGTATATAGCCCTATATGTGTGTCGTATAAGGCTATATGGGATGTAGCTTTTTAACCCCCCTGAATTTTTTTTTTTTAGTGTTTTTTACCCTATACGCCGCTTATGGTGTCATATGAGGCGTATAAAAGGGTATTGATTTATAATATGGGTGTGGGGTGTTTGTATATTAGGACTTTTGTTTAATAGTTATGAGTAACTAAAAGTATTTTATAGTTACCAATAATTAAAAATATTTTAATAATATAATTCAAGTTTATATATTTCAATTAAGTAATTTAGTTTTTATGTTTTATTTAAATTATAAATTTTAATGTTCTTTTAGCATGTTTTTTTATTTTTAAATATAAATAACATGTTTTTTAACAATTTCATATATTGAAAATTTTGACCTTTAAGTTTTCTCATTTGTCATTTTCTTGACATAATAAAATTCAATGTGACCCGATTTGATGTTTAGTGGTCCAATGTAATGAGAATACGTACTGATCAAATTGAAATACTTTTTGAAGTTTGACTATTTTCCTTAAAAATTACTTATAACTATACATATTTGTTAATAATGAGTCTTGGGTCCTTAAATTTTTAGGAATATACATATTTTTCAAAAATATTTTATATTGTTATGTAATCAATATTTCGAACTTAAGTACCTAAAGAGAAACATATGAAGGTGTGATAGCTTAGTGGTTGTTTGATAATTTTTGAATGATTAAGTGCTTAACCAATAAGAGGTGTTGAACCAATAACATGTCTGAACCATTAAGAGCTACAATATCACTTAACTATTTAAAGACAAATGTCTGACAATTTCAGATAAGATATCTTAATCATTCAGTATTAGTATAATGTTAACCATTTAGAGACAAATATATTAACCATTTAGATATTTGCTTGTGAAATAAATAGTCCGAACCATTAAGTGTTGAACCATTGAGGGTTCTAAACCATTAAAAGGCTGATTAAGATGCTACCAGATAGAAAATAATAGGTCGTGTCATATACGCAGGAATAAAAAAGTCATTGTAAAAATGATATTAAAAACATGAAAAAATCTATATAACCTATAATAAAAGAAGGGTTTTTAAGACACATGTCATCATTCTAGCACATCAAATGACACGTGTCATCATTCTTAGCATATTAAAAAAATCATTTTTCTGTCTCTCTCTCATAAAAATACGAAAGTTATAAAAACAATTAATTTGACTTTTCCTTTTAACTAGAATATGTTAAAACAAATATATCTATATTTATGTTTTTATCTCTCTCATATTAAATGATAATTATTGTAAAAAAGTAAACTAAACTATTAAACATCTAAAATATAAATATAATTATTTTTATAATTTATTAATACATATTAAATATAGAATAAAAATTTATAATTTATTATGTGTTATAACTTTTAAATATTTATTATATGTTTATTTCAGCTATGGACAATAACATCTAGAAAATAAAATATTTATAAAACTAATAATTTTAATATATTTTATTTATTTCACTTATGTAGTACATAGTAAATATATATATGGCTTTAGGTAAATCTTTCTACTCTAATAAAATGGTAAATATGAATGTCACGTGTCAGCATCACAATTATTCTCACAAAATTTTTCACGCCTCTCTCTTATTAAATAACTAGGTTAGAACCCCGTGTATTACACGGGTTGAATAAATAAAATATTAAATAATTAGTGATGAAAATGTAATAATTATAAAACGATATGATTGAAATTGCATATGAGTAATAATATAAGTAATAAGACAATGATATCATTATTTTAAACTTTTGTTATTAAACCCTAATTGCATTTTTAATAAACATTTTATTGCAAAAACAAACCATTTTAAAAAATATCAATATCAAAAATTTTCTTATTATAACTCCTAATTTTAGCTAGTTTGTTTTATAAAAAAACCAGTTTAAAATACTTCATATTTTTAAACATGTTTGGTGTTTTAGAAAATTTTTTTATTTTTAAAATTTTATTTATTTAGAAGTTACATCTATCAAAGCATCTCTTTCTTAGTTTATTGAAAAATAATTTTTAATCTCAAAAGAAATTAAATAGTATTATAAGTATTTAAAATAATTGTTTAATAAGAGAGAGAAGCGGAAAAATTAAAATTAGATAATCTAGAATTGTGCCAAGTGACATTTTAAAACCTTCTTTTATTATAATAGATAGATTACTTTAATTAATAAAAATACTATTTAATACTTTTTATAGATTTATAGATTTATTGAATTATTGAATTTAGGTTTATATACGATTTATAGATTTATTGAATTTAGGGTTTTGTTTTGTGTAATCGGCCTTGAGTCATTGACTCAAAAACCCTAGTCGATATGCGAAACTAACAATAGCAATCGATGGACTTGGGTAGATGAACCAACACTCGACAATCGGCGAAACAAACATAAAGTTTCTTTTTCAATTTGCCAACATATGATGCCTTAGGATTACAAGGTACGAGTAATTGCAACAATGCCAATTGAAATTCTTGATTAGTAATTGTTAGCTGTTGATTACTGATTCTAAATGTAAGATTCTCAAGTTTTTGAATTGGGATTTAAAGTTTGCATTTTGTCAATCTGATTTCGGTATTTTGTTTTTTGATAGAATTTGATTAGTTATCAATATCAATTTGATCATTACTCACTAACTATTTCTACTGATTTGGGAATCATTTGTGTTTTCTGTCGAATTTAGATACACTATATATGTATGCCCTAAGATTACATTATTACTCTTTAATCTTGTCCTCTTGATTAGAGGATTATTGCCTTCAATTTTATGCTCACAAACAGTAGCTTCTTCAATGGGTGTAAATTTTTTATTTTTATTTTTTATACTTGAACTCTTGGAGGTGTAAAATGGAAAGATACATATAACCCTTGTAAGATCATCTTGAATTTGTATATATCTGTTTTCCTGTGTGGTTCCTGAAAATCATATGGATAGTAGAATATTGTTTTGAACTTGTGAATTGTTTGTTTGAAGCTTTTTGTGTATTTAGGCCTTTTTAGTATGTTTCACAGTTGTGGCAATATGTTTAGATCAAATAGTTTAGATTTTATACAAGTTTTACAGATTTATTGCTCATGTTTTGAGCATCTGACACAATATCATCACTGAGATGGGACACAAGAAAAGGGATGGTTAACATTTTTTCAACTAACACACTTTTCTATGTTGCAAACAAACTATTATTGTTGCAAAATCTGAAAAGCAATGCAATAATTTGCAAGAATGAGTGATTTTGCAAACTGTAGTTAAAATGTTAGTTTAAAATGGTTTGATCTACACTACCTCAGGAAAGTTTGTTATTTTGAGAAGCTGCATTGTTCTTTCAGAACTTGCAATTGACTCGACTGTCGGCTAAGATTGGACGCTAGTTCTTTAAAATAATGGATCCTAAGCACGTCGGAGAGATGTTAAGGTAGTATTTGTCTGAATTTCTTATTTTCTTATGCTATTAGCATTACATGATGATATTCATTCATTTTGTGTAGACACTTGGAGAAGCAGGATGAGCTCCTCATGGATGCTTACAGATCAATGTCACATGAACTGCATAAACTTCAGGTAATGCTTTTGCAACACATATGCTTATTTATTACTTCCATAGGAGCAATGCAAACTGCTCAAAAACTTGTATTAGGATATGAGAATTGTGAGTGTAAATGGATAAAAATGAAAATTAAAGTTTATGATATTATTCAAGTTTTCAACGGGAAATATGAATTCCCCATGTTATCTGGAAGACTTTTTTCCAAGTATCAGTAAACCTTTAAATTTCTTTTAGGTCGAGGAAGAACTGTTGATGCGCACATTTTATAATCTCATGGAGGCTAAAGGTTTAACCAAGAAGGTAACTTGATCACAGATCACAACACTTAATCATGAAAATTGCAAAACTTTAAATGAAATTTGAGCATATGGCTTTAATATTTGTAGCAGAAACAAGATGGAGAAAATGTTCAAGAAGAAAGTGACCCGCCCGAATCAAAAGCTTTGGTTACTGTGGATGGTACGGAAAAACAGTAACGATGTCAAATACGGCAGTTCAGTTTTGGGTAACTACTTGTTTTTCTAGCATATGCTGAAACTCAGTTTCAAATGAGTTACCGACTAGTGTATTAGAGATGAGCCAAGATGGATTTTACTGTTGGAAAATAGTTTGTGGGTTGAACTTGGGAATACGTTTAGCTAAGTGAGTTGTATTTGGATTGCCTTGTCGAGTTTGCTAGTTGACATGTTCATATATATTTTAAAATTCGTGATAATAAAATATATTTATGCATAATTTCAATACTCACTTTGTGCACTTATTGTTTTTTTAACAACTTTGCCCAAGAAATTAGAGGTTGCCTCATATATCAAGGGTGTCATGTAGAAAGACATACTTGATATTAAGTTTTCAAAATGGCTAATTTGACGTGATAGCCTAGGTTAATATTGGTGTGACATTGATGAGATGACGAAAGACACAGGAACTCTATAGAAATCATATATTGCATACCCATGAGAAATGTAACCACCGTAGCAAAGTTCAAACAAATAAACTAATACTCCCTGTATTACAATATCGCTAATCCTGATTACTCATTTGTTTAGTCATCTAGGAGAATGTCACATTTTGTATTGGTTTATATGTATGTTATCACGTTCTATGTTTTTATATCCGAGCTATAACTAGATATGAAGGTATCACGTGCATGTCACTATGGAATCAATGTGGTGATACTATCCAATAACGATACTAATTCGACGATCGAGACAACCAAAGAACCACAATGGATGTATGGTTCTACCGTGGATCGTTCGTAAGGTTATGGGCAAACTAATAGTCAAGTAATCCTAGTTCAATGTTAATGATTGGTATAATGGTGAAAGAATCTTTTCAAGATGGATATACTTGAACAAACTTACATGTCTAGATACTTTAAGCACACTTTTGTGTTGAAATTAGCATTAATGGGTTAATGATACTAGTTCTTACATATCTAACCCATCTAAAATGTTTACAAACAAAGTTTTATAGAATTTATTTAGAATATTTAAAACGAAGAAAACTTGTATTGATTGGGAGAATCTTTCCAAAAAAGATGTCTTCCAACTATTTTATAAATCTTGAATTCTAACACCACAATATTATAAAAGTCTTGAACTTTTTTTGACAATGACATAGATTTATAAATGCTTAACCTAACCAAAGTATTTAGATTAGTTTTCATTCAATAAGGTCAATGTTATACTTATAAGATGCTTTGAAACTTATTATATGATCGAGAAACATTTGAAAGCAACCGTTCATCTATAAAAAAACATCTAAGAGTAAAAACAAACCAAAAAATCATAGATTTCTTTCAAAACCTTGCACTTGATAAACTTTCTAAACAAAATCAAAGGAAACTCCTCTATGTTGCTTGCGTTAGAAAATGGACCCAAAAATGCTCAAACGTGAACGTGGGGTGGTAGATGATGGAATCAAGCTCATGTGACTTGCACATGATTGCATTTAACGTCTCCTTCTGACATCACCTATTGCTCTATAAAAAAAATGTGGTTCGTAACAAATACCATATATAAAAAAATACAAATATAATTATTGATATAAGATAACAAAAGATACACTTTTCAATAATTTTCTCTTTCTATAATCACTTATTCGTGTTATTTATTTGATATCCACTAACCTTCCACTTAATATTATATTTCGTGATTTTCGTCTAACAACATCAATAATTTAACAAACAACATGTTTAAACCATAATGTTTTTATACAAACCCACCTACAACAATCACAAAACTTCTCTTGTCATCATACCCAATTTGGTTAATTTAATAATAAGTTCACCAAATACAAATCATAATCAAGATTCTTAACACAGTTCTTTAGAGTCATTAACCTACACAATCATTGCAGTAACTTGTCATCTTGTTCCACCTTCTTCACTTCAAATTGACAAGTGAGCTGTTTTGTAAGCAGCAATGGGCCACATCAATCGACAATAATAATATCCACACACCCCTATTTCTTCTTCTTTACTCCTTCCCCCAAATGCTATGACGCCATTGTTGCTCTGGTTTTAAGCTCTTCAGACTTTGTGGGTATTCAAGAAACTAAATTTGGGAAATTTGTGTTCTTGTGCTCTGGTATGTCAATTTAATCAAACCCATGTCTCAAATTTTATCTTCTTTTTGAATTGTGGTTCGAATTGTGGTTTGAATTGTTAGTGTTTCATGTATTTCATCGTATGATTGATTGGATTACTCATTGTTCTTGATGATGTTCATCCATAGATATCTTTGAACAGTATCCTATATTGGAATTAGGGTTTTCATAAATGATGATGATTGATCTTTGTTCTGATTATCTGCTGTTAGATAATCATATGTTTTGCTACTAGTATGAAGTATTAGACCATTAAGTCAGCTGATAATTGAAGATTTTAAGTGATGGTATGATTCTTTATTCTAACTTTTATTTGATTCAGGTACCCTGCTGACGGGTCACTAAACTTAACGTGACGGTTTATGTTAAACATGTCACATGGTCCTTGGTCTGTGTCTGGATCATTTGCTATTGGTCATTTTCATTTATGTGACTTGTTTAACTCGTCACCATAAGTTTAGTGACTCGCTTGCATATAATACAGTCGAGTACTTGAACTTAACGTTTAAATCACAATGCTACCATATTAGATGATCATATAAGAAGTACCTATTTTCATATAATGCACTAGTCTATGTAGTCTAAAGTGCATTAGGCGAGGCGAGGCCTAGGCGCCTCAAACACATGCAAGGCAAGCTGCCTGATTAGGGGCGCAAGTTAGGCGAGTGCCTTGGTCCAGCTTGGCTGCTGACTTAACCAGGCAAAAACCAGCCCGAACCGGTGTTAAGACCAGGCTGAACGGGCCTGCGCCAGCCTTGGTGTATTAGTATAAATTATTAATTTTCAATGCTCTTTTTATTTTTTTCATTATTGCGCTTTTATTGTCTCTCATGTGCGTTATTTCCGCCTTTAACTACATAGGTGCTAGTGTAACGTTGTATCCTACATAGGCTGTAGTAATGCTCCGGCCCTCACCCAAAAACTATATGTATTTTGACTTTTCAGAGTCGAAGGGGTTGCTCTCCAACTCTTAAATTAATGAGGATATAGAAGAAACAAAAGATAAAAGAAATTCAGGAATTTAATATACACATTAAACTTTGTTTGATTAAGATGGTTCAACTATTTTCAACAACATTGTTTTTTCTTGTTAGTCTATATCCAAATGTATTGAATCTTTTCCTTTTGGATATGCTATTTGATATCTAGCAGTTTGAAGCAACTGTAGCGTCGACAATGGGAACTGGACATTGGTTGAAACTTATAACTAACTTAAGTAAAGTAAGGAAATCAAGATCAAACAAGTTGAAGGCATGTGGTTCATCAGTTGACTTTGAAAAATCATTAAGTACGGTCAATACCATTGTTTATGAGAAGCCTGAGGCTGTTGGTGGGCTTGTTGAGAATATAGCTGCAACTCGGATCCAAACCGCATTCAGGGCGTTTAAGGTACATGATTCTTGAATAATCAATTATTTGATGTTCTCAACTATTTTTATTTTCACTTATCTGGAAGACTGGAAAGGTAAAAAAAAAAGGAGAGTATTTGTTTGTTGACTAAAACAATTATTCTTATAATAACTAAAGGCAAGGAAAGCTTTAAGGCGTATGAAAGGAGTGTTAAGATTGCAAACACTTACACAAGGTGATTTTGGCAAAAAACAAGCATCAAACACATTGATCAATATTCAAACATGGAGCAAGATGCAAGCGCAGATTAGAACTCGCAGAAAACGCATGGTTGAAGATGGCGGAATCAGGCTGAAGAAGTTAGAAAATCAAATGAAGCTTGAGACTAAGCTCCATGATCTTGAGGTGAAACATACCGTTTTCAGCTTCAAAATATAGTCCACTCTGTTATTGTTTAATTATTCATCAAAGTTACACACATGTAAATGATTCATACTTCTTCTCTAACAGGTTGAAAGTAAGCCAAAGCGTATTCATAATGCATAATAAAATCTTCATAGTTGTTCTACCAGAAATTTGGATTATTATTGTACTAATTTAGTTTTTGTAATGATAGATCACAGATTGATTATCTAACAAAATGCATTTGCCACTTGTTATAGTATAGTATGGTTATAGCTAATGTGTCGGTTTTGAGTAATCATTGCAGGTGGAGTGGAACAGTGGTTCTGATACGAAAGACGAGGCTCTAGCAAGGATACAACAGAGAGAAGAAGCTGCAGTAAAGCGTGAGCGAGCCATGGCATACGCTTTCTCTCATCAGGTCACAAATCCATACAAATTACAATCTTTAAAACCAACTCTTAAATTTATATTCAACACGAAAAATAAAAAAAAACAGTTCTTTTTTGGTCAAGATTCAAGAAACATCATTTGTTATGGTCAATCAAACTAAAGTTTGAATTTTTTGATTTCTTTTATAAAGAAAGTGTCAATGGAAGTAAGTCAAATAACAGTGATTGTTAATCATGAATTTGCAGTGGAGGCCGAATTCGAGATCCGGTTTAGGACCAAAGGATTCAAAACTGGCTACTGCTAACTGGGATTGGAGTTGGGTGGATAGATGGGTTGCTGTTCAGCCATGGGAAAACAGAGTCCTGGTTGAGTTGACTCCCAAAAAAGTCAACAGCCCTGCAAAAAAAGCCCCTAAAAGCTCGACTTCGCCACCAAAGAAACCTTTGAGAAACCGAAAGCTATCTTATGGGGCAGCCACAAAAGTCGAAGAACCTGGACCCTAAACCGTAAACCCTAAGCTACAAATGTTGAAAATACAGACTTCAGGACAGAAAATGCATGATGATATAACTTTCAGTGTGTGTGTGTGTGTTATTTTTCCTTTCTTTCAAATTCTGTGGAGTTGGCAAATGAACATAGTGCAGTTTGTGTATATTTTGTAAAGTTATTTTCTATTTATATTGAAAAAGATGCAAAATGTTTTTCTGCTGTGAATGGTTTATAGTAGTTTAATAGTCAAACTTTATTCTATCTTTTAACATTTACCACAATATATCCTTTTAGGGATTTTTTTTGTCATAATATCTTTATTAAAAATATTGATATGTAAACTATTATTGTCTTATCTAGATCGTTGTGGTCATTTCTATTTTGAACCCACAACCAAAAAGGTTGTGGGATCTTCTTTTAGCATTAGGCTCCAACCTCACACGTTGATTATTATTTATTTATACACGTTTTAAATATATAATTTTTTAAACCATCTGTTTCTTATAAATGTCTTTTTCATAATAGTTCGTTTATTAAACCAATTTTTTTCTTAAATCTTTCTTTTTCAAAACCGTTGATGAAAAGTTACATATAGAAAACAAATAAAGTTACAGAACATATTCTACCAATAAAACATGGGGTGCGCAACGGTTCGGTTAATGATTTATGTGGTTCGCTTCATGTAGTTATGAAATTATAAGTGCCTAACTGTTAACCAAACTAAAAACTGGCCTAACCAAATTGTAGTCAACTGATTTATTTGGTTTAATCGGTTCGGTTATTAGATTAAACCGAGTATTAAGTTTATTCAAACAAAAGAATGTCAGGTAAAACTTTATAAAAATAATGATATAAGTTGTTGGTGGGGGTTGTTCCGAACCCGCGTGGGTTCGCAACAACCAACCCATTTATTTAGAAACTCTCCATTTTTATATGTATATAAAACCTGAAATTATTAAAACCAAAACGAAAAGAAAAAAATGTAACTTACCCAACAGGGAAAGATTGTATCAGCGGGGCCGCTTCGTGAGTTGTACATAGTGGTCACCACACATTTAATATGAGGAAAATTTCCAAAACAACCATTTGACCAACTCCAATTACATAAATAGCCATTGACCGCTCACATTTTCGTTTTAGCCCTTGTATCGCCACGTGGCGATATAACCAATGCGGTATCGCCCACGTGGGTTAATCTTTTTCTTTTATGAGCAAGGGATACACCAGCGATATAGGTGTCTTTTCGTATCGCTCCTTTATCGCCTAGGTAAACGTAATATTCTCTGTAAAGTATCTTGGGAAGTGAAACTCAGTGAAAAGGGTACGTGCAATACAGGGGTCAACTCGTATCGCCTGTTTATCGCTGCAGAGTATCTTTGACAAATATTTTTTGTAAAACGTGAACAAACTCTCATTAATTAATAATAATTCAATTCGGTAAAACCTAAGATATGGAAATCATATTTATGAATACAGTTTTATTTATAAAAAAATACTATTTTTAAAAACTTCGATTTTCATAGTTAGGGGATCTTCGATATATTTTTAAAGTTTTAGAGATATATTTCCATGATATATCGCCAGTCAACGATATGGCTTTTTTTTTCTACAAGTGATACCCTAGCGATACAACATGAATTGGTATCGCTGGACACCTAATTCTGGCGATACCACATGGTTTTGAATCGCCGGTCAGAGATATTTGTCCACGTGGCACCATCTGATTGGTTAAATAATTTGGTAAATATTAAAGTCAATGGCCATTAATGAAAAAACATATAGTCAAATGGCTAATTTGGTAAATTTCCCTTTAATATGCATTTAATATCTACCCAATTCACTTCTTATATATTATTTTTAAAAGAGTAAATTGCAATTTTCATACCTGTGTTTTGGGGGTGTTAACAGGATCAGTCCCAACTTAACAGTTTGCATACCTGAGTTTACGAATGCTAACACTTTACGTACCTCCGTCCAAAATCCGTTAAACAACCGTTAAATCTCCCCCCACGTGAGGGGCAAAACTGTCAATTCACCCAATTTATTAATCTTTTAAGAGTAAATGCAAATTTCATACATGTGTTTAGGGGTGTTAACAGGATCAGTCACAGCTTAATACTTTGCATATCTGAGTTTACGAATGCTAACACTTTACGTACATCCGTCCAGTTTTCGTTAAACAAGCGTTAAATGACCCTCGCGTGCTCCTCACGTAAGGGGCAAAAACTATCAATTCCCGTGAGCAGCCTTTACAACAACCTCTCTCTCCAAACCCTACCTTCCAACCCCTCCCTCCAAAACCTCTCGCCGGAGACTCTCAAACTCACCGTCTCCCACCGCTGCCTCACCGCCCTCAAACCCTACCCCGCCGTCCACATCAACCACCTCGCCGTCAACAACCACCGCCTTTACGCCGCCTCCGGCGACCGCATCCATGTATTCGACACGACGTCGTTCTCCCTCATCGACACTTTCACCGTCAACGATTCCTCATCAGGTTTCGTCAAATCTCTCACGTTTCATAACAGAAAAGTGTTCACATCTCATCAGGACACTAAGATCAGAATATGGAAACTAACGGAACACAAACGACATAAACACGTCGGAACCCTACCGACGGTGGAAGATTAAATTGGGTGAATTGACAGTTTTGCCCCTCACGTGAGGAGCACGTGGGGGATATTGAACAGTTGTTTAACGAAAATTGGACGGAGGTACGTAAAGTGTTATCATTCGTAAACTCAGGTATGCAAACTTTTAACTTGTGGCTGATCCTGTTAACACTTCTAAAACACATGTATGAAATTTGCAATTTACTCTTAAAAGATTAATAAATTGGGTGAATTGACAGTTTTGCCCCTCACGTGAGGAGCACGTGGGGGAGATTTAACGGTTGTTTAACGGAAATTGGACGGAGGTACGTAAAATGTTAGCAATCGTAAACTCAGGTATGCAAACTGTTAAGTTGGGACTGATCCTGTTAACACTCCCAAAACACAGGTATGAAAATTGCTAATTACTCTTTTTAAAATAAACCGTGTGATTCGTTTCAGATGATATGTATTATTTTATCTGGACTCATCTATTTGTTTTGCAGTCGAGACTGCATCTCCAACCCACTCAGAAGAAACATACAGCTAGGAAACACTCTGACTTAACACAAAACATTTTTGCTTGAGCGAGACTCGAAATCCAAAACCTTTTTATTTTTAATTGTTTTGGGTACCACACGTTAATCACTTAAGTTAAAGATTATTGATAATTCACTTCTTTTATAATATATATAATGGCAAGACTTTTACTTGTATTTATCATATTTAAAAGTAACTATCTTTTTCTTTAGGGTGCTACATTGTTACACATCACTTTTCTTACATAATGGCAAAACTTTTACTTGTATTTAATACTTGCATCATAATTGAACATCACCTTTAAATCACGTTAACTCGTCACTCACAAACTACACCAAGAAAAAGATTTTAAGGTTAACTTTTTATGTACATGGTTCAATCATGTGAATATATAAACATATGATGGAGATTATATGAAAACTACACCAACAAAAAGATCTAAAGCTTAACTTTTATGTACATGGTTCAATCATGTGAATATGTATACATGTGATGGAGATTGGATGAAAACTACACCAACAAAAAGATATTAAGCTTAATTCTTTTTATGTACATGATTTAATCCTACTTTTATCAGTCTTTTTGTGTCGATGCATAAAAAACCTTAGATCGATTACTGTATATAACGATTACATTTGAAAGAATGACCCATGTTTTTACTTCGTCTTGCTTCCAAAATAATTGAGTTGATCCCGGTTAGGACGGATGAGTCACCTCATTTTTACGAAAAGTCCACCAGACACTACTCAATTTAAACATGTCTTTTATATCCAATAATACCCTAAAATTCTATTAAATTAAAATGATATAATGTGTTGAACAACATGAACACAACTTCATGAATTAAAAATAAAATACACCAAAATTAAATAACCAAAAACTTATCAAAAGAAGTACATAAATAATAAAAAAACAAGTAACATTTATATTCTCAACCATTTCTAAAAATAATTTTATAAGACAAACAAAATCTCGATTCAAATAGTATTTAGATTTTTTTTTCTTAAATTAATCATTCAATAGAATTTCAAAAGCCGCTTCATAATCAGATAGGGATGAACAAAAAAACCGGTTCGGGAACCGGTTCATAAAAAAAAACCGGAACCGGTTTCAAAGAAAACCGGTTTTGGCCCAAACCGGTTCCGAACCGACCCAAACCGCCGGTTTCTATACGGTTTGGTAGCCACGCACTCAAAACCGGTTTATAAACCGGTTTAAAAGTTAAAACCGGTAAGAAAAACCGGTTTGGGTAAAAAAACCGGTTTCGAACCGGTCCGAACCGGTTTGATAGGTTTGAGTTTTCGGTGTGCCAAACCGGTTTGTAACCCGAACCGGTTTGAAGAAAAACCGGTTTGACCCCACTACAAAAAAAGCCGGTTCGGTTTTGAACCCGAACCGGTTTGGCCAAAAAAACCTGTTTGAACACCTCTATAATCAGATGACACATAAATTTGTTTTAAATGTTGCAATGACAACTTTAGTAAGAAATTCAAGGCCGGCCACAAATTTTGATAAGTCAAAGGTAGATGATAATAAAAGAAAATATATTGTATTAAGTGGAAGAGTTTTTTAAAAGCAGTAGAAGAAAATCTAATTGTATAAAAATGAGTAGGTTAGATATAAATGTATATAGTAAAAATATTAATTTTTATAAAATAAAAAAATGTGGTAAATAGTCATGTATATAACCGTCGTGTAACACTTAAATTCTCAGCTTTAAGTACGCGATAGTAAACCCAAAATCCAAGTCGCCTACCCTACCCGAGCTGCTTGCAACAGTCTACCTGCCCAAATCATACGAACCCGAGGCATGTACCCGCGAACACCCCTTCCACCTTGATCGAACAAATGTTTTCTTGCTCACCTATCAATACAATTTACAAACAACAAACTGAAATCAAAATAACTCCTAGAAGATTCTGTAATTGTTGGTCCCATTTACTCCTCTCTTTTTTTTTTAAAAAAAAAAAGGTCACATTTACTCCTACAAAGAAGAAAAACGGATGTGAAATGAAGTTAGGCGGTTCATTTTGTCAAATAGAATTAACTCCAAATTTAAGTCTCTAAAATCAATGATCTATTTCATTTTCAGTTTGCTGTTTTGTATACTTGTGTCCTAACATTTTGCTGGTGGTTGAAATTTTGATTCGAAAATAAAGTTTCTTTTGTTTGCCGTTAAAAAAAGTAATTGGATGATAGCTATAGATTTAAATGTGAATGAATCTCAATTTTGTTTAATGGTATATATCTTCTCACAGTAGTTAAAATTTTTAGGTGTTTCATTATATATACTTTAAGTCTCTTTTCTTTAAAGTCACTAATTTTTATTAGGTATTACATCTTATGAAATATCTTTTGATTAAGCTTTCAAAAGTTTTTCTAAGTTAAGTGACTTAAACAGAAAATATATAATTACGAGTTTTCATTTGGGTGATATCCTTTTATGATTAACTTGAATTAATAGCTAATAATAAAGAGAAAAAAAAACTAAATAATAACAAAGTTTCATAAATTTAAGTGAAATTTAGAGAAAAGATAATTATTATATAGTAGTTAGAGTTCATATATGTTACATTAATGTAATTTCATTTAAAAAAACTTTTAACTTCTTTAAGAATATTTCACAACATTGTAATGAAAGTTGCGTGTTTATACTAAAAAGAAAAAAAAATCCTTTAAGCGACTTTAACATAAAATTTTTATTAAGGGTTATTAGCGAACATTTTAAAACTTAGTTATTATTGTGTAAGTTTTCATTTAAGGAATTAATCTAGTATAACAAACTTAAATTTTACATCATTTTATAATTTGCTACAAATTGTTTTTCTAACGTAGTCTCATTATAATTTATCCATCATATATCATTATCATTATCCTTATCATTTTTATGTTTCTAAAAACTAATGTGTTGCAATTTTTATGTTTCTAAAAACTAGTGTGTTGCAATTTATTTATAGCACTAATATGAGAATGATCAAATAAAATAATAAATATATAATTTTACAATACAAATATAAGAAATTTATATATAAAAGTATTACTAATATGTTATACTTAATAGTCTTATATAATTTTATTTAATATATAATTTTTGTGTTTCAACTTTAGAAAAAAGTATTTTAATTTTCAAAAGGAAGTTGTATGTTCTTGTAGACAGGTGGGGAAATGATGACCATCGGCACATGTACGTGCAACCAATTTATGGCATGCTTGAATGCAACTACTTTACCAGCCTACTATTAATAATATTTCAAGCTTATATGTCCACACTTATTACTAATGATTTTCAACTCAAATGCTTGAGATAAGGTATTTCAATACCTTATTAATATTAGAAAACATTTTGAGTTTAAATCTCACTTGTCGTAAAAATAGATTTCAAGTTGGGTCAGAGCTTTTCTCACATAAGTTGAGTTTTTGTTCTTTTGTTTTTTTGTTTTTTTTTGTTTTTTTTTTTCTGAGTGTGGTATAGGTTTGGTACTGATGTACGAGCTTCCCTTCGGGGACGTGCAAACCTAGTGCCCCAAGGTTTCGTACTCGAGTATTTGAGATGATCGGGTGGGTTGATGACCCGTCGGTGATTCAGTTAGCCGTTAAAAAAAATATGTGAGAGATTGAGAAAACTTTTTGTAGAACGTTATAAAGAGCTTATGGTAAAAGAAAATTTATTTGAAAAGCTGGAAGCAAACAAAATCTTCTTATAATCTAACTCTTAAACCAATTTGTCATTTGAAATCGACCTTTCAAAAACAAGTTGAAACTGTATCTATATATCACGACGTGGAATAATATACTTCACATTCTTACTATACTAGCGGAATTAAAGGCGTAATCGTTTTGCGATATTTATTCCCTAAGTATCCAAACATAAACACCTTTATAGTATGAACTTTATATTCTAATGAGAGTTGAGAGAAAAAGATTTTACTATTAGAAAATTTGGAATTTAACCGTCTTTTCGGTTACAAATGTTAATTGTGACTGATTTACGAACTTAAATTTGGGCAAAAGAATCTCTATGGGATGTGTTCGCGGGTTGATTGGTCGAACCAGACTATGTATTTGATAGTTGAGACGAACACGAATGGTTTAAACTTTGAGAAAAACTTTATTTAATTTTTTTGCGTATTATTAATACATTAAAATTCTAAATTTACATATTACTTTATAAATTATCTTTAAATTATTTATGTTTAACATTTAAAGTTTGGCATAAAATACATAGATAGTTTAAACTATTATTTAAAAAATTTAAAAACTAAAAAAATAGATGATTTAAACGGGTCAACCTTGAACACGTTAGGTTGACACGGCTACGACTCTTTTAGCCCTATAGTTTTGCGCTTTCATCACAAACTTGTTTACTCTAAATCAAAACCCGTGATTTCTTGCTAGGTTCATTTGTAGTTTAGGTTATAACTAACCGAAGTTGATCCAATCACACGCTCATTGTATATCAGAACAATGGATATATATTGTGTATTACCAATGATCCTTAGCTTAAGCGGTTAAGGTGAGGTACTCCAAGATCTTATAAAAATAGGTGGTATTGGACGGTAAATGTGCGGCCCCACTTTGGAGGACATGTGTTATCTTAATAGGGTTTATCTATCCGGATCTCAGCCGGGACCGCACCCCCAACCTCGTAAGAAGAAAACTCATTACTAAGAAAACCTCATGTCTCAACTTTAAACATTTTGTTCAAAGTAATACTTGAACTCATAACCTCTTAATATTTACATGTCATGAGTATCTTACTTTAATCACTTTAATTAAGAATCATTAATTCATTATTGATCAACTATCTATATGAATAGAACAATAATTACAATAGAAACCAAATTAATAATAGATGATATCTACACCAAAGCTAATAAATGTCCACCACCACCAAACAGATAAAACCAACATAAATGTTAATATTGCAAACCAAACATCAATAATTGACCACCAAATTTGATAGCCTATTTATGACATACAAGCCTTGTTCATTTCCATCAACTCTAAATTCAAAAAGAGTCTCCATTTGCAATAACTACAAACAAAATTAATATGTGTGCTCTTCATATGATGTTCAAATGGGTGACCACGGTGGTGGTAATGTCTGTTCTTGTCACCCTACTTCCGCAAGCAGACGCCATTGCTGTTTCTCAGCTAAGGCGTATCGCAAGAGTGCACAACATAACGGGCTTGTTTGTGTTCGGTGACTCAAGCGTCGACCCGGGGAATAACAACCGTCTCAAGACGGATGCTAAGAGTAACTTTCCACCGTACGGGGTGGACTTCTATGGCGGTCGGCCCACCGGAAGGTTTAGTAATGGAAGACTTGCCACTGATTTCATAGGTACAATTAACTAAAGTTGCTTTCATGTTTTACAAGCATTTGAGCTTAAATACCTAAAGGTACTTAAAGTTTTTTCTTGATTAAGATTTGGTGTCACAACACCGTCACTGTTACATTAATTAATGATCTGCTAACATTTATATAAACTCAATAAATCAAACATAACAACTGTTTTGGTCCTAAAAGAGGAAAGAAAACTTGCTATAAATATCAAATATGCTATTAATTGATAAATAAGTTGATAGCAATTGTTTTTATGTACATTCTTACAACATTTTTTTATAATACTTCATAATCTACTTCTATTAATCACATATACTTGCATCTTACAAAATTTAAACCATCTATCACAGACGGAAGACAAATTACAACCAGAATACCCTGTTGGTGAAATTATTACTAACATTTAACCGCAGGAAATATGTTAAAAACAAACCAGCTGATTGAAATATAATTGTGTCTACATCAACATACAGTCTTTAATTTGTTTGTTATTTATTTTGCAGGATTTACTTTTATGGATTATATAAATTTATAGAACTGCTTTTTATTTTCTAAAAAAATACACTTTTACCAATAATTTAACTCTGATTCTAAATTTCTGTGTTTTCTAGGAGAAACACACAGAATGGGAGGGTAAAAGTGTATATATTTAAAATAAACTAATGGAACTAATTAACAAAATTTACTTTATAATAAAAGGTAATATTTTAATGAGATTATATTTGACTAATAATATATATTTGACTCACATATATCTTTTTTTTATCTCATTTAAAAAAGAAAGTTACTTTCTTGTTATTTTATGATTTTGAAGGCATTGCATTCATTTTGTTGCATAGAAATGCTAACTGGTATCCTATGTTACATATATTTATTAATGAATTACAAAAACTATATAAATTACAATCAAGTTCTAACAATTAATGACTTTTAAGTATACAAGAAATCAAACAATGCAACCATATTGACACTTATCATTCTTTAACAGCTGAAGCATTGGGTTACACGAACGATATTCAACCGTATCTCGAGTTCGGATCAGCGATGCCCTTCGATCTTTCCCACGGTGTTAGTTTTGCTTCGAGTGGTTCGGGCTATGATAACCTTACGGCTGAAGTTTCGGTATGTGTCATTTCTCTCACACAATGTGTTATCATCTATTATTGATTACATGTTACAACACATATTGACATGATGTTTTTTTTTTGTTTATACGAAGAATGTGTTGTCGTTGTCGCACCAATTTAAGCATTTTGCGCATTACAAACGAAACTTTAGCCAGAAGGTAGGAGTGAAGAAGGCCGAAGAATCTATCCAGCATGCCGTGTTTGTGTTGAGCATGGGAACAAACGACTTTCTTCAAGACTATTATGTCGAGCCCACACGACATGACCAATACACCGTCGAACAATATGGGGACTACTTGATCTCTCTTCTTCATGGTTACATCAAGGTATAGTACTCGCTTTTCATTGATAACAGATAGATAAAATCATTAAAAATAGTTTTTTTTTCCACATATATCTCTAGTGATCTGACACATATGTCAGAAAATCTTCACATATATACCAGTCATGTCATGACTATAAACGTATAAGACATCAAAACATAACTACTTTAGTGATTTTCATGATTTTCTCAAATAGATAAACAATATTATCTTGATTTCTCTTCATTTATTGCTTGTGTTGAATATAAATTGGTGAATTGGTGTAGAAAATGCATTCACTAGGAGCAAGAAGATTGGTGGTTGTTGGGGTTGTACCTTTTGGATGCATGCCTTTGGTCAAGACATTGAAGGGTACAACCAAATGTGATGATGAATACAACAATGTAGCTATTTCATTCAATTCAAAGATCAAAAAGACATTGCTTACAATAAGAACAACACTAGGGATGAAAACGGGCTACGTTGACACTTTTGGTCTCGTTAAAAGCGCGATTCAAAACCCTAAAAAATACGGTTCGTGATCATTTTCTAGAGCTTTTTTGATATGTTTTATATAACAACATTTTCACTCAAATTTTTGGTTGGAACAATATCATGTACAGGGTTTGTGGATACTTCAAAGGGGTGTTGTGGAACGGGAACGTTTGAATATGGTATTACTTGTAAAGGCTTGGATGCGTGTGCTGATCGCGACAGGTTTTTATTTTGGGACGCAGTTCATCCGTCTGAAAGGATGTATAAGATCATTGCTGATGAGGCCTTAAACTCTATTATCACCAATCTTTTTTGATGATTTTAAAGATATATTGTAATTCTTGCATTTGAAACTTTGTTACTATTCATTCGTGTGAGTATGCACATGTATTAAAATTAGTATTATTGTTCATTCGTGTGAGTATGCACATGTATTAAAATTCAACTAATGAAGTAATATATCTATTATATTGTTATGCTCTCTCTCCAAGTGTTGATGTGATCTCCAATAGTGGATATGTAAAGTAAAAAGTGTTAATAGATTGATTTAAATAAGATAATTGTTACAAAAACAACATATCTATAGTTAATAAGTGTTGTTATATACAAAAGTGACATCACACTAACACTAAACAACGAATAATCATATGAAAGATTATTGCTTTTGTTTTAAATTAGAAAATTACAACCGCGAGTGCTTCACTCTAAGGTGGAACGTTCCACTACCGATGTTTTAAGATCAGTTTGAAAGTTACTTTTTTCTGAAAGGCTAAAGTCCATTATCTGGAACATTCTTAAAGGCGGCTCGTATATCAGGCACACCACCATGTCTCACCTAATCTAAAGAAAATCCGCAAAATTGATAAAACCCATAGAGTCAGGTTCAGATTAATGACCTTAAATATCCTGAGTTGTATCTTTCAACCCAATGTCATCGAAACAAATGACCAATCGCATAGTTTTAAAGCTAATTTTAATCTGCATTATCGATTATGAAGTTTTAAAGCTACTTTTAATCAGCATTATCGATTATGAATGGTATTTTAAAATTTCTATAGATATTTTAAAAAGGTTTAAAAACGTGAGTGTTACTTGGTGGTAGGTGAGTGATGAAAACGAGTAATAAAGGCTAGTTAATGAGGGTTCAAATTTCAATTAATGCGTACCTACTTGGCTAGCTAGTTAATGATGGTTCAAATATATCTCGCTCATTGCTATATATTGCAATTATTTTAGGAAAATTTTGCATATAAATTAGTAAAATAGATAAAAAATAAAATGAAATAAAATAAAATAACAAAGATATAATAAACCAAATATAAAAAATTAAGAAATATTAGAAAGGATTTGGTAAAGGCAATTAAGAGCATTCATAGTCACTTCCTTAAAAATATATGAGTGGGAGTCCTTATATTATATAGAACGGTTTTAAGTGGTTGTAAGTGAAGCAGAGAGAATATGTTACTGTTTATCTGTAAATTTAAGGATTCACTATTAAACCTTTATAATTTTTTTAATATTTTTAAAAGTGGTTGTGAGTGAAAAAATAGTAATTTTAATGTTATTATAAGGATAAAAATAAAAAATCAGATGTGAGTGCTCTAAAATCGCTATAAAAAGATGAAGAAGTTTGAACAATGATTGAACTGACCTGAAAGAGGCGATAGATTATTATTATTATTATTATGAAGAGGGAAAGATTAGTGATGGATGCAACTCCAATTTTATTACTTTAGTCCCCAAAGTTTTTAATTAGTTAACGATATCAGAGTACAGACCTATTACTCTTCTAGTCTACTTAAACAAGATATTCTCCAAGATATTGGTTAATCAGTTAAAGGTGGTAATTTTCCTTGTTGATAAGTGATCATCATATCGCCTTTATATCCGGGAGGAATATACTAAACGGTCCTTTTATAATAATTGAAACTTTAATCTGGTTAAAACCTTCCCACCAGAAGTCAGACAACGTTGGTGTTCATATTGACTTTGAAAAAACCTACGATACAGTTAACTGGGGATTCCTAGATTCAATAGTAGAGCATATGAGCTTCTCGAATAGGTGGAGATGTTGGATAAACATTTGTCTGTCATCAGCCAAGCTAGCAAACAACGATCCGGTGCTATCACATGTATTCTACGCTGATGACGTACTCATATAAGAAGAATGGTCCATTTTTAATGCAAGAAATCTTGCAGAGATACCTCATATGCTTTCATTGAGCCTTCGGACTAAAAGTCAATTTCTATAAGAGCCACATTTTTGGAGTTGGTGTTGATGTTCAAGAAAAGAACATGCTTGTAAAAGCTAAAACCTGATTATTGACAAACGTAGGATGATAGGACAGTGACAAACGTTACCTCTATCCTATAAACAAGCTACTCCCGAAACACCATCATTTTCATCCGAAACACCCAACTTACATAACCAAAAATTTTAAACATATTCCTTTAAATTATTTTCTCTACATTTATACAAACAAACGCACAACAAACAAACATCAAATGTGTTTTGCCCAAGATTAAACCTATAGCTTTATTTAATTACTTACTTAAGTTGCCAGGCGCAATCCGTTCATGTGTGTGCGCATATACATACTTGTTCTCGTATATGTGTATACATGATGCATACATATATGCATAAATGTGGTCAGTATAATGGTCCAAGTCTGTGATCATTTGAAGCACATACCATAACTACAAACTAGCAGAGATGAGTGAAGAAGTTTGGTGTTGCTTTTCTTGCTGATTAATGGTGTCAGCAACATGAGCAACTACTCCAGCTCCAGCTTTATGGAACCATTCATCTTTAACCTGAAAATGGCGCAAATTCGAGGTTAAAAATTCGTTCTTTGACACACAAAAAGAAAAAAAAAAAAAAGACATAGAACCCGCATAAAGAAACTATACATGAATGTTGTTATGAGCGAAGAATGGCCAAAACGAGTTGTGGAAACTGACATCAACTTTTTTCCATCCCAACTGTTGTAACCCACGAATCATTTCCTCTATAACCAACAACAAACGGAGGCTTGTTTAGTAACAAGACAACTTAAACTATAACGTTTACGAGTCATAGAGCCTTGGTTCACTCACTACCTTCCATGATTTCATGATATTCGAGGGTATTTTGGGTAGTTGGTACATTTTGGGCTGCTTCTTTTGCTCTTGCTGCTTCTGGAGGAAAGCTGGAGCCCGTGGATGGTACGGGCGGGCAGTACTCCACATCTACAACGTGTTTATAACCATCCAAAGATTTGAAAGGGGGCTGCCATTTAAGCATCATAATTATATTCATATTGATACCAAACGATACACACACACATATAGAGAGAAAGAGAAAACCGTTCAATACAGTATGCATTTAAGCAGAGAACCGCGAAATTCGTATAAACACTTGCAGCAATTGTTTTAACTGAGAAACATAATGTGATTATGTAACCACATAACCGCCTCTCTTTCTCTCCCACTATATGTTTAAAGCACCAAGTATAAGTGCTCATGCGACTTCTGTATGAACATGCCCCTATACACACATATTTTGGGTAAATTATAGTATTGTACCTTAACGAGTTCACACTCCCTTCTGATTGAGGATGTACGCCGACCAACCATATCTAAATGCTAAGTTGAAACGAAAACAAAAATATAAACATGGAGAGCAACAAATTAAATGCAAGGTAGGATACGATCATAGGAGACATTGGCATACAATATACGATATTTGAATGCACCGAGAGCAGATCTGCAATACAAGAAGATAATAAATAAGCACTTTATTATTTTCTTCTGTGGCGATTGATCTGTTGAGGATGAAGATTTACATGCTTATGTAGTTTCTTAGTCTTACATAAAATAGGCTTCTTCACAATCTGTTGTCATTCTCAAAAGCAAAGGTGGTCTGTCGGGTTTACCATCGGTGAGAAACAGCTGACTACCCGTTCGTCCAACAAAGATGGGAGCCATTGGAGCAGCAATTTTTTCCAACATGGGAACACCCAGAAGAAATGGAAGCTGAATCATGAAGAAACCCTTATCAAACATAACTTCATAATTATTACAATACACACACGCGCGCTTTGTAATCAGATCATTATTTTATAAATTTGCAGTGTTACAATGGATTGAACTGAGTTCGAGTGAGAAGAAAACAAAACCTGCTTGTTCCCTCTAACTCCGAGATGCGGTGTTGCTAAGGTTATAAAACTAATGGCCTCCAACCCGGCAATCTGACCAGATGCTTTATCATCAATACGGGTGTAAAGAACACCAACTGCATATCTTGCAATCAGACCACCAAGTGAATGGGCTAAAAATGATATCCTCTTAAGGCCCTCTCTACTCTTCACAACTTGCTTCACCTGTATGTATGATTAAACAATGTCAATTAAAACCCTCTCTCTCTGAGTTCTATCTGTATGTATATGTCTATTTACAAGTAAAGACAATTAAAGACTCGGTATGTAGTTCCCTGGCAGGGAGGGGATGGGAAGGAGGAGGGTGTGCAGCAGACAGATGTAGGCGTACATGATCATGTGGATACATGTGTGTATGTGTATTTGAGTAGAGTGTAAGTGAGCATAGCAACTCAAGCCAAGTTGTTAAAAGCCCTGATAATAGCCAAGCTAGTACAAGCTCGAGCCTAGCTTGAACCCAACTTGGAGGTTGTTTAACAAATGAGCTCGAGCTCGAGCTTCATATATTGAGCTTGATTAGGTTCGCAAGCTTAGACCATCCTGTTATTTAGCTACATATAATAATGTATATGTAATATAATATATAATTACATAGAAGAAGTAATTAAATGTAAAGTTACAACAAATACAGAATAACAAATATTATTATGAATATAACTAATTACATATATAGGGAAGTGTTATCTTGAGAACTCTGAGAATTCTTTTTTACATCAGTTCTCATACAAAATAAATGACAACTTATAGTTTTGTGAGAACTATGAGAACAGAGTTCTCACAAAAAATAGGAGTTCTCATTTGACCTATATATATATATAGATATAGTAATGAAACATATGTATAACAAATGAGTCGAGCCTAATCCAATCTAAATCCTCTAAATTTACTCAAGAGCCGAACTCGACTTTAATCAAGTTAAATTAGCTAGCTCGAGCTTTCTCGGGCTATGTCGACTTGTTTATGCCCTATATTTGGGATGGGTGTTATGTTAAGTTACTGAAGGTGACATCAATGGGAAGTGTTGAAAAGTGCCCAATTGCAAAAAGTCAGGTAAATAGAAGTTATATAAAAACGTTTGATAGATGGTATGGATGCCTAGATGCATATTACTATATGCTAGACTTGTGGTGTATTTGCAAATAAAATCTTTTCTTGGAACTTTCTTGTTAATGACCAAGAATCCTACATGATACATAATGCAATAAGATCATGACAAAGATTTGCCATCACACATATTTGGATACTTACTTCATCCGCTAATCGTTTTCCAGCCCCGTCAATTCCAGCAAAGGTTTTAGAATAGGTGTTAGAAGAACTTGCTGCACGCATGTTAAATATCAAACGACTAATGGGATAAAACTTAACATATATATGTAATGCACGTTTACCTCATTTCTAGTTTGGTTACATGAGTTTTAAAAATTATTACTAAAGCCATCAAACTTTGAAGAACATTATAGATTTAAAAACATTTGCCATGCCATCCACCAAAATTACCTAAAAATCAATTTTCAAAAGCATGACATTAGTGATAATTTTCAAAGCCCAACGACCAAATAAGAAATGAGGTGAAAACGTGTTATTTTCCATATTAGTAACTAGCTAAGCAGTTTATTGTTATAGCAATTTCAACTATGTGTTGGGTAGACTACCAACCAACATTACTACCTCAGACTTTTAAGATAAAAACAAAAAGATAAATACGATTGAAGATAAACTCTCAGTTGTTGTGTTTCCCTTTTTGTTCAGAATATTACCACTATGTGTAATTCTTCAAAAGAAAAGAAGGAAATAAACAAGTGGTGATCATAACTGAAAGAAATGAGTATTGGAAGTCATACCATATAGGAAAAAGTTTCTCCCCAACCGTCTTTTGAGCTCTGATTCTACGTATCTCCAGTCACTGGGACTGCATACAGTGATTTAGAGTACTATTCATGTCAATATCAAAACATGAAACCAAAAGCTAACACACAATATCTTGTTTAACAGCCCACCTTAGATTCAAAATCATCTTTTTTACAATACTGTGTATATCAATATCCCAAAGTACACGCAGTATCACTGGACCAAAAGGTGGCAGGTCCAGAATCCAGATTACATGCAACTTATACGTACCAATGATAGCTCAAACAAACAGAACAAACACAACCAATGTATTTAATGAAACCAAATAAATAAAAATACTAGTCTATTTTCAAGAGATAGACCAACTCTCCCATGGTTCGCTTAACTTTCGAGAGGGAAAAAAACTCTCCCAATGATATCAAATAACTTTACCAAAGTCAGCATAAAGGAAACTACAATCCCAATAACCCTTAGATACTATACTAAATCCTGATACTTGTAGGAAAAGTATTATACAAGAAAACTAAAATACTCCCCAAGTTGTAACAAATTCCAAAAGACAATAATCAAATTCGCATTCTACGGGTCTTTTGATCCTCTTGTGAGCGCTAGAGCCGAGGGTCTCACCGGAAACAGCCTCTCTATCCTTTGGGATAGAGGTAAGACTTGTCTACATTCTACACTCCCCAGACCCTATCGTTAGCCCTACTATGGACGGGATATACTCGGTATGACTATGACTATGACTATGACTATGACTATGACTATGACTATGAATAACCAAATGCTAGTACTCAGACCTTGTATAGAAGAACCATACCACTAATACGATACTGCATTGGCAAGAACTGGAATTGGTTCAATGTGTTATTAAGTAAAAAAGTCTTATAGGAAACATAAAGGTGGCCATTGTGACTTTTGACCTATTAACTTACGAACGGGTCAATTTCTGTCTTGTTTTTATACTCAAACTGCTCCAAGTAAAAAAAACTTTAGCAAAAAGTGCAACAGGTAGAACACCTTAAAAGGCATCCAAAGTCTAATTTCTTATTTCTATGTATAAAGCCTCCTAAAATCATTTTCTTTAAAAATTTGGATAACTACTGTAATAATAACTAATACATTATATATACACATTGCTTACTTGGAAACTTGCTATGAGTTACAAGAAAGAGAATTGCTGCATGGCCTATTACAACAAGCAGATGAATTTTGATGATTCAAAATAAAGTTTGTACATTACCTTGCATAGATACCATGAACAAGAACAAGAAGATGATCTGGTTCTTCATCTTTCACCCCATTGGCACACCTTGGTGATGTAAAACTCCCCTTAGTTTGAGCTGTGCTCATAGCTTGAGCTCTAAGGCTTTGATGTTTCCAAATGCCGTTTAAGCCTACAGAAATTCAAACCCACAATTACAATCAAGAAATCAAGTTACAGAAAACTCAAATATTACTGCTATATAATCTCATTTTTAACTGAAATCATAAGATGTGTTAATCATGTTACACCTTCACCTATCAATTCCATCTAAGAACTTATGTTTTCTCCTATGAATTGGGGCAAACATAAACATATCACATAAGATTTGAATACAATAAGTTCCCAAATCATCCCTCAAAAGTCATCAATTAAAGCTGTGAGATGATTCACATTCAACATCGAGTGATGACACACATTAACAAGATAATCAATCAAACTATTTGGGGAAAAACATAAATCCAACACAAATCTAACGAAAAGTCGAATACCCTTAACAATCCCCACGAAAAGATTCGCAACATCTTTCCTTTTGAGTAACAAAAGTATGACAACAAAAGCGAAAAAGAAAAACCCCATTTGAAATCATCAATCAAACACCAGAGAAATTACCAAAACAGTTGGAGAAAGCCCAAGAAAACCCGTGTGAACACGAAGAGGACGAAGAGGAATTCGGGTTCGGATTCGAATTCGGGTTGGAATTAGACCCTAAATTAGCGTTTCTTCGAAGGTTAATAACCGGAGATGTAGGTGCAGGTGTAGTGTAATGAAGCAAAGATGATGCCATTTATACGGAATCTATATATAGAGAGAGAAGAAGCAAGTATGGGGGGGTGTTGTCATCATCATCATCGATTCAAGATTCATCGATTATAATCATGAGATTTCGTGAAGAAACAGGGGATGGATGCCCATGCCTAATTAATTTGTCTGATTTTGGGTTCTTGATTCTCTATGTTCTTTAATATCTTCAAACTCTAGTTCATTAAGCTAATACAATCAATCTTTTGACTATAATATTGTGTTTAATACATACTAAGAGAAGAAGTATGGATGAACTTTTAGAAAAAAAATTTAGTTCTACTTTTGAATACTCAATAAGTACTTAATTAACATAAGATTGAATATATGAAGGTTTATGATTAAATTTTACCGTTGACGCTGATCTATAAAGGTAAAAATCTACGTAATTACTTGTCTTTTAACTTTAGAGCATTAAAAAAATGCACGTCTTGTTTGAATAATTCAATGACCTAGAATTTCAGTCTCGGTTGCTTTCATAATAAAGATACCGGTTATGATAATTATAGGACTCCTTCCCATCTATCTTGGCATGTAGAATGGGGTGGCTATGGTGGAAGTCGTGTCTGTCGGTCTCTATTTTATTTTAAGGATCCAACTTGCTAGACTTGTAAAAGACGACTAGGAACAAGAATATAGTTACAAATCTCTGTCATCATTTTGTTGCCAGTCATTTTCCTGTCGCTGAGATGGACCTTTTTTTTATCTTTTCCTCGCAACATAACATCATGAGCAAGTTGGAATAACTCAGAAGAGAGGGGCGCTTAGCCGTTAAGGGCGTATATTGTCTTTATAAAGGAGCAACACGATCTTGGACGGGCCTCTTCATGTGACCTAAAAAAAGTTAGTGCTAGTATAAGGTCTATAAACTCCTCTCTCATGACACTGTTTTTGTTGCCCATAAGAACAAGCTAGCCTCGACTTCCAAAGGTCCTTAGTTTGACCTCCAAATGAGAATTGAGGTCCATGCACGGGTGTCTCATCACTAAGACTTGTTTGCTTTGTAGGAGTACTCTATGATTCATCGAATACTAGTCGTAAAGAGTAATTCCATCATTTATGACACTGTTGACCACTAACCACTCACTTACCAGATGCTGAGGCATGGCCTTTCAAGTTTCTTATACTAATCATATCATTTGGTTAACAACTTCTTCTATCTTATCAACTATCTACCCCTTCTTCTATTTTATCAACAGTCTTCCTCCCAAGCTCCACACTACTCTAGTTGCTCATTGCAATAGCTTGCTTTTTAGTGGCTCACACCTCAGGTGGTGCGGCTGATCCAGAGTGGAGTATTAGCTCACCAACAAATGAGACATTTTATTGTGTTTATGTAAACATGGGATATAAACACTCAAGTTTAAGACATTTGAAAAACATCTACTCATCAAGTCATATAAAGTTTTTTCGCTCACTAAGTTTCTTGTTGTAGTGTTTGGTAAAAACTAGATTCTTAACTTTTGTACGAATAAAAATCACTAAGCAGTAAAAGACTATAGGAAAAAAAACATCTTTTGAGCAATTTATCTTGTATAATTAGTTAACAATATATGAAAGATGTGTTAGAGCTACTAAAGATATGGATTTTATATATTGGTCTACATAAATTACACATTCTTGTGACTATGCTTTAAAAAATATCTTTTATTAGAAATATTTTTCTATAGAGCTAACTAAGATTCATTAACGTAAAGCTTTATATAGGTTTATAAAATTTACATCTCTAATAGTGTTGTTTTATCAGTGATGTCCTCGCATCCACGTCGACATGACCTACCTCCTCCCACGGTAGGCCCCTCTCTTCCTTTCTTTCTCTCTCCCCCTCTCACAATCCACAACCAGTGACAAATTATCAGACTACATTCTATGTACCTCTCTCAACACCTTGACGGTTCGGTCTACATTCGAAGAGTACATCAACCTTGCGTTCTTATTGTTGAAATCTTAGCTTTGTGTTTTGCTTCAACCTATTAATAATAAACACCATTTGTATTGTAGGAACAACTGTGAGGCTTGTGCCTATTTATTTGTGATTGATTTTAGTCTTCCTAACATGCTTGTTGACAATCATAGAGTACTATAACAATATATTAACTTATAAATAATTCTATTTGGCATTACATATCACTTGTTTATATTATTATAATTATTACATATTTCACAATATGTAACATGCATGCAACTTTTGCTGGAACCCAATTCAAAGAGATCCTACTCATCCCTCATGCATAAAAACTTGATCCTTTGTGCTTTGCTCACAAAAGAATCAATCTTTCTAAAGTCAAACAATTTACCAATATTCACTTTACTTTTCTGTTTATAAACTAAAGTTATAACACACATTCTTGTGGAGACAACCCCAGTCATCCTATATTAATAGGTTGACGAGTCCATCAACTTTGATCGATATCAACACGAACAGGTAAGGAGCATAGATCAAGGATTGAGGACAAACTTAAATAAATATTTGTTTAGTAGATTAGAAACACACATTTATCAAATCATTACGCGTGTTAAGCTCTAAAACTTTATGATACAGGACTCAATACCTTCACCCGGAAATTAACAGGGTAACGTAGAGCATCAATGTAGGTATTCCTTTGTATATGGTGTATGCAGAGTAGGGATAAATACAGTATCATCTATTAGACGGCGTCTTTTAGACCGCAGCATATGCTTTTTCCAAGTATTCTTTCCCTGTAATGCCTTCTTTTAAAGTCTTGAAGTACTCATTGTAGTCTTTCTCAGGTGGAGGGTTTTCGGGATCTACTGTGTATTGCTCACTAAATGGAAGCACACATTTGACCTGCAGCCAATTACAGAATAATATGAGGTTTTGACACATGAACACATAACATGTAATCCTTTTTGACTTTTGGTAAAAGTTAGCATGTTTCGGATCCAAAAATGATATGGGTTTACTGAGAATAAGAGAAGATTAAAGGTGCCAAGTTGAATTTTTCAATAACACAGCCAGTAAGAAAAGTTTTTAACCTTGAGGTAATGCAAAAATCAAGTTAATATTGGAGTTCAAAAATGGCATGTTTGACCACAAAAGTCAAATAGGATGAAAATTGAAGATGATGGAGGATATATCACCTCAAAGGTCTTGTCACATGCATACGGACTTTCGAGAGCAGCAACACAGATTTTAGCAACCTCTTCTCTCGATATCTTTCCCTGCATAATCCATCAACGGATATACCAAGAAAACTATTGTTTTAAAAGGTCCAGAGTATACACACACATATAAGAGAGAGTTTATAGGAAAAATACAGTGATATTGTCTCCTTGATCAAATATAAGATCTGCTCCCGCAGGTTCCTCTGTTAGTGCACAAGGCCTAACTATCGTATATGGAATCCCACTTTCCCTTATCAAATCCTCCCCCTGTGGACAAATCAACCAACCATCCATGTTAACAATCATGGGTTATTTGTTGGTCTCTAGTAAAGTTTCTAAACAAATATACACTTTTCACAAAGAAAACCAGTATATGTGAATACTTGACATTAATAGATCATACCTTCAACTTGTATGTTAGAATAGATCCCAGCTCTTTGTTCAATCTGACAGCCGGAGGTTGTTTACTTAGATCAAGTCCAGGTCTTTCAGGTCTAGTAACACCAGCTGAACCCACGTGCACGAATCTGTGCAACCATCAACCAACCGCCCGCCCAGGGTTACTAACTAATCGTCTATTCAAACCAAACATCATAAAAGTTATATGCAATTATACCTTGGAAGGATGGGTTCTGCTATATACGCGCGTATGCTTGATACTGGAAGCTGGAAGGGACCTTCTACAAATGTTGGATTCAACTTGCCATCATATTCGAATTTGCTGAACATTATCTGGAAGGGTTTTAATTTCACATGTTTTTGGAAAAGAATGAATAAGCAAAAACACAGAAAAAAAAACCTTTTTTGGCAAAATAAGATGATACTGATATGGATCAAAAAGATCATCTGACATAAAAATGAAACATGGATGACTAGTTATGGAAGCATGCCTGCAATGATATGATCTGACTCGGGTCAAAGGGTGGGGCATCTGCTACTGTTTTCGCCCGGAATATCGGTCTTAAAGAAGAAAACGGTAATTGTACCTGATATTAGAAATTTTCAATTAGTAACACAGATGAATTACCAAAAGAAGCAAAAGATTAAGCAATAGAAACAGTGGTAGTTGGGGTCAAACTGAGCCCTTACTGATTGCCATTGGTCTTTGATGGTGTCAAAACCTACAGTATAACCCACAGTATCCCAATCACGACTAGTGCGAACAATAAGCTTATACCGTCGCCCATCTCCTTTGAGGCGCAACTCCAAACCATCATATGCAGACAGATTTTCTGCAACATCAAAGTTCTAGAAACAAAGAAAGGTTTAAAAGAAACCATAATATCATTTGATTTAATTCATTATGACGTGATGTGGGAAATATGTCACCTTTGTCCTGATACTGGTAAAACCTCCATTGTTTGTGGTAGAAACAGTACCTGCACAACAGGTAATTAGACGAAGAAAGGATGAACAACTTTTCACCCGCAGACCATTCAACATGCCAACAAGTACAGATCAACTAAAATCAATTTTTTTTTAAGTTTGAGGGTTTTATGGGTGTAACCAAAGTTGATACATTCATGAACAAGAAGTACAATGGTTGTGAAAGATGATCGATAAGTCAATGAATATGAAATAACCTGATATTAAATAGCTGCAGTTTGAGGTCACAAAAAGTATAATTTCGCTAACAAACCTGTAAAAAGACCTGTCGGTCCACCAGTTTCACCACCATTGGCAACTATTTGGAACTGACTTTCACTAACTCCTCCCATCACAACATCATCTAATGGGCCCCAAGGCAGGTCTCTGGATGAACCATCTGGAAAAAAGAAATACTACCCTCAAGAAACAAATCATTGAGGATAATTGCTTTGACACTTTATGGTCAAACAAGCTATTATTATGCACTACCCAAAAGCAGTACAAAAAGTTTAGTGTAAGAGATATAACACATTATTCTAGATATTAAGGAAAGATATTTGGCAAATATCACACACTTGCATAATACCTTCAAATCCAAAGACTAATTTTCCACTTTTAAGTCCAAGACTTTCTTTTAAGGCCCTTATCAGATTTTGCATTCCAATATATTCCACCATTTCAGGTGAATCGCCCTTTATCTGCTTGCATCAATCAGAAAATATTTGATCAGATGAATGTGAATTCAAGCTCCCTAAAGAAACAAAAATCCAACTCCAAAGATTTGTTGTTAGAAGCAAAGAGCTCTTCACCTCTGGTTCAAAGAACTTGATCCCCTGCAAATTACACAATCTGGTCATCAGTGTGTATCATTAACCCAAATATACAATCAAAGTATGCAAATGTCGGAAAAATACTTGACTGTATTTGGCCCGATCAGGAGTATCTCCTTCTTTTGGACCAACAATGACTGAAACCGCATTAATCACTTTCTTAACTCCCTTAAAGTAATCAGGAAGTAGAGTGCTTGCTTTAGTAATATCTCCAACAACCTAAAACATTTTTACAGAAGAAAATAATAGTAAGAGCTCATAACTAGATTTGGTGATGAAAAGATTTAGATGTAAAGAATTGCTGGTCAATATTGACCCAGCCCGAACATTAGTTTCCTACTAAAAGATACCCGCCCAATTTGCCACCCTGTAATGAATTTTGTGGAACCATTGCAAAATAATGAAATATCTCAACTAACCAAGTCAACATCTGGACCTAGCATTTTTCTTGCTTTCTCTTCATTTCTGACCTGTAAGAAGCATGATAAATATTCATAACAAAAGAAGAAACAACATCAATTCATATATAGATAATATATAAGCAACATACTAATACTCTAACGGGCAACCCTTTCTTTTGCAAGACATCCACCACTCTCCTACCAACACCACCAGTGGCACCAGCCACTAAAACTATTCCAGAAGCACCCATAGACTTGCTGGGTTCTGGTTCAGTAGACGTAGGATTTGAAAATAGGCTTTCAAAGATCTGTGAAACAAAAGGAAACGAAAAGTAAGGAAGATATTAAAAGGAAAGGAAAATGTATAAAAGTATGGGCAGTCCAACCTTAAGAGGTGATGGAGGTCCGTTAAAGAAGAACAATGTCTTCACAAATCTGCCAAAGTCCCAACCTTGATTCTTTAATTCTGCCCGTTTATACGTTCTCAAATCATAGGAATGTCGTTGACGTGTGATGGATGTAATTTTATCATTTACTTTTAGAAATGGATTAGAAAGTCCAGCAGATGACACCCTACTCCTATAAAATCCTGTACCAGCTGAAGATGAAACGGTCTGCAAATCACCATTTTCAGCATTGATTATAGCTTCAAGACATAAACAAATACATGTGATAGCTTAATGCATGAGGAGACAATTTTGCCAAATTTTAAGAGTCTGGTTCGAGTGTAACTCAATATACCAATATGGGAAGCAATTATATAACAAGAATTCAGTTTTCTTCATTAAAAAAAAACTACAAATTATTTTTCAGGGTATGATGTGCCTTTGTAGAGGTGGTTATTTATTTCAAACCGTTTACCCAGAAATTTGTTGATTTTTTTTGAGTTGTACTTTTGTCCAATAGGTAAAATAGGTAGTCTAAGTAAATTGCTAAAAAGTGAAAAAATTGAATTCAAAGTGCATCCGGATTATTACTATCAAATATATCCTTTTATCAAAAAAAAGTTCAAATTATTATATGCTAATGGTATAGTTTTTGTAATCATACTTTATACATGATAAAATAAAATAAAAGGCAAAAGCAGTGATGGGGGAGTAGAAAGTTACCCGTTTTTGACCTGTTACCCAACTAACCTGCCTCGCCCCGCCCGTTTTGCTACTTGTAGGCTTTAACATGCCTAGTGGACCACTAGAGAAGAATTATATAAGGTTCTTCAAGCTATTATCCTAATGGTATAATTTTCACTAATTAATTACTTATAGACTGCAATGCATCATGGCCCTAAGCTTCATTTCAAAGTAATGAATAAAGCTAAAACAATTCTAACATAGGAAAACTTCAAAAGAGCATCACATCAAGTCCCATCTCATCCTTATAATTACATAAAAAATCACTATTTTGCTATCTCCTTTTAAAGTAAATAATACTTTCTTATATCTTTATCATTACATTTCTCTCTCCTCCACTCATAATCACTTTCAAAAATATTAAAGTTCATTAGGGTGAATAGTGTTTCCCCAAATATATAGATGAACAGTAATATTTTCTCTTTTCTCCACTCACAACCACTTACAACCATTCCCTACTGTGAATGCTCTAACTCCAAACTAGGAAACCAAATAAACCTTTGAAAGCATGTTGAACATGGATTTGGTTCGACCCAGATCCCAGATATAAGCACCCGTTAACTTTGTAAATAATAGGGAAGTAGATACTTTAGTGGTTACCACTTTGGGGGTTAATTAGACATTCATTAACTCAGAGTTGACACCCTTCATGCCTTCATCTAGACCACTATAGCTCCAGGCCTACAAAGAATTATGAACTCCAAGCACAAACGTCGAGCGTCGAGACCAATGTTGGTTTAGACACTCACCTATGGAAGACCATGTGTGGAGGAGATCCAGGATTCAAGACATAAACAAGGGAAGCATAAAATGCACTGATATAGCATTAATTGGTGGTGTGACCTTACAATGAGAAAGTTGCACCCATGGTATTATCAGCCAAACCATGCCATGGTGCGACACAACTGCCCGACAAGGCAAGGCAGCAGCAAGACACTTCTTGTCACTATAATGAATGCATTAACTGGTTAACAACACTGGAACAGTGTCCAATCTCTCGGCCTATAAATACTCCACTCCAAGGGAAAGGTGGGCATGTGTTACAACCATGTTTGACAATGAATTATCTACCCATCTCCCTTCATCAAACACTTAAATTACACACATCCAGGAGTTTGGTCCCTAACCCTCAAGGGCGAGGCTAACAATGTTGACTAGTGTCACCTATCAGAAGCCCGACCTTCGAGCACAAAAGGAGGTCTGGATCATGCACTGCAGCAAGTCCTTAGTTGCAACAGTGCATACGTGAAAACTTGCATAATACAATACAAGAAAAATAACCAAGAGAACAAGAGGGAGCTTTCACTAGCAATCACTTTCGCTGATGATATAAATCGCAGTCTACGCATCCACTACAAGTAGTAGTACGTTGCTACAAGTACTCGTCTATCTTCGGATTCGTATCTGACACCAAAAAGGCATCATTGCAAGTTCTAAACACATGGTCCTTTGTGAACATAACCTTTCACATTTAAAAAAATTCAATCTTTAAAACAAATTCAGAACAATTTCCTACCAATTCTCAAACACACTTTTTCAACTGATTTCAACCCCATTCTACACAACTCAAGTTCAACATCAATAAACAAACACCAAAATCGACAATCATACCATGAAACTATAATAAAATAAGCCCTAATTTGCTAGTGCCAAAGCCATAACACCAAAAGGGGGTAACTAAAACTACCTCTAGACTGACAACACCTCGTTTACAGGACCCAAAATTGAAATAAACAAAAGTAACATGAATCTTGATCTTGAAAGAAAGAAGAAATGAATGGTGGGTTTTACGTTAAATTACCTCGTAATTGAGAGACTTGAAAGAACAGAATGATGGGTAGTTCGTTGCCGGAGGACTGTAACAGTAACACTCCATTGTAATGGTGTGTGAGATATCACAAATTAAATTCGCTATAAAATATTCATTTCAAGTCTTTGAAAAAGAAATATAGACCACAGGTTTCCCGCAATATATCCATTTGTCCTTCTTTATATTTCCTAATAATTATGTTATTGGTTAAAATGACTCAGTGTTAAAATGACTCAGTGCTCTTTTATCACATTGATTTAATAAGATTTAGAAGTTTATCCAGTTAGAAATTTTAATTGGATATGCATCTGATTGAAACGTGATTTTTTGATTCAGTATCTGACTAGAACCAAAGTATTTAATAACAAAACCCATCGGAGTCACACCACCGGTTGGAACCTCCACAACCACCACTTGTCACCGTACACATCCCGACCACCACCGTGATCCACCGCCCTTCGCCACCGTCGTCCGCCGAAGTCGGAACCACCACACCACACTGTTCACCGCTTCCCACACCACACCACACCCTTCGCCATCGTTCGCCACAGTCGGAACCACCATACCACCACCACAACCACCCTCCGCCGCTTCTCTGCCTCCAACTCCTCCACCAACGGCGAGTGGCCGAGTCGTGAGGGGGAGGGGGCTCTGCGGGTCGCGAGAGGGCTAAGGAGAGCCGGTCAGCTTATTTTGTTTTCCGGTTTGGGTAAGCTAATTGGACTCGGTCAGCTTGAAACGAAGCGGTAATCAAACGGGCTGACCCGCTGATCGAGTCAGCCGGTCAACCGAAAACAAACAGCCCCTCATTCTTAAAGTAAACATAATTAGTAAATGTTTTCTAACAGGAAAAATTGATTTATTTCTTACAAAATGGTTAAAATTATTAAAGGTTAAAGTATTTTTGAGATCCTTTTTATTTGTCATCTTTATCGCACCGTATATGATGTCGTCGCAACGCGCGACGGGTGAAAAATTAGTTTCTTTAACAAACCAACTTGTTTATCAAGTATGTCCTAGTCACACCGACTTGTAGTTATCAGGAATTAGCGGTCATTCAACAGAACACCTTTGTTGTGTTCTTGTGTATTTGGTTTGATTGAAATAATAGCTATTGATTAATTAATAAGATAGTTTCTGCTACTCTTATTACAATTAATTAATTAATCTTTTGTATAACAGGGTACTAGAATTCATAGGACAGGAGATTATACAATGATTGTTGTAAAGTTCCTCATTGTAAAGAACTAAAGGTTGTACCATGGACATAATTTAAAATTGTAATTAGATTCATGATCATATAATATAAAATTGACCATAGAATGTGTCAAACCAAGAGATACTAAAGGAGAACAGATATATAGAAAGAACACAATGTCGCAATAATAAAATATATGGTGAATTTTTCAATCAAAAACGTATAAAAAGACAAATATTAATAAAATTATCATATTTGTGTGATTTATATATCTTGTATCCTTATGTTATCAATGATATATTAAGTCATGACAAGCTATTCAATCTCGGTATAAGACATGTTTCTTGATAATGATATAAGTTAATTTCTCAATCCATATATTTTTCTTATATTAAACATACATATATATGTGCAACTAAAACACATATGGTCACGAACAAGAATTCATGTATCGTGACTACTTAATTAATTGGACTGGTTAGAGAAATCAATTATCACGTGAAATATAATATAACTATACATATGAGGTTTGTTCTAACATGAACTTAGTTATTTATGTTCCAAAAATGATAATATATATGCTCGTATATACATATATATGCACTATAGTGTTTGAAGTTTTAAATGCATCATCTCAATTGTTATCCAAGTTTACATGATTAATGGATTAGCTAATAATTAAGTTAATTAAAATACATAGTACTCTTCTATAATATTGTACTCACTCCGATATAATTAATTAAAAAGTGAACTGTCCTTATAACTAGATTAATTACAAGAAGAAAAAGAATCTTCAAGTTGAATTGAAGAACATACTATTCTATAATATTATATTCATTCCGATATAATTAAAAAGTGAATTTAATGCGAGATAGGAGACTAGAAATAAGGTCTTTATTTGATCTTATTGTGTACACCACAAGGAAGATTAACATCTATTTACAATATGTCTAAGTCAATAAAATATTTTCTATGACATTAGTTATAATACTAGTTGTTATGTCAAATTAATGTGTGAGAAACTGAGAATGGCTTCTATATATGGCAAGATGTCAGTGAGTATGTCTACAAGGTATAACAAAAAAATATTTTTACAACAGTTATTTATTCTAGTCGATGTATCCAACTTGACTGAAAATGTAATAATTTCACTTTAATAATTATATTAGCTTTGACTACAGAACAAAGTGCTTTAAGTTATGATAAAAAAGCAAAGACACATGACACTTCAAGAAACTAGTGGAAGTTTGTAGAATACCTAACCTTGTTGATTGATAAATGTATGATAGTTAGTGATGGAATTAACATGATTATCAATTATTCTATATATATATTCTTTTTTTTTCCTAAATGTAGCACAAATTGAACGAAAGATTTATTTTATTTATTTATTAAATTAGTTGAATTTAACTATAACAACGGATTAGCAATAGGGATCCGTAGTATAAACCGTCAAAATATGCTATTGTTGCAAATAGGATAGATTAACAACCTCTTATGTTAGATGTATCATCTATGAAATAAAAGTATAGAGATGAAATGACTGATTTAGTAAGATAAAATAATGTATGTTCATGAAATGTGTGTCGTTTTTATAATACAACCAATTTCCATTTTCTTCCATATCTTAACATATTTACAAATTCAAGAAGAAAACAACAACCAATTTACAACTCATCTAAACAAAAACAACCACAATCATCTAACATATGATGCAACAGTATGTGCCCATAACTTTAGATTATCTTTCATATCAATCTCATCTCCGACAGCAGGAATCTCCCACTTCATCACCACCGGTGGCACCTTTTTATCCTCTTTCTTCTTCAACTTTCGATCCAATTCATCCCATGCTTCTGAAAGATAAGGCCTCCTTCCACCACCATCACCACCACCATCACCACCGCCACCATCACCACCACCACCACCATCATCATCACCACCATCATCATCACCATCATCTTCACCTAATCTTTGAAGCCCAGGAAGAATCTTTATCAAGCTTGAATCTTTATCTTGTTCAGAGAACACAAAGCCCATATCCATGAACCCTTTAAGCTCTTCAAACTCGAGGTCCGATAAGCTCTTGCTCGACCCATGTCTTCTCTTCTTGTTCCTCTTCTTCATTTCCCGTTGTTCGATATGATCAAGAATATTGATTTGATCAAGAATCTTTGGTGTTTGATCTGATTCTTGAACAACTTCTGCTACTTGTTCTTGTTCTTGTTCTTGTTCTTGTTTCTGTATCGCGTAATCTTGTTTACGCGATGGGACGAGGGGTTTAAGGACTGTGGTTGGAGAGAAGGGACCATAGTTGAAACTGCTTCCAATATCATCACTTTGAGACCTTACAAGTATTGATCTCAAGCTTGAGAATTTAAGCTCGGGTTCACCCGTTTTCGCACACGAAACACTCGGATCTTTCGTCAAGATTTCGTGATTAAACCAGTAGAAATCAAAGAGGTTAATCACAGCTTCTGGGTCCATAAAGAAGATCAACTTCAATAATTTCTTTGAGGTGTAATAATGTAATACATGAGAACTTCATATTAGGGTTTGTATATATATAAAAACTTCTTTATTTTAGTGAAATGACAAAAACACCCTTGTTTTCTTGTGGTTGTTACACGATACGGTCAACTTTGAGGGATGATTACACGTTTTAAACATAGGGGTTAAGTGGGGATTAATATATAAATGGTTACTTTTCAATTAACTAGAGTTTGATGGAAACTACACTAGAATAACATTAGGTTAATATGTTGGAATATTCGAATTTAATTACACACGGAATATATATAATAGCTTTTGAATATTATAAGAAGATGGCTTCATCCGCGTTGACTAGCTCAATCGTCATCCATGTGTTACATTTTTTACATGTGAAGAGTGATGTCTAATATTATATTGTGGTAGATTATTTGATTTATTTTATAGTTTAGTTAATGATGGAAAACTAAATGCTCCAAAAGTAATTAACTAAAGTGTATTAGTTATAGGTTTTAGTTCTAACAACCTCCCTAAGTAAGGTAGCCCTTCCACCCTCGAAGAGGTGCCTTTCAAGAAATGGACTCCACCTCCTTCGTTCTTACTGGGCTGCAAATGAACAGAACGTTTAGCGAACAGTTCGTGAACCGTTCGACGGGAAGTTCGTTTATGTTCGTTCGTTTAGTAAATGAACGAATAGAAAACAATAAAATTTCGTTCGTTTATTTAAATGAACGAACATGAACGCAAGCCGGGTTCGTTCATTTATGTTCGTGAACATTGATAATGTGTTCATTTATGTTCGTTAATGTCTGTTCGTGATCATTCGATAATGTGTTCGTTATGTGTTCGTTTATATTCTTAATTTTGTGTCAGTTATTTTTATGATTATTATATTAAGTATTTTTTGATATTTATGTTAAGTTATTTATTTTTGATTGATTTTGTGTAATATTTGTAATAAAAATATAAATTTTATTCTAAAATATATCTATAATCATTTCTATTCGTTTGTGTTCATGAGTTTCTTTCTGTTCGTCATGTTCATAAACAGTTGTTTATGTTCGTTTGCTTTTATTTGTGTTCATTTGCGTTCAGTAAGTGTTCGTGAACAGTTCATGAACATGTTCATTTTCTTAATGAATGAACACGAACAAAATATCTCGTTCAGCAAGTGTTAATGAATAACTCATGAACAAGTTTATTTCTTAACGAACGAACACGAACAACGCATTGTTCGTGTTCGTTCGGTTCGTTTGCAACACTAAGTACTGAAAATTCAAGTTCGGGTATTAACTGAACTTGTTAAAGATAAAAGATGATTAATAACTTGTTTCTTCAATAGTCGATCCGGGACTATTAAAGATTTGTTACATATTGTATGTTTTAAAGTCAACTTTAGTAAAACTTGTATTCTTGTAAATCAATCTTGTATTCTACTATAGTACGTGATTGTTGTTTTGTCCCTTATATACCTCTCTTTTCATTACTATCTATTGTTTCTCTTGTGTGTCATTTAGTGAATGAATCATTCAAGCAAAGTCATATGTACGGATGTACCATTTTCAAAGCTCTAATTCCTCACCTAATCAATCTTCCCCTTCGTCTCTTGTTTCTTCTCATTTGATCACCATGACCATCTTCAAAACTAATGTTCCATCTTCTCTTATAAGAACACCTCCAAGAGCAACCTCATGACGGTGGCTTTTCTGACTGACACTCAAACTCCATCAACTTGCTAGGGTGGAAAACCCGAAGCATTGCTTCATGGCCTTGACCTCTACCAACTAATTGATGGAACATGTCCCGCTCTCGCACCTACAAAAGATGCAAACGGGTCGCTCACACCTCATTAGGCCCATTGAAATCTTTTAGTTATATAGTGTAGAAAACTTGAAATCAAAGCCTGGATAGTTTGAGAGTCGTGTGATCACTCTCAGATCTAATTATTTGGTGGTTCACCCGAATATCTCAATCGGATATAACTCAGATGTTGATCAAGATCAAATTATAAATTTTTGTGTGTTTTCTTTTAACCAGAAGAAAAAATTCGAGAGATTGACCAAAATGATAAATCAATTCGATTCCAGGCAGGGAGGGTGAAATAAACTGCCATTTAGCTGGTTTATTTTCAATTCAAATTACTAAAAATATGTTTTTTTCAACTCAAATTTCACATGTGAAGTTGCAGGACCGTTTAAGGGCTTAAGGACAATTACAACACAACAACACAATGAGGAGATTAACTAAGCTCTAATCAAACAGTGAACTGGGTAACCAAAGGTGATACAAAGAACACAAGTAAAGCAAGAGACAGAACAAGAGAATATAGGTTTCAAGGAGGCAGTATATTGCTTTCTCAAGTTATTTTACAAGTGTTACAAAGCATAAAGAAAAGATACAAGAACTTGAAATACTTATACTACAACCTACAGCCGGCTATACTTTGAAAGCCAGCTGGATACAATTGACTAGACACTAACAAAATCAATTGTAGGATCAAAAGGCATATCTGCCTTTTGACCTTGTGACTATGACATGCCATAGCTCACATCCTTATACAATACAAAAAGGATAAAGTACATAAAGTGGAAAGTTGAAGACTCAAGACCTCAATGTACAGTTACCAAAAGCAAGACCCTTTTCACCAACTCATGTAAGTTGGTGACTTTACAGAGATGCAGCGGAAAAGGTGCTTTATGGAACAGTACATCAGATAAAGCATGTGTACTAAAAGTCTTCGGAAGAAATCTGTCTTCATAGGTTAAAGCTTCGGAAGACTTTGTCTCTGAAGCTTCGGAAGACTTCATGTTTGGCTTCGGAAGATATTGGTCTTGGCTTCGGAAGATTTTACACTTAGAGTATTTTCTAATGCTTTGTGTAAAACTTCCGAAGCATTCTTCACTTCAGTACTTAGTGCATGTTGCTGAGACACTTAGGCTGTTTTGGGTTGCATCAGACTTCAGGAATCCTTACAGAAGTTCTGAAAAATCAATTTTAAAGGCATTTTTATTGAAGCCACTTTACTAAATTTCCACTCGACCCTAGCCAAGGGCCTTGCCACTTGAACCCCTGCTAAGAGTTTCCGCTCTTTGGACCCCGCTATCAAGGGCGCTGCCCCAGACCCCCGCTAAGGGAGCGCTGCCCCCTTTGAACCCCTATTGCTTAAAGGCTTCGCGTCTAAGAAGGTTTTCAATCGAATATCACAATAAACTCAAACAACTGTATACTACGTATTTTCTAATTTGTTTGATAGCTATTATGATCACATTAATCATTAGTCAATCCAGTTATACTAAAATATCTAAAATATAGTATACACACCCAAAATCTCACCCATAAATGTTTTTGACAGTGACCCCAACGGAATTATTTACTTGAAGAAATGGCTACTGAGAATTGAGATGCCTTCATGACTGAGCCTAATTTGAAGTTAGCCCATACTAATATGGATTGGGTCAATCGTATCTATCAAATTTTCAATTTTAGTAATTTTTTTATATTTTAAGAAACTACTTGTGTTATTTACCATCCACTGGTATAATAAACTCCTCAAAAGAGTTTGTTCGTTTGGTGGTTAAAATGAGTCTTTAGTTACATGTATATTTTTTGTGCGATTATTATATGGTAATTTATATTTAGAAAAAATAGATTTAAACAATATAAACAATAACCCATTATCTAATAATAGTTCATATCATCCATTTCACTAATAAGTTATAAAAAGCATCTAAATAGCATAAATATGATAGTTTTAACATCAAATATACACTTAATTTTTACTCAATTTAGTTTTGGGTTTTTCATTTGGTTTATAATCACCAGTGTGCAAAATAGAGTGAAATCAAATGTAAATATTTGAACAACGCTAGGATTACCGTTAACAGTAGATGTGAAATATAAAAATGTCACTACGCAATTTGCGAGTAATGATTATTATCGATCATTGGATAATATAATTAATTTGTCTTTGTTTTTATTGTGGAATCTTATTTTATAACGTGACCTGGCCCGAACAAAACCAACTCAAAATTTTAACAAACATTGTTAAAATTCGATCACCTAAAACTAGTGACTTCATAAGAAAAAATTTCTGGTTCCATCACTGAACCGCATAAGGATTACCTGCAATTGTCTTGTCAAAATCGTCTCCTTTCTAGAGCCCTTTTCGGGAGTCCATTTCCATTAATTATATCCCTTGTCACCAATGCCTCTTCATTTTTATGAAGTTTGGCAAGTCCTTACTAGTACCTATGCCTCCCCATCTAGAGGCCATATCAAACAATTGTAAAACAAACCAAAGTAATGTTCTAAAACCCTAACCAAACAAATCATCAACTATATGCAAACTATCAAGATTGTCGTTAATGAGCGTTCTGGAAAAGAAAATGGATCAAGGAGATGTTGTTGACACCATGTTTAATGGTTTCAGTCAAACCACTTACAAGCCCATAACTAATATTATTTATGCTTGCGATAATCCAATACCTTTCAATGAACCTCATGAGAAACTCATAATCATGATCTCTCCTTATCACAAACCATCATCGGTAATGGTCTCATCAGCCCGCTAGAATGTTCGCCTAGGAAACTGAACCTCCAGCTTGCCACCCACACCAACGTCTACCACCGATAGCGGCCCCTTTGTAGAAAAATTTCAATGGTGCCATTAGATGGGTCATTGTCTTATTAACTATGATTCTTTTAAAAGGCACATCCAAACATTTTATTGTCTTTTACAGGTCGCCAAATGTTAAATTATACATAGGTCCATATGATGAATGCTTAAACCGACACCATTACAAATTGGGTTTCTGATAATGGAGTTTCTCACCACATTACAAATGCCCTAAACAATTTATGACTTCTTGTACCGTATGACGGAACCAAAAAACTAGTAAGCGGGGAGGACTCATTTCTACGAATGACTCATATTGATTCTCTTATTATTCATGTTCCTAATCGTTCCTTAACTCTTAAAAATGTTTTATGTTCCATCATTATCCCACTACATCATTTCTACATCTCCTTTATATTTATCATCAAAGATCGTCAATCCTAAACTCCACTCATCTAGGGCGAGCACACAAGGAATATAAATATATGAATTGCGTTCCTCTATCTTGCATATAGTTTTCACCTTGCAACGGACCAACGCCATGACCTGGCACCATCGACTTTGTCACCCGCACAATAGAAATTTCAAGTTTTATTGTCTTTCATTCGTTATAATTTGTAAAAATTGTAATCCTTGCCACATCAATAAAATTCCAAAGTTACAATTACGAACTGCTTTGCTAACCCGGTATTCCATTCTCGTACTAAGCACTTAGCCTTGGACTTTCATTTGTTTGTGACTAGTATAGGAAGTTTTTCACATATAACTCACATTGCTAGTGATGACCAACTTGCTGATGTCTCATGAAACCATTCCTACTATTAGCACGTCTTCTATGAGTTGGGTAATCATATTAATTCTTACAAGTCTAACAAGTCAATAAACAGTTTTAAAACTTAACAACCAATTTAAAAACTAGCACATCTACTATTAGTTTAGTAATCAATTGACCTAATACTTTTTTAAACACTTAAAATTTTACCTAAATAACAAACATGTATTTAGAACGGCAATTTCAAAAATTGAAGATTCAGAGGGACGATCACCCGTTGCACTTCTTCTCTCAAATTCTTTGGAGTGACATTCCTCCTTGTGATCCACAACGTCAAAAGGACTTAATGAACTAACAATAATTGAATGATAACTACTAGAAAGATGTACTAGAGAGTATGGATTACAAAAACCTGATCAACATAGCCTTAAAGTCTCATAGACTCATTTAACTATGTAAAACAAATCACTTTTCTACTTTATTTTTGTTTTTTTTACTGTAACATTTATTGTCGTACTAATGAATTTTATTTATACACACACGTAAGTTTCTATTTTAATGACCCATTTTTACTAGTTACATTTCCGAATTTTATGGACCGGACCTAATCAAATGTCGTGTGAGTTAGTTGTTGAGAAAGACAATTAATAAAAGTATTATGAAGTTAAAAGAGAACTAACACTATGATTACTTAAGTAATATCGGTAGGGGACAAGATGGAGACGTAATGGTCAAACGCAAAATGGGAAGAAAAGTAAACAACAGTGGTTACAAAAAGTTTAGTTTTATTATTACTTTTATTGAACAACATGGTTTTATAAAACATTAAGCAAGAAAATAAAAACATTACAAGACTATTAATGGGATTTATAAACTAAAATTCACAAATAATTCTCTCGGTTAGTGTCGATTTCTGTGTTCGTACTAACAATTGAGTCAAACATATTTTGCTCATGCATGCTCGATGAATTAAATAGATGAATTTAATATATGTGTTAAATATGAAACATTTAAGTGTTAAATATGAAATGACATCTTATTTAACACACTTGGGAGCTCAATGTATGAATTAAGGACGAACAATATTCTATTTCTTATTTTTAACCTAATCTAAACTCACTGGCTTATTCAAACATAGGGACTTATTCAAATCATAAAAACACACTTTAAAAATAAAGCTTTATATATAAGTATCATGTTCAACCGTAGTCCATCGCCTACTAAATCAAAACCGCCTACTAAATCAAAACTGTTGAAACGGAACCATTGGAGCATCTTCAGTACTAAACCATTCAAATGTCATAAACATATCATATCAACTGTCACATTGTCACATTAAATTTACATTAATCATTTAAAATCACCATTTCCCTTCCAAAGTTACAACCTTAGATAATCATCCATGTACTTTCATATAATCACCTAGTTTAAATTTATTGTTACAGATCAAAATCATATATTACATAAACTAAAATTTTAAATCACATAAATTTAAAATAAAATTATATAAAATGATACTTAATAACATAAACTACAAAGTAAAATTTACTAAAACTAACCTTCGTGTTCTTGTTTATCCTAACAAGATAAAAGTCATATGAAAACCTAAAATTAATCGTTGTTGTCGTACGTTCTATCCAGACGTTGTTGTGAAATCTATCTATATATATAAAAGAAAGTTTTGAAGTGACACTTGCTAAAATATTAGTCTTTCTCGTCTTAGTTTTCCCGTCTCTCTCTCCTAATAAATGATAATAGTACATACTAACTATATTATTTAAAACATTTACATAATAAAAAATAAATATTGTAAAAATTTAAAATTATAGGTTTTTATTAAAAACAAACATTGAAAAAAGAATATAAAATATAAAACTTTCTTAAACACTATCTTTTAAACACAAACGTTTTAAAAAGTGTTTTTAAGTATTATAAGGATGGTTTAAAAAATGAAATTATTTTTTAAAAAGTAAAATAAAAAATAATTTCATAAAAAGAAAGTCTAAAGTGATTTTTCTTGTTGTTTTACTTGAAATACTTATTTTTACATAATGCAATCATATTTTATCTGAAAATATAATTTTTTTAATTTTTATTACAAAATATTTAATATTTTTATCTATTTAACGCGTGTATCACACGCGATACTAAACTAGTGACAAATATGTTGAACTTTGAGGCTAAAAAGATCGTGGTTTGTCATCATAAGATCTTTGATAACCAAGTTTTTTTCGTAACCATTTAACTGTATAAGCATTCACTAAGCAATATAGAAATTATACGGGAACTTAATATGTTGTTACTGGTGCTCGTTTGCATATGTTTGTGTGAGGGTTGAAGATAAAAGCCAAAAAATTTGTGTGTGTATAATAATGAAACAAAGACGTGGATTTATTGTATTTTCATGACTAATGATAATTTTAAAATATGAATCTTCTAATAAATTCTTATAAATCATATATCACTGCTTGTGTTCTATTTTTAGTATGATTAACAATTTAAAATACATGTTTATTTCAAGTCTATAACAATAAACAATCGGGAAAGACTGGCAAAAAGTCTCGGCCGTTTTATTTAAAAAATCATATTTTCAATACAATTTTTTAAAACTGTTACTTAAACAATTGAAACAAAAAGGACCATTTCAACATTTCATCTACCAGTGTTGTTACGTTAACATGTATGTTCTAAAAGATAAAAGAAGACATTTAAACTATTATTTGTAAGAAAATCTTTTACATTTCTTTAAATGTATGTGGATATATATACTAACCAAAAAATCTCTTCTGAAGTATATAATATGTATCATTATAAGATATAATTTTCCATTTACACAATAATAATCACGCATTATATGTAAATAAAGAGTTTACTCTCAAAGAGATAATGTCGCTATAAATTATTATCATCAAATAGGTCGTAGTTTAGATTAGGGCTACAGACTAACAGACGTTCAACAAACACGTCATGAACTGTCAAACGAAAAGTTGTATACGTTCGTTCGTCTAACAAGTAAACAAACATAAAGAAGACATTTTATTCGTTTAGTTAAATGAACAAACATGAACACATGTCAGGTTGTTTAAATTTGTTTACTTCGCGTTATTTTGGGTGGATTTTGTATGATGTTGATAAAGAATGAAAATGCTAATCTTAATCACAAATGAATTTGTGTTCTTTTTTGTTAATTTGTGCTTTCTCTATGTTCGTTTATTCTCATAAATATGTGTTTGTGTCCGTTACTCCGTTTGTTTTTGTTTAGGTTCATGAGTATTCATTTACGCCCATTTTATATTATATATATTACATAGTTAGACGAACACAAACAAACACAAACATCTCCATTCCCTTAATTATCAAACACAAACAAAAAAACCCGTTCAACTATATATCCATAACCAGTCTCTTTATCCAACAAAAACCCTTAACAAACAAACACAAACAACGCCTTATTCATATTCACCCGCTCCATTTACACTTTTACAACCATTAGTCAACACCGTTTAACTTCCAATCCACCAAACTAAGGGGCTGTTTGGCAACATCTGAATGATTAAGTGCTGAACCAATAAGAGGTCTGAATCATTAAGTGCTGAATCATTAAGAGGTCTGAACCATTAAGAGCTAGTATATAATTTAACTATTCAAAGACAAATGTCTGACCAATTCAGATAATATGTCTTAACCATTCAGCATTAGACCTCTTAACCATTCAGCATCAATATAATGCTTAACCATTCAGAGGTAAATCTCTTAACCATTCAGACATGTGTTCACGAAACAAACAGTCTGAACCATTAAGTGCTGAACCATTCAGACATCTGAACCATTAAGAGGCTGATTAAGAGGCTGCCAAACAGCCCCTAACACATTATATTATCACTAAACAACCAAAATTATACCCATCAAAAACCTAACATGAGGGCAATTCAGTAATTTCACATGTACAACAGCAGTATTCATCCTCACTCTTTCATTATCTCAAGACACACCAAATGAAAGAGGAGCTGTAATCACATGGACTTGTTTCTCTAATGGGTCCTCCTTCTCTCTCCAATTCTCTTCATACTATTATCAGCTAATTTCATCAAGAAAATACAAAAACAAAAATCAAAATTGCTTCTTTTACCAGATCGATCATCTGAACACACCAATGGCTGATGATAAGGTATATACTACACACATCTCTCTGCACAATTCTCTCAAAAATTCTTTCTTTTCGCCTCAAGTTGTTCTGTTCTTGCTTGCGATCTGTTCTAAATTCAAGATTCCCGTGTGAAGTGTCGATTTACGTTGCTGATGTGGGAAAGTTGGAGTCTTTTGTGAGTTTTATGTTGAATTAGGGTAAGATTGGAGGTGGGTTTGTGCTGTAGATGTGTTTGTGATCTGGGTATGCTGTAGGTTAAGATCATGGGGGTTAGGGTTTCGTGAATTAGGGGTTTGGGGATCTGGTTGAATTTTGTTAGATCAGTGATGTAGGATGTGAATTAGGGTTTCTGGGATCTGTGTGGTTTTTTGATTGTGCTTTGATGTTGTTGAGCTGATTGATGTTGTTTACTGTATAGATTGTTAGAAATTGATGAAGTTTTACTTGATCTGCTGTATGATTATCTTGGAAAAGTATGCGAAAGGGAAGAAGTTGACATTTTGATGATAGTTGGAAAAAAAATTCAGTTGTAGTCGTGTCTGTTATGTAGTTAAAGCTTAAAACACCTGCTGTTTTGGAATTTGTTACGCGTAATGTTGGTATTTGGTTCTCCAACATGTTTGTTTGATGTATGGTGCAGGAAATGTCCGCAAAGGTTGTTGATGGAAATGGAGCTGAAACTGGTCACATCATATCTACCACAATCGGAGGCAATAATGGAGAACCGAAGCAGGTATGCCACAAGATATAATCGGCATCCATGCGTAATTTGAAATTTATATTTACCTTTTTATGTTTGGCTTTGTGTTTCAGTTTTATAATTACTTTTGGTTTAGTTTTAAATTTACCATGTTGTTTGGAATGAAGATTTGTTACTGTTTTTCGTTGTTGTCACCGGCTCAAATGTGATTTATGGTTACCATTTAATTGTGTAGACTGTCAGTTACATGGCAGAGCGTGTGGTAGGGGCTGGATCATTTGGAATAGTTTTCCAGGTATCTAACTAATTCTCAGTTCATATAAATTTGAAAAACTATATCGCTAATCTAAAATGATTTTTTTTATTCCAGGCAAAATGTCTTGAAACTGGAGAAACTGTTGCTATAAAAAAGGTTTTACAAGATAAAAGATACAAGAATCGTGAGTTGCAGTTAATGCGAACGATGGACCATCCAAATGTGGTGTCTTTGAAGCATTGTTTCTATTCAACAACAAGCAAGGATGAGCTTTTTCTGAACCTGGTGATGGAATATGTTCCAGAGACGATTTTTAGGGTTTTAAAGCATCACAGCGATGCACGCCAGAGGATGCCTCTCATTTATGTCAAACTTTACACATACCAGGTTAATTATTTTTCTCCATTTCTGCAAGATTTCATGTTCTGTTTCGTCTGGTTATGGAGTTATAACATGTGGAAATCATTTATCAGATTTTTAGGGGGTTAGCTTACATGCATATGGTTACTGGAGTATGCCACAGGGACTTAAAGCCCCAGAATGTCCTGGTATGAATACATACTTTTTCCTTTCTCGGTATTCTGTTTTCAATCATTGGTCCTCATTCGTTTTAGTTTTCTTTTTTAACAGGTTGATCCTGTTACTCACCAAGTCAAGATTTGTGATTTTGGAAGTGCAAAAATGCTAGTATGTGACATTCAAACCCCTCTCACCGGATCTTTCAAGATTTTTATTAATACAGGATATGATTGATACTTGAAGATAGCTGTATGGTACAATGTGTTAAATTATTAGCAATGGAAGACATAAATATTGTAATCTCAAGTTGTGGCGATGTTGTTTTCATATACATATACATATGAAAATACATTGACATGACTTGAGATTACAACATTTATGGCTTCCATTTTTAATAATCTATCATAGCATACTATACAAAGATATCAAGTAGCAATCATATTATATAAACATGTGTTCTATTTTTTAAGTTACTTTCAGTTTGCTTATATAGAAGTTATTTTTTGTCCCTTACTATGTAGTCGAGACATGCCTTCACATTATAATCTATATAGCCATAATGATATTTCTGTTGTCATCAGGTAAGGGGAGAAGCAAATATATCATATATATGCTCTCGGTTTTATCGGGCGCCAGAACTTATCTTTGGTGCCACAGAGTATACAACCTCGATTGATATATGGTCGGCTGGTTGCATTCTTGCTGAACTTCTTCTGGGGCAGGTTAGCAGATGCTCAAACTGTTACTTATGTGAAGTCATTATATCAGACCTAATCACCTTTTCTGGTTATTTCTAGCCACTATTTCCTGGTGAAAATGCAGTCGATCAGCTTGTGGAGATTATTAAGGTATGGTTTCCTTATCTAAACTTGGTAAACTTTCTTACATTTATATAACTTGTTGCACTCAACTGGTCAGGTTCTGGGCACACCAACTCGAGAAGAACTTCGTTGTATGAATCCAAATTACACTGATTTTAGGTTTCCTCAAGTAAAGGCCCACCCTTGGCACAAGGTATGATTTTATTTCGACTATTATTCTTCTAAATGTGGTATATGTGAGTGAGCAAAGGTAATATGATATCTAATCATGTCTAAAGAGTAGGAAAGGATGGGCATGCCTATGTAGATGCTAAAGTTGTAGAAATGATACCGAGTTTTGATAAATGGATGCTCTGTAGAGGTTTTCAAGTGATGGTTACTGTGTTGTGGTGTCTGTTGAAGGTGGGGCGTTTTGATTTGCAGGGTCACAATGAAAAGGCTAGGGATAAGATCTAAAAGATCAGACTTATCCAGCAATTGCTCTGCATTCTTATTGACCACATTACACCAACATGTAGGCTAGATGGGGTGGTCAAATCACGGATGGGTGAAAAAGAGTTTAACTTGAAACTGTCTTTTTTTGGCACGATTGAAACCATCTGGGTTAACCTGCACCCCTTTTTATGCATTCCTTTAAAAAGGTTATAAATAGTTTATCATTAATTATGATTACAAAAACAATATTGCTACAACAATAATCTAAATCTTTGAATAAGACAATGTAGGAGATTGTATGCGCTTAAAATAAACTTTGGGCGACTTCCAAACCTTTTCTCTTTTAGCTAACCTTTGATCTGACCTGTGTGAGATATAAACATAGCTCAAATCGAGCCATTCAAAAGAAGTGGGTTGAAACTGCCACCTTCAATCTAGTCCACCCATAATTTATAATAATTGATGGCCTGACTCTCTCAAGAAATGTTGTAAGATATTCAACATACGCTACACGCCCACAAAGTATATCAAGTTGTAAGCGTTTAGTCATATCATCTTCTAGCTGGCACCAAGTTTCTATATTGTTGTCTAGTTTGGATTTGGATCTCTAGTCCTATTTGCATAATCTTTCCTCTCCTAAACCTCTTCCATGAGCTTGGGTGCTTCACAGTGTGTTTAACTACATGCCATTGAGTTCCAAATGGAAATGTAATTTAGATAAATGCCATAGAGTTCTGACAAAAATGATATTCTGTTAATAACATTTATGAAATAAAGGATCAACATCATGATGCCAATTCTAATTGGTCATTTATCTTGTTTCAGGTATTTCATAAGCGGATGCCTCCTGAAGCAATTGATCTTGCTTCACGTCTCCTCCAATACTCTCCAAGTCTTCGTTGCAATGCTGTGAGCTTTACCACTCAACTATTTATTTACTTAAGGATCTCAAGTTTCAGATGGTCTATATATGTCATCTGTATATGTGATCACACATCGTTATTCTGTGGTGGCTGAAGGCCATACTGCACATGTTATGTTATGTTCCAAATGGAATTAAAGTTTTTTTTTTCATTATCATACAGCTTGAAGCCATAGCACATCCTTTCTTTGATGAGCTTCGGCAACCTAATGCTCGCTTACCCAACGGTCGACAGTTACCACCTCTATTCAACTTCAAGCAAGAGGTAGATATTTGTTAATATTAAGATATGCCTTTTATCCATTGCACTTTTAATTAGACACTCTCAACATGCATACATGGAACTGTGGAAAAATCCCACTATGTTAGTGTAGAAATTGCACAATGGACTAGTTGGGTCAAAATCTCATTTTTTTGGGTGTGTGTCAGCTTATATTGAGCTCCAACCCTTTTTTACCTAAATTTTTCATAATTTCTCTTATAAATTTTGGTGCCTTAATAATGAGTAAAAAGTATTTTGTTTGAATTTTTTTGATAAAATGATTTAGGAGGTGTGCTAAAAAATCACTTTGTGCAACTCTGAACCTGTTGGGCCCGTTTCGTATTTAGCAATTTTTTTAATTGGTCAGTTAAAGATAACAAATGATCCAAATTGGGCCCTTAGTAAGTAAATGGGTCTAAATTTCCACTGCAAGCTTTCTTAGTGCGTTTTATCATTAAAATATTTCTGATCAGTTGAGTTCCGAGTTGTGGAAGTGTAATTTCCACACAGTAAATTGGCTTCATCTTCATATCCTTATAAGTACTGACTAGGGGGTTGAAACTAGTTTTCTTGGCATGCCATGATGCTCTCATGTAACATATTATACTTCAAGAGGTAGGCAAATTGTAAGATTCTTATTGGTTTGGAGATTTCTAAAACACTAATGTAGTAATGGTGCATCCTCTTACTGAGCGGTCCTAATTAATTGCAACCTTTTCTCTTCATAAAAAACTTTTTATGTGTGTGTGTGGATAAAGTGTTTACTTTAACTTCATTAAAGCAAGTTGATGAGCCACTTTTTGGACCACTAATTTGGAAAAATGGAATGATATACCACCTTTTGCTCCATTTGTCTAGTAAGTAATCATTGTGGTAAGGACTTGCATATGAAGTGATCATTTCTATATTAGCAAAGCGAACTGAAGTAGGTCGGTTGTTTAAGGACACCTAGTAATATAATAGTCTATCTCGATATGCTCTCTGACTGTATATCCCTTACCTTCCAAAGAGTAATTATTGATGTTGAAAGCAATTCATCACAAAGGTCTGTGTAGAGGTGGCTATTCGACCCATTTACTCATGACTTGATTCGAACTGGTTAAATAAAAGCGAAAAAAATGGTCTAATGGGTCGAAAGTCGAAGCATTTTTAAGGATGCATACAAATACAACCTCCTAAATTGTTTTTTTAAAATATAACATTACTAATCATAACTTATGCCCTAGTTATTTATAACAAGGATAACTAACGTTTGACTGAAGTGTGAGGCGGGTCAACTCAACCCACCTGGTTTTGTTACCTTCAAACCTGTTATATCTGAAATCTATATATATGGTCCAGTTGTCAGCGGCATCTCCAGAGCTTGTGAACAGGCTAATTCCAGATCATGTGAAGAGGCAACTCGGTCTACAATTTGTTCCTCCTGGTGCTGTTGGTGGGACATAAAATACATATATAAAGATCTGCTGTGGGATTCCAACAAATGAAGCTGATGAAGTGGCATCGTATCTTCGTTCACAACCACAAGTACAGATTAAGGTTATCCTGTTCTCTCTCTCTCTCTCTCTATGCGCTCTCTCTCTAGCCTGGCCGAAAGGAGAAAGTAAGGCCATTTTCTTTATAGTATGAACGTCGGCCCCGTTGTAGTAGTAAAAAGTAGAAGAAAGACCAAGGCAGAAGAACCAAAGACTAAAGTTTTGGCTGTCAAGGGTTGGTTTTATACTTTTGCTTCCATATCTGAAAACAAAACCATGGGAGGAGAGGACATGTTTCTTTTTTACTTGTGTAATTCATTCTGTAGTTCTTATTGTGTTTTAACTTGCTTGTGTAAATGATAACCTATTGTCTTGTTTTGTCCACATTTGCTTGTGCTTATGGTCTTGCATCTTCTGGCTATTCTCCTTACAAATACTGACCCGTCTTGATGAGCATTGTGCAGTGTCCTTTTCGTCTCGCGCGTGACTTGAGGTTCATTGGTCGTCAGGAGGGTGTCCCGAACTCATTTCTAGTGTGATGTCGAGATGAGTGCGCCTTAACGTTAGAGTATCTATATAAGCTAACACGTGACTTGATGAGCTAGTTTGTTTTCTTTTGTTTTTTCAAGCACTTTTTACTCGACTCAATTCAAGTGGCTCGAGCTAACTCATAATTTCAAGCTTAAGCTCGAGTTAAACGCGTCTGACTCAAACTCGGCTCGTGAATATCCGTATTGTAGACGATGTAAAAACTTGACTGCATTATCATAAGATAATTTAAACTTAATGGGAATGATATGTAGAGTTAAATCAATAATTAGGGATATTAGTAAGTGGATTTTATCGAATATTTTTAACTATAAGATAAGCAAAAGTGATTTAATTTTTAATTAAGAAATAGATACGTAATGTAAACCATTCAATGAATATGTTATCAACTAAATAAATTATGCAATACAATTGGGTTATGAGATTCTCTTTAGAAGTATATAAACTTGTAAGCAAATAATTCCAGAATATGTCATTTAATTATTGCTTTCATATAATTAGAGTAAGAATAATATTATTCTTGGACACATAGGAAGCATCATGGAGTATATCAGAATATCATCCGGCATATCATGTCAAAAGATATGCCAAAACAATAAAATAAACCGTCACAAAAGTATATCAAATAATAATTTACACCGAAAATTTAATTAAAGCTCTGCATTTTTTAACTTTTACTTTTATTATTAAATACAATCTTACTCACATAATCGGAATTAAGTTTAGATTTGGTTTTCATTGAATTTCACTTATAAATTAAATGAGGAATCGTATCTACCTTATATATCCTATGAGAAACATGAGTAAATCTATAATTTTTTTTAACGGCAAACGTGCGACCTGCTTCAGATATTATTTTAATCGGGACCACATATCCGTTTCCTAGCCGGACCGCACCCCCAACCCACTCAGGAGGAAACTCATTGCTGAAAAAACCTCCTGACTTTGTAAATCTATAATTAATTGTGCTAGTAAAATTATCCGTAAAAATTAAGAGTGACATCAGTCAAATTAAAGAATTTAAATATAAATCATTTTCGTCTAAGAAGCCAACAAGTTTGAATTTCAGCCCTATATTTTGGTCAGCCCTATATTTTGGTCCGACCGGCCGGCCAAAGTCACAAGCGAAATATGAGTCCCATTCGCGGCTGGGCTTTTGGCTAACGGTAGCGATAACTGTCTCATCATCCTTATCAACGATACCCTAGTCACCATCGCCTCCCTCCTATGTCAAAGGTTCATACAATACCCAGTCGTGTACTTGTTAAAGGTTCTAAGTTCCATAGACCAAAATATCATTTCGCGCGCAAACAAATATTCCGGCACACACATCACCAGAAAACACACACAAGCAAAGAGAGTTTGCTCCTTACAACCCATTATAACCACCAATCACCACCACCACTAAAATAACCAATCTAACACTAGCAAATTCACAACCCATTTTACTGTTCTTTCCAAATTTTACCAGTAACTCTCAGCTTCAATTCCTTCCTGTCACCTCCAGAAAAGAAAAGTGCCATATTTCTCTGAATAATAAGACCATCAAAACTATCGCGAACTTTTCTGTGACTGTCTCGTATGCTTCTTGGGACTCCTTGCCACGTCATCTTCCTCCCGTTGCCTCCAACCTCCAGGCTGTAGCTGTAGTTCTTTGCCTCGTCATCATCCCCCATAAATCTCAAGAACGCGATGTAAACAGGTGCCATTCCCAGCTGGAAGGCCTCAAAATGGAGACAGAAGTACTGACCATAGCAACTAAATACCTGAGGTGTAAGAAAAACATGATGTTCAATGATTCTTGCATTTGGAAATTGCAATTTTAACTGTTTGATCATCAAATAGGTGTCTAAAATACCCTTCAAAATGAAGAAAACAAGACCGAAATCAATATGAACAGTTTTTGAGGTAAATATTACATTATTGGTTGAATATACAGCCTCTTTAAACATGCAAGTGTACGCACAAATGTAAGAATACATAATGGATTGTTTTGTTTAATTACCAGATTAAAGACATAAATCGCTCAAATGAATTGTTTTGTATCTTGTAAAATTACCAGATTAAAGACATCAAGTTCCCATTTTTATGTACACAAGGCGTTGCTCAATGTACAACAAAATAAGCTTTATTAACAATTTGAAGTTGCGTCTCTCTCATCTGTTTTACATATCAACCTTTTTATCAAGTAGATCTTTAATAATATCTTTATCCCTTTGGTTGTATTTACATATGATCCTCATGTTCATATAGACCCTAATTTTGACCAATTTTGATACAGAAGTACATGAGGTGTTTTCCTGAGCGCCTAGCACGCCTTTTAAAACCAAGTTATGTATAGTTATGCAAATTGCAAAGGTAAAAGAGACTAAGGGGACATAAAAACATAAAGATAACTGAAACTTGAACATACCGTAAGCATCCATGTTGCATTCTCAACTTCATGAGGGTTTGATTTGACATAACGATGATTAAATGTACTGCCATTATGCATATCGACTTTATGCCCGTCTTTTAAATGGGCAACAAGATAAGGGATATCACCAATAACAGTGCATTCTGAGCCAGCATAAGGACAATTATAGGGCCGGAAAGCACATTGAGATTCATGTTTTAACTTGCTGTAGTACGGATAGATTCCCACACACCCATAGCTCTGATATTTACAAGGAAGTGTAAGAGACGCAGCCACCTTCTCTAGTGCTAGACATCTGATGTTTCCTAGCTCATGTCTGCATGTTGGGCAACGGTTGTGCACCCGTGGTTTGCAACCAGAACATAATGTGTGACCATTTGAGCACTATAACAAGAGAAAAAGTATCCGTTTACACAAATTCAAAAATAAGTGTTATAAAAATGGGAACTTGATTATGATGTTTTTTAACTTTTTATGACCTGGTGGATAGGAGGGTACATGGCATTCAAGCAGACTGGACACTCCAATAGGTCACGAACACTGCTATTAGCGAGTTGATTAGGTTTTGAAGCGTTTTGAACAGGTTCATGGACGTGTACATGCTCTATCACATCCATCGCATCTTCAATTTGAGGAGGATCAACAACCTCAGGATCATCTCGCAAGTCATCATAATAACATATGGCCGACATGATAGGCTATTCCATCCACATATGCCAATAAAACCAACAATGTTAGCCAACAGATATACTTATATCATATAGTTAGTTAGTTACATCCAAACAGGTTTAGTAAGATCTGATTTCAATGCATACTACATGAATAAACTCAAAATAAACACAATTTAAAGTAGGAAAGTTCACATATCACGAAGGCACTTCTCACGTTTTGTTACATTGTTCCAAACAAACGTCACAGTTTCCACAAAAGCTAGCATTTTTAGCGGTCTGATTCTTAATTTATCGATCATGTACATGATTAGTCTACTGAACCTAGTAGCATGATTGCTCGTCATGATCATCACGACACCACATCAAGAATGATTGAGACCCTCATCACTCTTCAAAGTCTACCTATGATATATACATCTTCAATGGACATTAAACATCTGGAATGAAGTCTATTTCATACGATAACTCCACAATTCAACAACTAAGATTAAAGTTCATAGCTTCACAGCAAAATCAACCTCAATCATTTGAAAACAAGCAGCAAATTCATAACCCATATTACCAATTAACCATACACCTATACCACTTGTTTCCTTAACATACAATATCTAAAAAAACCCACAAAATCAAACTTCAAGATTCAACCAAAAAGATAAACCCCACGAGGGATTTCCAATATCAAACACTTGGTATGCAAAATTCACTGTTCAAAACATCATCGTTCTTGAAACACACAACCCAATACAACCAATCAGCTGAAAAATCAGAACTTGAAAGCGATGAACCACAAACAACCGAAAGATCGAAAGAGGGGATAAAGGGTAGTACCTGTAGATGAATCTTGAAACCCAAAATTGGTCAAAAGAAACCTAATGAATGCTGGTGATTGGGGGTGAAATTGGGTTGTAATAGTAATAGTAAGTAATAATAAATATGAAAGGGGAGAATTGAATGAGGAAGATGTGCAGAAATCAGAAGGAAACATTCAAATTAAAGTCGGTGGGAGAGAGAAGATGGAAGAAAGGGGGTTGGATATTCAAGAGGAGCGTCAAGCGTGTGCAGTAAGGACACAGGTTCTCGAGAAGATACAATTTCAAAGTTCAAATAAGCCAAAATTTGTGCTTGTCTTGTTTTGATATTGTTTTCAAATGCTAGTGAATGATATTATTGTGGTTTGTTATTATTATTATTCTTAACTTTAGTCAAATAACTTAATTGGAGAACTAGTCTACCTACAATTGATAATGATGTGTATTTATATTGGATAGTGATGATGTAATTTATAAGAAAAATATGGATACATGATTGATGAAAGTTGTACATAAAGATTGATGTGTACAAAAGAAAATCGGTTGATGGAGACATGAAGTACGTAAAATTGTATGATAAGTGGTAGAGATGGAGTGTATGGTGGTTGAATTAGACATGAGATAACGAGAGAAGTTGTTGTAATATGATGAACGATAGAAAAAGATGTAGAACATGTGAGTTAAAAAAAATAATGTTTTTAAAATTGTCTCTAACATATGATACATTATGTTCGGTAAAACAATCTTTGGGAGAGGTATGTAAAACTAAGGTCATGTTACGCATTTATTATTTACTCTTATACAATCTCTTAGTCGGTGTTTATGTTGGGCATGGAAGCTTCTTCTCGTGAGATCCTCTTAGGAGATGCTAATTGGTTTGTTTCGTTCTTTCAGGCATTAAACTAGACATTATTGTCAAGTCGTATATAAATCAACAGTGTAACCAAGCAAATTGGTGTGTGAATGTACTGAACATCAATTAGCATGTTTAATAGGGTGTTTCTTGCCAGGGCATGAATTCGTTAAAGATAATGAACGACTGAGTTATGGTCTTATTAAATATAATCCAAGGGTGCGATACAAGTGAACTTCGCGCCATGTATGTAACATATGTTTACTTACAAAGATTTTAGGCACCCATAGAAAACCTAAACAAACTACTAATGTTGCTTTAACATTATCTCAATCTCGTAGCTAGTGTACATGTATAAACATACAATAATAGTGGCACTTGTAATATTTTAGGAACCTTAAAGATAACACACAATAACTACTCTTAAATTATGTATCAGATGATGCCTTACGGCCCACCACAACATTTGTGAATCATTTTAAAAGTAGCATTTAAGATACATACAAGTTGTAAATTTAATGTTTCGATAAATCATTGTTGAAGGATATTTGGTTTCCAAGTACAAACTTGTAACTTCTTCCCTCACAATTAGCACAATACTTATATAGTTATATGTTATATTTTATTACACAAATATGTCACCTTTAACCAAACGATAAAGTCTATTATACCTAAAAAAATATTGACATGTGTTCTAAACTATATCTATATAGAAAAACTTATTAGAATCTACTAATTAAGGACATAAACCGATCAGAATTTTATAATTTTTAAGGGGGGAAAAACTAATGGGAATTTATAAAGGTTTAGAGGAATTTTAATTAAAATTATGTCATTGTCCATGTTTAAAGATGCTTATAGAAGACTTCAAAAAAAAAAGTTACAAGTACTACTCTTATCAATAAGGATAATTTGATTTCACAAAAAAAAGAGTATATTATGATTTTTTATAAAAATTACGAGCATAACTATAATGTCGTAAGAGAATTAATCAAAATATCAAATTGACTACTTTATCCATTAGATTTTTAAGGAGGTAAAAGTACCAAATAGTTTGTATAGTTTTAAGTATTTTATGCGTTAATTTTTTTTTATTGTTGACTTTTATTTTTCATAATTCAAACATGGTAGCATAGAGGAAAAGTCAATTTATGAAGCAGATAATGTAAAAATATGTACATGATAGAGATTTAGTGTTAATTTTTTCATTAAACTAGGGTAAAGTGACCCAAAATACACTAGCCATCACCACTCACTACTACCGACATCTTCTTTCATGTTTTCTTAGCCACCACATAACAGTTGTAACCATCTTAAAATGCACTTCTTTAATCAAAAAACAAAAACTCCATCACCACCAAACTATGCCGCCACACCACCACTATCGAACTGCACCACTGCCTCGTACCACAACTATCATGCACCACCACCTGAACCTCCCATTCATCGGCACTAGAAGCCAAAAACCGTCATCAACAAAAATGAACATGCAATAAAAGAAAATGGTGATGATGGCCGGCGGTGGTGGTTGGGTGATTTTGAGGTTTATATTTTTTGGGATGATAAGAGAGAAAGAGAAAATGGTGATGATGATGTAATCTTAATTTTAAGAGTAAATTACGCTTTTCGTCCCTGTGGTTTGGTGGTTATAACGTTTTTCATCCAATAGTTTAAAAACGCCCGATTTAACCACTGTGGTTTAAAATATGTTACAATCAAGTCCAAGACACTAACTCTTATCTAACTTTTCTGTTAAGTGTATGCAAAAAGACAAAAATACCTTTGGACTTAAATTGTTACTTACATACACTCACACTCTCCTTTCATCCTCTTCACAACCCTTTATTCCCCCTCCATCACCACCATTTCCATTACCGCCACCATCGCCTCCGCCTCCATCACCACGTTCTCCCACGCCAACTGCCGGAGCTTCACCGCCGCACACGGCCTCGCCGTTAGAGAAATCGCCATTGAAGTTGAAGTCCCCGGTCCAAACCAAGACCACCGTCACTTCCATACACCACCGCTGCCACCCTCGAGCGACCACCTAACTGATACCGAGCGACCACCTAACTGATACCACACCATAGCGACCACCTACCTGCCACCGCCACACAGTCACCGCCACCACACAGGCACACAGCCACCGCCACACAGCCACCGCCACCAATGCCACAACGCAAAACCCTAAAAAACCCAAATCCAAAATCCCGAGGCTTTCACGGTGTGATTCGTTAGATATGGCTACAGATTTAGTAATCGAAGCTCGTTCTCGAGTTCCTAGGGTTCCGAAACCTCCTCCTTGCCCGTCGACGTCATCGTCTTCGTTATCATCATCATCTTCCAGCAGCTCGTTAAGCAGCTCATCAGATATGGCTTTACGGAGCAACAAGTTCCTAAAAACCCTAAAAAACCCAAACCCAAATCCAAAATCCAAAACCCCAAATTGAATGTCAAGAAGAACACAAATCGGATCCAACAAGAAGGAGATGTAGGTTCGTTAGTTGGCTGTCGGTGATGGTACTGATTCGGATATGGGCGATTGGCAGGTGGTGGTAGCCGGTGACCGGCGGGTGGTGGCGGTGGAGGTTGCTGGTGAGTGGCGTGTGAAGGTGGTTCGGATGTGGTCAAAGGAAAAGAAAGTGGGTTAAGGTATAGTGGGGTGGAGTGGGACCCACATATTGTTTATTTGTAATATAATAACAATTTTAGTTCAAGGGTATTTTGATCTTTTTCAAAAAAATTAACGGAGAAATTGGATGGAGTTAACGGTTTGGACTTAATTGTGACACATTTCAAACCACAGTGGTTAAATCGGACGTTTTTAAACTATTGGATGAAAAACGTTATAACCACCAAACCACACGGACTAAAAGTGAATTTACTTTAATTTTAAATTTAAAATAGAGTGAATTGTCGTTTTCCTCCCTGTGGTTTGGTCATATTTGTCATTTTAATCCAAAAAGGTTTTTCTAACATTTGTCTCCTCAAGGTTTGAAATATAGTTGTCATTTTCATCCAAAAACATGAATTTCGTGGTAAAAATTTTTATTAGCAACACGTAAACATAAATTAGGATTTCCTTTTTATATAAATTTACGTAAGTGTCTTTTTAACGATGAATATTTAACATGTTAAACAATGACTAATATTTTTGGATGAAAATGGAAACGTTTCCCAACTTTGAGGAGTCAAATGCAAAAAAAAAAAAAAAATTGGATGAAAATGACAAATGTTACAAAACCACATGAAGAAAAACGGCAATTCATTCTTTAAAATATTTGCTTGTTTGGTATTTTAAGTTAAACACACAATGATCCCTATAATTGAAACAGAGTTATTGCATAAGTGACCCATTTGGTTATAAAAAGGATATTTTAATCAAATCACTTTTATTTTAACGAAAGTTACTGTCTAAACACATTATAAAAAGGGTATTTTAATCAAATCACTCTAATTTTAAACAATTATGTATTTTTAATTATAAAACACAATAAATGATAACAAGTTTGTATGATTTATAGAAACAATAGCAAAAATAACACAAAATCATCTAAAACGTAAAACACAATAAGAAAATACATATAATAAATGATGTAAATTACAACGTATAAAGCACAATGACATGACGTATTTAACACAATGACCAAAATGCCCTTACTTTAAAATAATAGAAAGACACATGTCAAGCCCACAATGGTTTTTAGATTAATTATTATTTTTACTATAATCCTACCCGTTTAATTTTACTCCTTAATATATTAAAACAATAAGCCACATGGCAAATTTTGAATGGTAGTGAAACTATTTTAATGTTAATTTTTAATCTACGTATTTAAAATTCCATTCTATAAATATTTCGAAAAATGGATGTTACATAAATTTGTTTTTGCATGAAAGACCTTGAACATTTGTTGTGATGTTTGTATCCATGATTGAGTTTTGTTGTAAATTACCATTTTCATTCACATTTTTGTAACAATATTTTATGTTAGGAGCCGTTTAGTTGATGGAATTCCTTTAAATTGGAAGTGAAATGTTTTTCAATAAAACTAATGTTTGGTTAGCACAAAAGAATTTGGATGTTTTTAATCATAGAAAATTACATAATATCCTCATGGTTTGATCATATGGCAAATTCAGACCTCATATTTTAAAAATTATAAATTTAATCCAAACATTCGTTAAATAGTTGCAAATTTATTCCTCACTGTTAATGTTCGTTAGCTTTAACGATGTGAGGATTAATTTTGCAATATAATTAAACGATAGGGATCATTTGTGTATCTATTCTCTAAAACTAGAAAGAAATCAAAAATAAAAGTTTAAATAATCAAATAACATGACTAAAATTTTAAAATTAAACTGTAATATATAACTAAATAATATGCATGATCATACAAATTGATGAGACCCACATTCAATCATCTACCCCCAACACCCTTTACTTATTCAGCTAGAACCAATGATCGTTTGCGATCGTCGAATGATGGTTGTCGGCCAATAAAAACACCGTTTCAAACACCACCACAACACAAATACCCAACCTTTTACCACCCGAAACGAGATGGTTGCCGGAAAATCAAACCATAATAAACAAGCGGGTCGTGTTGGTTTCATGCTAAAGGTAGCAATAGTTTCAGGCGAAAGATGGACGGAGGTGGCTGTGTTTAAATTGAACTAGATTTGTTGTAAAATCAAACCTAAATCTCTAACGAGAAGACGATGGCCTCGTCATCGAATCATAAAAATGAGCGGGTCGTACATGTTTTCATGTGAAAGGTGTAACAATTTCAGGCAAAATATGGATAGAGGTGGTAGCGTTGTTCCTCAAACCAGACTTGCTACTGAAAACGAGATTTGGTGGTGTGGTAGAGTCATGGGTAATGAGTTTCCGGTGTTGCTGGTGGTGGTGAGGTTGTAGGTGTCCGGCTAGGGTTGATCCCTATGGTTTGATCATATTGCAAGTTTGATCCTCACATTGTTAAAAACTAACGGACACTAACGCTGAGTAGTATATTTGCAACCACATTGTAATTTAAAAAATATGAAAACCAAATTTGTAATATGATCAAACCATGAGGACTATTTATATAATTTTGTTTTTCATTATTTAATGGAATATTAATTTCATTTCCTTCATAGATGGAGTCTTTGAATTCCATTGAACTTAATCAATGTTTACTAAAATGCTTAACACACATTATCATTCATCAATCCAAATTTATCAATCATCATCGTTATCCTTTCTTTGACCAGTTTAAGACAAAATCATCATTTCAAAAATCATTTCACCGAAATCATTCCAAATTGAAGACAGATATTGTTTTAGATTCACCAAATTCATTAAAGTCTTAAAATTAAACATCAAAGTTTGAAAAAACAAAATCAAAGCTTTTAACAGCAAAAAAATGAATTCATCAGAAGTTTAATTTCGAACAACGACAGATCACAAAAGATCAAAGTTCAAACAATAAAATTCAATATTGATGATGAATACAACCGAGTTAAACTTTTGATCGAGGGGTTCGTTGATGATGATGAATTTGAGTGTTAATGATGAAATCGAGCTTCAAATTGGACCTAGACTTTTGCTTAAGGGTTTTCAATGATGATGATGGTAGAAATCGACGTGTGAATATGATACAACTGTGTCTTTTGATGAGGGTTATTGAATATTAATGAACGATTCAAGAAACAAAGGAAAGAAAAAAGGACAAGGTTTTGATTGAAGGTAAGTCTGTCAATCAACATTATATATACTTCAATTCCTTTATCAAATTAACCAAGCATCACATTCAGTTTAAAGAGATTTCATTAATTGTACTTTGCTTTTCAAAAATTAACAAGAATGAATGCGATGTCAAATCAAAGAAACATGTTTATTGTGTTATCACCCGCCAAGCGGGTTAAGTGATTTGCTTTAAAACATTGAGCGTGACATGTATAAGCTTCAAGATCAACATCACAAAGAAACATGAATATTCCGAATCGAGTATAATTTTTCCTTTTTAGTGTTAACTACCAATTAAAAGACGTATCTTTTTCACTTTATATCAAAGGAGATAAATTGGTATAAATCATCGTCTATCACTAAAATCAATGTTAATACCATTTGTTATCTATATCTATATCTATATCTATATCTATATCTATATCTATATCTATATCTATATCTATATCTATATCTATATCTATATCTATATCTATATCTATACCAGTATATAATACATATTAAAAGGATAAGATGGTAATTTCATTCAAAGTGTAAGACATATATAAACATATAGTACAAGTATTTTATGCAATAGTTTTACTTTTGTCCCCCATCTAATTACTTCTTCTAATTATTGTATTGTTTAATACACGTTATTAATACATTATTTAATAATGTGATATTATTTAATTCACTTAATTAAATTTTATTTTATTTATAATAATATTAATTGACATTTAAATTTATAGTTACTAATCATATTTTTATAACTAAATACTATTTAAATTTAGTATTATTTTATTTAAATACTTATATCTATTACTATATTATACATCTCTTTGGATAGAGATGTAATTTTGCCAAGTCTACAAGTTTTGAAACAACATGTACAAATGATGCAAGGCATTTAAGAGGGGTGGTCTTGGTTGTGTTAGATGGTGGTGGATTGGTGGTGTGTGGTGGTTGTATTGATAATGTTGAAAATGTGCATGAATAACCATAGAGATTTCACACATACACAAAATAGTTCTTAAGGTGGAAAATGACCAAATTGTTCTTACACATAACAAAAAAAAGTTAACAAAGTTAGTGTCTGAGACCAAAACAATTAAGAATTAAAATGTTAGGGGTTGATATGTCAAAATATTTTGTTTTTAGCTAATAGGGTTAAATGACCCAAATCCTAGGTGCCAAAATAGTTATTTACTCTAATTAAAAAGTATCTTTTAAGTCATGTGATAAGAACTTAGTTGATTTGATTGATTTACATACGAGTAACAAATAGTGTAGCCTTATTCGAGATGACTGATCTTTAAACATAAACCAAGAAGTCAAATACTAAATCCATCTCTGTTTAACGCAGAACATTAAAACACACACATATAGACTAATATAGCTACTAACCACCCATTAAGTCCTATCCACTAAGCTTAAATAACCGAATCACCCCCCCCCCCTCTTCTAGACAAGCCCTTTTTATCCCGCCAAACCATGTTGACTAGGTTCTGCCTCGACCGACCCATATGTGTGTTTTTATAAGATTAAAAGGTAATTTTTATCAAATTTTGACTCAAAAATTTCATTAGAGTTAGTACCAATATGAGTCAAGCACGCTAGAAGCAATACTTACAACGGAATTAGAAATCACACTCATATGGATCATGTCCAATTAATGACTTAGAAGAGCTGACATGATTTTCTCAGTTTTAGTTGCTTTATGTTATATAAACCTTAAATAACCGGTTAATAATAATTTTAAACTATACAAGTATTACATAATATAACACCAAACCAATGAGTTACTCGAGTTAAAATGATTTGAGTTTAATGCTACCGAGCTATTTCAACTCGAATACAAACATGACGTAAAGGCTGTTTGATAGTCTTATAATGATTCAATTAAAAGAATAAGTCCGAATCAAACAAGTTTTAAAAACATGCCGATTGATTCAAATGCTATCTCTTACTCCGTCAGGGGCGGCTCAACAGCTTTAAAAAATAAGCTAGGGCTTTAGGCCCACCCATTCTAATAGGCCACCGAAAATTAAATCGTATTATATAGTCTATTCTCAGTCTAAGCCTAAAATTAACTAAATTAAAAAAATTAAAGAAAGAACGAAACCTAGGTCGGTAGGTCGTAGATCTTCAACATAAGCTATTGCTCAATTCCTGATTGGGGGGTTGGGGCGGGGGGAGTTGAAACGAAGAGACGTACAAAACCGGAAGGTTAAGATAAACAACCGCGCACCTTCGATTTCATCATTCCCCTATGATATTGCTTGCCCCAAGCGAACCCAGTCACCAAGAACTTCGATTTCTTCACTTGAGTCACGAATAAGAACCCCCCTAACCTTCGTTTGCTTCTCTGATTGCATCCGGTGGAGTCACAATTTGCTTATTTGATTTCGTTGCAATTAAGAAGCCTTTAAACTTCGATTTCATCTAGACATCTAGTGGAATAACGGACTCACGATTAGGTACTAGGCTGAACGAGTTCTTTTATTGATTGATTCTTTCCCTAAATAAGGTAAATTGCTTAATGTGTTGCTAATTGTTTTTCTTTAATTCTTTGTTCTAGAGACAAGTTGTTAATTGCTAATTGTTCTAAATTTGTTTTAGTTTTGCATATACTTCTTTTTATTTGATTTGCAAATTGCTAATTGTTTATTTGTTTTAACGGTTTACTTGTTATAGTTTATTAGAATATAAAATCATCGAATCAAGTAGGATTCGTTTTGAATAAACCGATTTAGAAATCATGAATCAACTAGTGTTTGTGCTTCAAAACATAAGAGTTTTTAAAGACAAAGTTTTAAAAGCCTTCAATTTCATTTACGCTTTAGGTCTCTAAAAACATTGAGACGCCCTTGTAGTCCGTCAGATCTCTTAATATCTCGGCACAAGATTTGTAGAGATGACGTGTACACACCACTTTATGAAACATGTGATATGCGGTGGCTACATCTTCATCACCGTCCGTCCGAAAGTAAAACCACCGTCTGTCACATGGACGGAAACACGCAAAAGCTCCGGCGGTCATCAAAGAACTCTTCATCTCGTTTTACTCATGTTAACAATCTTGATGACGGTTGTTTGATGCACATCTTCAGCTTCTTATCTCCAATCCCAGGTATATTAATTCGATCTGCATTTTACAACCCTAATTTCCTTTTATCCCCAATTTGTAACAAGATTTCATTTTGCAACTTCTAAATCCATCCGTTTGATACGTCTTTTGCAACAATTTCACCGTTTGGGGTTTCTTGGTTTGCAATTTGCGTGCCTGTTGTGTTCGACTTTTTAGGGTGATTTTGAATCGAATTGCTTGTATGGGTTTGTTAAAAGATTATGTTATATTGTTTTGGTTGGAATCAATTTTATGGCTTTGAGTTGTTTTACTTGTGTTATAGATTCCTGTTGACCTTTGTGCTTGATTAGGAATTGGGAGTTTAATTTCAATTTTGATGCTTTTTTAGGAGTCAGGTAGTATAGATTTATTCTAGTTCTTCCCCGTAAGTGATGGTTTCATTAAGATATAATGGCAGTTAATATGGACACATATAGCTAAAGAAAACTACATCATATCTGTTATTGATGCTTAATGTGGATGATATATCGAGCAATTGAAGACTGTTGATCGTCTATTCTTGTGTTGTTGGTGGGCTTGTTAAATCTGAGTCAAGTTATTTAAGTGGTGGGGCTTTTAATTGATCATTCCAGGCTCAGTTTGGCAAGTTAGGGTTTATGTCCAGTTGGTAGAATTTTGCATCATTAGTCCTGCACAGTCGCCCGTGCAAATTTTATTTTACCTTATCCATTAGTTATCTGAATAACAAGGTATTGGTGGGGGTCTAGTGGGTTTCCTGGTAATGGGTTCTCAGGGTCACCAAAACAATTGGGTTATGTTTAACCGTTAACGTCCAATAGATCAAATGGATTAAGTTAACAAATTTAACTAAAAGCCAAGCGGTTGAAACTCAAAAGCCACCAAAAAGTGTATTCAATATGCATAAATTCTCCTCAATGCTATATGTAAAAGAAGTTTGATGCTTATAACATAATATATTTTTTATAATCATATCTTAACATTAGTTATTTATTATAAATTTACATCTGAAAAACATGGATAAAAAGTGTTCTGTGTTGGCACAGCCCAATCTGTTCTAATCCATTGGTAAAAATTTACCGTTTTGGCATGTTACCCAGCCCACCTAATCTGCCCTTTTTGCCACCTCTGATAAACTTGATCTCTTACAACAACTCCACTTACCTTCATTATTTTTCTTTTTTTCTGTGGAAGCAGGAAATAGAAGGCCTAATATATAAGAACACAAAAACAATTTTAAAAATACGTTTACCTTCATCAAGGAAAAAAAAAATTCAAACGATACTAAATTCTTAAGTACTAGGTAGAAGTGATCTGTTAGGTAAAAGTAAAACCTACCTACTCATTCTTAAGATGCCTAGCAGTATACAAGGTGCCCCATCAACCTAGTGGTTAGTACTTAGTTTAAAGTAAACTTAGCATAATGGTGTTATGGGGTTAAGGTTTTGGTACAATTACTTTAACAGATGATTGAAATGAACCTTTAAGGTACCGAGCACATGATTTATTAATTTGGTCCGAAAGGAATTGGGTGATGAGTTAAAGGTTGCAATCCAGATTGGTAAAATAATGAAAGGTATTGGTTGTATTGTCTAGGGCATATACAATGCCATTTTTAGTATCATTGACTGTATCTTTGCGGTTTTCTCTTACATTCGGTGAGTAGTAAATGCTCACATGATCTATAGTTACCACAATGAGTGCCTAATAGTTAAGTGTGTGAAATTACAAACATGTACCAAAAGTTAAATCCGCCTTCCGTTTCAATTAGGTGACGTCCTGACGTCCTGTTGACTTCGATAGTTCGATTGTCAAAACTTGTATTTGCCAAGTTCATATAATTAGTACATCTTATTTGACTTCTTCCGCTTCAACACTTTCTATTTATAGGACTGGTGTAGACATGTAGTTGATAATCTTTTCCTCAAAACTTACATATTTGGTGTTAATTTATTGAAACTCAAAGTAGTCAGCTTGAAGTTTGAAGAATTGAAGTTAAAGCATGACAACTAATAGAGGACACCAAGTAGAACTCTTATAATTTCATATGATGTCACAAATTGGTGTTGAGTTTGCAGATCGGTATAACACAGCCCTCGTTTGCCACAGATGGCAGTTCTTGGCATGCCACCCTCGCCTATGGTTGAGAGTAGACCGGGCTGTCAAAGGCTTAACAGAATCTGGGGTCTTTCCAAGTATTGAAGAAGCTGTATCTGCTGCAAGGTATGTAGTTTGCTTTGATGTGTGTTGATTTTATAATGACCTTTAATATAGACGTCACATAACCACTCAGGCCAGGAGACACCATATTGATTGGAGCAGGGGGGTTCCATTTTGCTTCAAATATTCAAATCAATAAACCATTGTGCTTGGTATGTTATTTACTTTGTCAAGCCTTATTTCAGAATCTTTCCCTCCAACATTTCATTTGTCATAGTGTACATCTATACTTCTAGTATCAGTCAACAAAAAATATGTGTAGGTGTATTAAATATTAATATGTGCTTGTGTTTTAATGTCTGCTAATAAAGGCCCATGTTGTGGCTGCTAGTTTCTCTTTGTATGGGATATAAATAGTGCCTGCCAATTTCTTTTTTTCTCTGTTTCAAAAGTATTTACGCCTTCCCGCGTTCTATAACACCATGCTTTCTTTTCCTTATAGAAAACTCCCTTAAAAATGTGTTATATTGATAATAATACCTTTAGAAAATGCATGCACACACTCACGCATATATGTGATTGGTGAATTTGGAGATGTCTATACATATAAGATCCATACACTTTACGTTTTTTAAAAAGCATAGGAACTTACATCTGTAACTATGTTTGATTTCTGAATTGCTTATTGGAAAATGTACGAAAATGCAACATACTTTCACTTTTCTTTCATATACGCAAAACACTTATTTTAACTTTTGGTTTAACAAAATTCTTACGATTTTATGCAGCACAGATAACAGATTAGTGATTACATTTTTAAAACTTGTGTAGCTTTTGAGTACGTGGCAGCCATGTTAGCCATCCCACGCCAAATCAGTGCCCCATGAGTGTTTTTTTTTATCATTTTCAAAATTGAAAATTTTAGATACCAGAAAGCGTAAGTTCAATCTCCTAAACAAAAACACCCACATAAACATTACATACAAATACAAATTTGAATCAAACCTACATCTAGATCTAGTAACCAAAATTCAAAATCAAAATAATTAACCAATACAAACATCTAAAGCCAAGAACTTGCTAGGGTTAGTAGTAATGACTAATGAGCTATATTCCATCCTCGATCTTGGGCTAGTAGGTAGATGACTACACCCTAAATCTCATTCAATCAAAACATGAGATTCCAAATCTAGGGAAAGGTTTACCATGTATATGTATGAGAGAGGCAGATCTGTAAATGATTAAGATTTCTAATCGCTGTAAAACTGATCGATTAACTGCTCTATTCTACACAAAAAGAAATAAAATAAAACAAGAGATGGAGGGGTCCGAGGGGAAGATGTACTTTGCTGCTGTTGCTTCATATTATGTTTTTTAAATCCAGTCTCTTATATTTTCAGAATTATATTTTAACTTTCTAAATTTATATAATGATTCTAAATTATCTTTCATATTAACAAAAGTAAAAGCGCATAACTCTAAATTTAGTTTCTTTCAGTTCGCCCTTATGTTTAATGCATGATATCTGCATACTAATACAGTTTGTATCTGTATTATATATCACTTATAAATGTTGTGGAAGGCCCTTAGCTTGATCTCACTTAAGTTGACTTCCACCGTTGAATATTACCATATTCCTATACTTACAATTGTTTAGGTTGGAGGAGGCGATGTTCCTGACGATACAACACTTGTATGCTCCCGGGGCTCTGACAGGTTTGCAATTTTGATCTAATTGTATATAAATCCAGATAATTTGGTCTGTTTTCTTTAAAAGTCTAACAAGTCAAAGGGTTAAAACAAAGAGAGATTGCTTAAAAGACACACGGGTCAAACTTGTCAAAAGTTGCCTAAACTGTACTTCCATTATCTGTTGGCATTATTTTGCTGTGATCTACAGCGCGTTGGAGTTTCTATCAACCTGCAAACTGGCGAACCTAACAGTAAAGGCGGAGCTGGGGTGCTGCTTGCTTCACCGGAGTGGTAGACTGATCATCGAGGACTGCAATCTGCAATGTGAGTCCAATCCCTTAGACTATCTCTCCTACGCCATTATCACCACAGCTGGCGGCTGTGGGGCGGCATTGCCATCCGCTGCACAGAGAAACAGCGACAGCGTGTCTGTCTCTCAAACTCGAATCAAAGGTGGCGCTAAGGCAGTTTTAACCAGCGGAACACTTGCACTGCAGCGGGTTCGTGTCATATATGCCCGGACATCTATACTATTCTGGTTTGATGTGGTCCACCAGTTACAGTGATGTACTTATGTAGTAATGTAACCTGTTTTGTACCATATTTGTGCTGTAGATCACCTTTTTTATTTGTTATAATTATTGGTTTGTCAGCTTGTTTTACAATGTTACTATTTTAAGTAATCAAAATGTCTGCTTTGTAGAAATACAAATTTATGTTCTCAAGAGGATGATAGATGACATAAGACTGCCCACACTCTTTGACCAAAAGCTTAGGTCGGTTGCCATATGAAAAAAAAAATAATTAAATAAATAATTCAATGAAGCTCAAGACCCATGCCTCAACTAAATTGGTGTGCCAAGTATATGGTCACAAGCTAAACAAAAGTCAACTGTCATGCTATAATTTAATAGTTGTTTACTTGGTGTTCTTTTTGCCTTTTTTTAACTATTACTTTTCTTGATTTTCTCAAATAACTTATTTTAATAAATTTATTTCAAAATTTCTAAATATACTGTTTTTTTAGTTTGTTTTTGTGAACATCCCGACTTAAGTTTTGTTAAATAAACAGAGTTAGTTCGATCAAGCGTGTTTTTAATATAAAATCAATATTGAACACTTAATGAATGTTAATTTTTTTTATCTTCTTAATGCCGAATAAATTACCTATTTATTATTTTCAATATTGTTATTTTTGAGTAAGATAAAAATAATTATAGGGTATATTTATGCAATAAAAAGTTGTGTTATGTTGAATGGGTGTAAAAAATTAGGTTTCATTGGGTTGCATAGATGAAAAGTAGAGAAATTAGTTTTTAATAAAAAGTTGAGTTTGATTGACTTGTGAATGTGGATAGTCTAATATCAACATTGTAACTTGTTGAACTACCCCACATAGATCTAAGCCTATTTGTGTAGATTTTTGTTGGTGTTGTAGTAGGAATATGAGTTTTTGTGTATCTCTGCAAATCATGTAAATCATTGTTTAATTAAAGTATTTTAGTGATTCTGTTAGAATCTTAATTGGATAATTCAGAACGCTCAGAAACACATATGTTTTATATCGTGAAAAGCACATACTCGAAATAGACGAAAGACTTTCATTGTATAATTGGTGGTCAAAATGGTTAACATTTAATTCGTTCATAGTAACTTTGTAATTAAAAACTCATTCAAAAGTAATATTACTGGTTTTTGTTAAGTTAGCCCGGTTAGTGTTGACCCCTAAGTAAATAATGGTCACGTAGTTGCTAATGATAACAACCAATCGACCATATCAAAAATATTTTTTTGAGACGTTTAACTATAAAGTAACTTTTTTAGTAACAAGATCCCCACTAGGGAGGCCTCCCTTCGAACTCTACGTGAGATAGTGCCCCAAACCCCTCTCTAGAGTGTTACCCCTTGGACTCATCTCTTGACAAAAATAAGAACAGTTTTGAACATATGTACATTTCTACTTCATAACTTGTATCAATGAGTATTCTAATTTAATTTTAGTTTTAACTAAATAAAATTAATTAAAATGATTTGTTGACACAAAATTATTAATAAATTTTGTTGGTTATACATGTGTTCATTAGTCCAATTGAACATACTATGATATACTTTTGAGGGAAAATTACCAAATAAACATTCGACCAAATTAAATTACCATTATAACCATTGAAAAATAAATTTACAAAAAAAAACCAACCAATAAAAACAAGTCACGTGTCCATTCCTCGCCACGGGGCGAGGAAAATCCATAATCACTCGCTAAAAAGGTGACTGGGCGAGGGATTTACATAATCCCTTGCTGACGTGTCAAAATGTTAGTGGTTCCTCGCTGAAAAGGTGACTGGACGAGGGATTTACATAATCCCTCGCTGACGTGTCGCAATTTCAGTGGTTCCTTGCTGACATGTCCCATTACTCGCCCGTAATTACCAAAATGCCACTATTTAGGATTTTTATTTTTTTAGTACAAATAAAAAAAGTGTTTACCAAAAATTAAAAAATCATTAGTTTTAAAAAAAATTCATTTGTTGTTTTTTTAAACACTTAAATTTGTTATTTAATGTTTCCCCTATATAATACAAGCTTTTCTCTTAAACATACTTATCAAATTTGTTTTTTTACTTTATTCATTTTACTAGTTTAAAAATACGTTTTTATCAGGGGTTGAATTAAAATATTAAATTAATAGTTAATATTTAATTTTTTAAAAATTTTTAAAATAATTTTTTAGATAAAATATGATTCGGATTACGTATACTCAACTATTTTAAGTAATAATAATATTTTTTAAACTTTCATCTTTAAAAAACTAAAAAAATTGCATTCACTTAAACAAAAGCTTTTTAAAGTTTATTTAATTATTTTAAACATTTTTTTAAATAAGTGTAGTTTTTTAAGTTTTTTAAAGATAAAAGTTTAAAAAATATTGTTATTACTTAAAATAGTTGAGTATACGTAATCCGAATTATATTTTATCTAAAATATTATTTTAAAATTTTTAAATATTAAATTTTAGCTATTAATTTAATATTTTAATTCAGTCCGTGTTAAAAAAGTAATTCTAAACTAGTAAAATGAATAAAGTGAAAAAATTAATATTTGATAAGTTTGTTAAGAGGAAAGCTTGTATTATATAGAGGAAAAGCACATTAAATAACAAATTTAAGTGTTGAAAAAACAATAAATGAATTTTTTTATAAAGCTAACAATTTTTTATTTTTGGCAAATACTTTTTTAAAAATTTTGTATTTAAAAAAATAAAAATAAAAATCCAAAGTGAGTAGTGACATTTTGGTAATTATGGGCGAGGAATTGGACATGTCAGCAAGGAACCATTGAAATTGCAACACGTCAGCGAGGGATTATGTAAATCCCTCGCCCAATCACCTTTTCAACAAGGAACCATTAACATTTTGACACGTCAGTGAGGGATTATGTAAATCCCTCGCCCAGTCACCTTTTCAGCGAGGGAACTGAGCGAGGGATTATGGATTTTTCTCGCCCACGTGGCGAGGAATGGACACGTGGCTCGTTTTTATTGGTTGTTTTTTTGTAAATATATTTTTCAATGGTTATAATAGTAACTTAGTTTGGTCAAATGTTTCTTTTGGTAATTTTCCCTACTCTTTAAGGTGCAACTTTATAATCAAAAGGTTATAAGTTCAGACTCTCTATAGTATAGGTAGGCAGTGCCGGCCTTGAGAGGGTCGGGGGGGGGGGGGGGGGGTTGGGTGACCATCAAAGAGCCGATTTCCTCAAGGGCCCAATATATATATATATATATATATATATATATATATATATATATATATATATATATATATATATATATATATATATATATATATATATGTGTATTATAAATATATTTTTTAAATAGCTATGAAGTATTAATAAACCCATTAAAAACACCCAATAACATTTTAATTATTTTAACCTATTAAACATTACCTTAAAGTGAATTAACATTTTAAATAGTTTTGCCCAATAACATTTACCCAATTTAAACTCAATATAATATGAAAACTTGATCGAAAACCTTGTTTTCAAAATTGCTATAAGAACTTCCCGATTCGTTTACGTAAGTAAATTAGATTATTTTGATAGAATACTTTCATTTTGCTTATTGTTATAACAATTTGCATCATACTATAAATTTTTATATACAAGTTATTCAGTTTAAACTTTTCTATACGTCATATTACAGGGGTTTAATTTTTGTTCTCATCCCGAGCTCAAAATTTCTTAAATATTCTTAGAAGTGTGTGTTTAGATTTTAAAATAAACAAGAATAATACAATACAAACCCAAAGTATAAGAGAATTTCAAAATTCAAAAAACTCAGCTAAATATATAGTTTTATAGAATTAGATATTAACTCAAAAAGCTACGCGGTCTCTTTATCAGTTTATCTCTCTCTATCTCTCTAAAGTCTAAATTACCTTTGAATACACGCCAAAGACATCAAATCTCTTCCACAAATTCAAGCATCCTAATCGAAACCCTAACCAATTTCACCTAAATCCCACCCAATTCAATCAAAACCCCCAATTTCCAACACCCAATAACCCTAATTTCGTTCTTGAATTCGACTTTACTCATCGATTAACCCCTGCGATCAAACAAACCCTAAAGATGATCGGCTCCGATGACAAGAAATCACCCTCAATCTACACTCGATCTTACAGCACAATCAACTCAACATCCACCGATTTCCCTGTAAAACCCTATCCGTACGCCTCCATCAGTCGCTCTGAATCCGTCAAGAAAGTCCCCGATGTCATCAAAGGTAAAGTCAGGAGCCTCTGCAGCTTGTTTGAAGCTCGAAGATCGAAACCCTCATCGCAAAATTCAAAATTGCAGACGAAATTGAAATCGGAAAAGTCGATTTTATCTTCTTCTTCTTCTTCGGTTTCGTCTTCGGATTCGGATGAATTGAATTCGATTCGGTTACCTGGAACAGAAGATCGTGTTGTTGTTTACTTCACGAGCTTAAGAGGAATTCGACGTACGTATGAAGATTGTTATGCAGTTAGGATGATTCTTAAGTTCTTTAGGGTTTATATCGACGAACGAGACATATCGATGGACTCTGCGTATCGAAAGGAGCTGTTGAGTGTATTGCGTGAGAAACAAGTTAGTTTGCCTCAGGTTTTCATCAAAGGGAAGTATGTTGGTGGTGCTGATGTGATCAAGCAGCTTCATGAGACTGGTCAGCTGGCTAAGCTTCTGAAAGGGCTTCCGGTTCGATCAACTGGCGCGTGGCAGGTGTGTGACGCGTGTGGGGATGTTAGATTCGTGCCGTGTGCGAATTGCAGTGGTAGCAAGAAGGTGTTTGATGAGGATGATGATCAGTTGAAGAGGTGCCCTGATTGCAATGAAAACGGTTTGATTCGTTGCCCTTCGTGTTCTTGTTGAGTCTAATCGTCGGTATGCATTCGTTTATGCTGTCTTGATCGCGTATGGTTTTTAAAAATTGAGTCTTGGAGCCGGGGATTGGAGCCCTGTGTTCCTGCATACAATAGGATGTTATGTTCATCCTGTTTATGAACAATGTTGTGAAATAAACTACTAGTTGATATGTATATAGGTACTTGTGAATGGTATAGTTGGTGATTCTATATCCAGCTTTCGGATCATGTAATTTCGATGACTCGTGTTTGTAATATGCTGCACTGGTATGGAGGTGCACTCTCTACCTAGGAGAGGTGTATTGAGTTAGTCTTTGGTTCATGACTAATGGAGTAATGGTTAATGAAATAATGCACATTGCAGTTAACTTAATGTTGCTGTTGTTAGTGTATGTAATGTAGCCATTATGTTTAGATAAGTTAGTGTATATGTTTCTTCATTTACTCAAGTTATTGTTTGTAATAGTTTGTGTTTTAGCTGATATATGAGGCTTTATACAATTGTGTTTATGTTTAATTTGGCTCAAGTTTGATCTTGAATCTTCATAGTCTGTTGTGGTTAAATTTCTTATGCACATGATTGAGCCGTGGGGATATGGTGATCCCACAGTGTTATGGGTGAGATGCACTTCGTGTATGACTGCACTACGCGTATGAGTGATGAGCATTAGATGTTCTTACACCGATAACAAAGTACCTACAAAGCACACTTAAGGAACTCTTGCAGTTTTTGTTGGAACAACATAAAGAACCAATACAAAACCAAGTGAGATGGCCAAACCCATCTGTTTGCAACTTTTGTCATCGTAAACACGAAGATTGTTGGTGTATTCATGCTCTCACCTTAATGCGCGTCTCTTATAATGATTCTAAAGTTATAAAACATATATATTATGCTTAAATAGGTGCAAACTACCAAAAACGGCCACTGTGACATAAAACAACACAGGATGATACATAGCGTGACTATTATCGACTGGTCGACCATCAGAAAGATTCATCTTAGCCAACAAAATACACACAATTATGCATGGAACGACTGTCAGTGAACCATGTTTAGAAGAACCAACATACATATCCAGGAACCATGTTGACCACATGGTCGATCAACGTGTCAACCATAAGAATCAATGACACGGGCTATCCGTATTATTCTTTCATTTTATTACTTATACGGCCAAGTATTGTACAATTTGAGGCTTTTGATATCAACATTTAAAACACATAGAAAGCCTTTTGTGAAAGAAAAATAAAATTAGCGGATTGCTAAACAATTATTGCATAACACCCTACGCTAAAAGTTAGACCGTATTATTTTTGTATAAAAGCCACATTAAGGACATAATTAAACAATATTTCGAAGAAGGGTCCACGATGACAAGTTAACATTACCCCAAGAAGAGTATGAGCAAAAGTTGCTCGGCTCGAATTCACTACCCAGCTTTTTAGACGAGGACCATTAAAACGTTCAAGAACACGTCTCAACATGACTACAAAAATGTATCTTCACCGATCAAAATGTAGACATTATAACCGTATGACCCCTACAAGGGATCATAATGACGTAAGTCATCCAATGGTGGAACCCTAATTAGAAGGCAATACATAAGGGGCATGATTTCTATGCTCTTAACACACACTCACACTAATACCGCATCTTCTTCATACTTTTTTTTCACCAGAATTGCAACTAGATCTTACGACAGAGGGTTACCACAAGGAACACCCCTTCTGTTCTTTGTGTTGCCTTGACATGTTTTCTATCTTGTAGATTTGCTTAAAGAAATGAGATTTGAAGCTTAGAGTCAATTTCACCGGCTAGTTGTGAAATGTTGTTCCTTGCATATTCACTTATGCATTTTCTATCTTCGTGGCAACGCCAGAAAGCATATCTACCGCTTCCTCGAAGCACTTGGCGAACCCTTGTGCCAGTGTAGAGTAGAACAATTGAATTTGAAAGATTAGTAGTTGTTAGGCAACCAGTGGCTACTTCTTCGGCCAAATACGACATACAAGTAGGACATGAACTATGCACAAGCTGCGCGAACTGCTTCTTTTTTTTTTTCGGTTTGAAACAAGTTGGGCAAAATAGGGTTCTATCGTGAAACCTTGGATTTTTGTACATTATTTTTTATATAGTTTTCTTATTTTTGATCTTCTCTCGAAATAATTTTTTGGTTGTGCGAACCAAAGGGAATGATGAACTTGGGTTGTACCAAGTCTGAAATCAATTGAATTTGTTTTTGTCCCATGCTCCTCCCATTACTATACATATCATAATACGACATAGTTGTATTCTTTTTTTTTCCCATTTTAGCTTTTTGTGACCATGTAATAGAGTTGGTATCTATTCGCTTAAGGAAAATATATTTGAAGTTTAGAGTCAGTTTCACTGGCTAGCCGATGAAATTTTCTCTGTACTTTGCATATTCACTTAACATGTTGTCTATCTTGCAGATTCGCTCAAAGAACACCTATTATGTTCCTTTTTTGACGAGACAGTTCCAACGCCACTAGAATTAGTTCAGTTTAAGTTTGTTTGAACCGGTTTCCCCCAATTTTTTTTATTTTTTTAGGGTTTTCTAATGAACATTTTCTTGAATAATAGATAAAGATAATGACATTGCATATGTTTTGTTATAGAAAGTAGTTATTTTTACCAGGCTGTATATATAAAGATAAGAGTTAAGTTCCATTTTACTCATTGAGGTTTGTTAAAAATAATTATTTTCCTCCAAAAAATTAAAAACATCAATTTACCTCCAAAAGTTTCATAATTTGTTTCAATTTCAGTCCATAGTTTCATTAGTTGTTTCAATTTAATCCAAAATAATGAAACTTTTGAAGTGAAATTGAAACAACATATGAAACTTTTGGAGGTAAATTGATGTTTTTAATCTTTTGAAGGAAAATAGTTATTTTTGTCAAACCTTAGGAAGGAAAATTGAAATTAACTTTAAAGATAATTCTGTGACAAAAAAAATTAGAGAAAACAAAAGATCATAATTGAAACCAAAATTCAAGTATCAAGAACTAATTTGAAATGTACATAGTTATAATTTTTCTAATTTTCCGGCAAAAAATGTTAATTTTTATGTAAAATAGCAAAATAGTATTAGCTTTTTCAAATGAATTTTATCAATATTAATGGCTAATAATTAATTTGTCCAAATAATTTTCTTTTAAACACTATTATCAAACTTGAGATTGGTTCAAACGATTTTATTACTTCATATATTAAAAGTTATAAATTTAAACATCTCAGTAATTTATGTAAAAGATATATTACCAAATTTACAAATGGAGTTATTTGAAGTTTGTTTTTGGAAATAGTATTAAAACAATTTATGTTATTTAGACATATATTTCTTTAAGACTTTAACTTTATTCATTTTTTACTGACCCTTATTTCACCTCTCGTAATTAAAATTCCAGGATCAACCCATAGGTAGTTAGGTACATTGTCAACCACAAAGCACCCGAGGTCAAACCTTGGGTGGTTGGTTATTTTATTTTATTTATTTATTTATTTATATAATATATATATTTCGAGTGATTTTCTAGTTTTTGTTTTTAATATGTTATTTCACCTCACGTAACACCTCCGTTTTTTATTTGTCTTCCTCGACAAGTTTACCCACCTATTTTTTTCGGTCATCTACTGCGGCAAAGGAAGATGATTCTGGCAACAAACTAGACAACCATCATCGTATACCATACAACCAGATCTTGTTCGTTATTCCTGAAGGGCGGTCGACGAGGGTTAAGGGGTCGATGCGGCGGTGATGGTGAGGGCGATGTTGGCGGATGGTTTGAGCGAGAGTGGTCGTTGAGGGAGACATGCGAGGGAGAGGAAGTATGGTGGTGACGGGTCACCGATGAAAGTACCGACCGATTTGGTGGTGTTCGCCGGTTATGGTAGTGGTTGAAGGTGGTGGCGGGTGGGCTGGGAAGATGATGATCGAGATAGGGTTTATTGTATTTGGTTTTAATCAATTGGGCTCCACTACATATATATAATATTCTATGTTTTTTTTAAGTAAGTAGTAGGCTATTTAAATAGTTCTTTTTTAAAATACAAGGGTATTTTAGTCGTTGAAAAAAAATTAATAGTCAAAGTTAACGTCTATTCATTTTAGAGACTAAGTTTGTTACGTGTGTGTCAACTATTGGACCAACCTTGTAATTTCTAAGAGTTATCGAACAAAAGTGAAATCAGACATAATCACAGGAAACACGCGTGTAATTAAGTCTTTATTTTATTTTGAGTTATTAATTCCGTTTGACGAGTAAAAAAAAGAGAAAAAAGAGTATACTACTACAGGGGCTACATTGAAAACTAAAGTGAAGTAGAAGGACCATTTTTGTAACCATACCACAACTATCATCAATGTATACCCCGTTACGAATCAACACTTATATATGGATGAACACTCGATCACGATAACCCACAAATTCAAGATTCATCAACAAATCTTCTTGATTCTCCAATCATGAACGATCGTTCATCATCGAAACATTGAACCCTAATTCGATTATTGTTTCTTTCCCCCAAATTTCCAATCTTTATTCCCATCGATTAATGGATGAAACCCACGATCACTCCATCCCCAATCACAAGCTCTGCGGTTACGTATGCGTTGTTCTCTCAATTCCCCCTTCAAACACCCACAATCAGAGCTTCAACAATGCGGGTTCCAAAACCCTAAGCGTCAACACCCGCTGTGAAATCTTTCGAGATGGGGTTGATGTGGGGTTCGTGTCGTCTGATGGGTGTGTTATGTCATTGATCAAAGATAATAATAATAATGGGGAAGATTCGAGTAAACCCCAGAAGTTGAAGGGCGAAAGCGGAGGTGGGTCGATGATGGTGTCGAAGAAGAAGTTGAGTAAGATTGGGTTGGTGCAGGGGAGTGCGAGTGTGGTTCATCAGGTGCATGTGTTGGTGAATCAGAAGTGTTTGAAGGTTGATTCGAGGGTGGTTCGAGTTGAAGAGGGGGATGGGGGTGAGGTGAGGGTTGTGGTGCTTGTGGATGTGTATTTGCCGATTGGGGTGTGGTCTGGATGGCAGTTTCCTAGATCAAGGTCTACTGCTGCAGCTCTTTTTCGCCATTTGAGGTTAGGGGTTCTTTGATTTGGTTCTGTAAATGTTGTTGGTTATTAGTTATTTCAGTTGTGTTGCATGCCATTATAAACAAGGGTGTTAGCTTCACCTGCTTCCCTTCTAGTACTGGTTTAAGGTTTGAATCTTGCTTCCACTAGTTACCTAAAGTGTTTGTATTGTTAATTGTGGATGACATACCAAAGTGGCAAAGAGGCTATACCTGTGAAAATAAGTAGATAGTCTGTAAAAGATTGTAGCAAATAAGCCAAGTTACATGAAATCTTAAATGACAATAGGACGGTGAATTAACTTTGTAATGTGGTTCCATGACTCGAACTAGCTTACAGTTACACGAATAGTCACCATTACACATAAATACATAATCCTAGTAACTATGTAGTTGTATTCCATTCACTGAAATCTTTATTGGCAATTTCTTGTGTCAGTCTTTGGTGATCTCTTTATTTCACAATGGCCCTATTTTTATTTGAATCTCTATAAATGGTTAGAATCACATAGAGACAAAGTAAACGTAGAAGATAAAAAACAAATCATACCACTAAAACCTCAAGTTATCTCACTGAAAATAAGAAGATAAATTGCTAATTTTGTAGAGCTTTTAGAAACATAGAAGCGTTAGTTCTTTCTTATTTTAGTATTAACCAGAAACAGAATTATGAAAGCATATATTTGAAGCTGAATTGTATCCCCAGTATTCTACTTGACCGAAATTGTTATTTTACTCGAAAGGACCTTGACAGAAACCAAATGACATTATCTTCTTGAAAGAAGAGACACCGAGTAACATCTTACCTTCTTGACTGAAAATCTGTTAACGGACTAATCAGTGGAAAAAGAATTTCTAACTTAAATAGGGTAAACCACTATCGAAATTTCCCCCAGAAGTTATTCCTACCAACAATTCTATTAACTAAGGATCCTCTCTGATTTTTACATGTATATCATATTGTTGCCACTTAGTTGATTCGTAATTTAACTTTTTAGTTGAAAGTATCAGAGGAAAAGCATTAGTTGTGTTGCCTTCCATCTTTTTTTCTCTTGCAGACATAAAACTGTACGTTTTACTCTAGAGATTTAGCTTTATGTTTGTAATAAATATGATAGAAATTGGCCTTCTTATATCAATAAGTTCGTGTTGCCTTGTATTCGTGGTCAACAACTGGAAGCATCCCTGTTCCCTAATTGTATGCACATTCATTATTTGTGAGTTTGAAGCTTGACCTTTCTGTATGATGAATTCTAACTCAGTGCAAGTGATTTCCTGTGCAGTTGTGACTGGCAGGCCAGGGGAAGGATATTGAATTTTGGCAAACTTGATGTCAGTGCTGATCATATATGGAATATTTCAGATTGCCATGTTCTGGGATGCAACCAGCATTGTAATGCACCCGATACTTGTCGGAAAAAACTTTTTGAACTCCACGAGATCTTTAGTAGCTTACCTAGCGTGTCAATGCAGGGTGAATTCGTTCACTCCAGCGTAAATCCTGCAGATGATGGTTCTACAACTGGTTTTTGGCTGTTTCCAGATGACGTTTTGATCAATATTTTAACTGCACTTGATCCTCTTGATCTTCTTAGGGTTTCCTCTACTTGTCGGCATCTAAGATTATTAGCAGCGACAATTATGCCATCTATGAAGCTTAAACTTTATCCCCATCAACAGTCAGCAGTTGAGTGGATGTTAAAACGAGAGCGAGACCCGGAAGTTTACCCAAATCCTATGTACATGAAATTTGAAACCCATGACGGGTTTGCTTTCTATATAAACACAGTCTCTGGACAAGTCCTAACAGGTACAGTTCCTATGATTCGAGACTTTCGTGGTGGTATGTTCTGTGATGAACCCGGCTTAGGTAAGACTATTACTGCCTTATCCCTGATTTTAAAAACTCTAGGAACTCTTGCAGACCCACCACAGGGGGTGGAAATAATCTGGTGTAAACAAAAAGACGACCAGAAATGTGGCTATTATGAGCTCGGTGGTGATAGTGTTAGCTGTGGTAGTGTACTCACTACTAAAAAGATTGCAGGGGGTCGTACTAGTCGAAGAGGACTTAGATGTATGGAGGACTCAAAATTGAATTCTTCTGAGAAGGCCATGACACCATCTTTTACAACTGAATCTACTACTGTTCAGTGCACCCGAAGCTGGACCAAAGTTAAGAGAAATCTTCTGAATGAATATGAAGATGGGGAGGACACCTCAGAAAAGAGAAAACTATCTGCAAGTGATGATGATTCACCATCATATGTACAATCAAGAAAAATGCAAAAGAGACGTAAAAAGGTCACTGGAGAATATATTCAACTTAATGAAATGTGGGTTCAGTGTGATGCTTGCCGAAAATGGCGGAAGCTTGTGGATTCACAATTTGCAGATTCTTCGGCTGCATGGTTTTGTAGTATGAACAGTGATCCTTCTTATCAGAGTTGTAAGGTTCCTGAAGAGTCATGGGACACTCAGCACTCTGTAACCTACTTACCTGGATTTTACACCAAAGGAACTTCACCAGGCAAAGAGGAAAATGTTTCGTTTTTTGCTAGTGTTCTTAAGGAGCACTATGCATTGATTAATTTGGAAACTAGAAAGGCGTTACTTTGGTTGGCTAAACTAACACAAGATAAACTTTTAAAAATGGAGACAACTGGATTAGTCCACCCCTTATCGGGAACTCGAGTGCTAGCCACAGGAGAAGTCCGTGGCTTTCATAAAATATTTAAAGCTTTTGGTTTAGTTAAAAGGGTAGACCAAGGAACAATGACGTGGCACTACCCTAGAAATTTAGTCAACTTGGCTTTTGATTTAGACGCTCTGAAAATTGCTCTCTGTGAGCCACTTGATTCAGTCAGATTCTATTTATCCCGGGCAACCCTAATTGTAGTTCCTGCAAATCTGGTTGACCATTGGAAGAATCAAATCCAAAGGCATGTGAAACCCGGTCAGTTGCGTGTGTATGTATGGGCTGATCATAAGAAGCCTTTGGTTCATAATATTGCGTGGGACTATGATGTGGTCATCACAACTTTCAGTCGTTTAAGCGCTGAGTGGAGCCCGAAAAAGAGAAGTGTCCTGATGCAAGTTCATTGGCTCAGAATTATGTTTGATGAAGGGCACACCCTTGGCTCGAGTTTGAATTTGACCAACAAGTTACAATTATCAGTTTCTTTGACCGCTTCTAACCGTTGGTTGTTGACCGGAACACCAACTCCCAATACTCCAAACAGCCAGCTCTCAAATCTTCAACCCATGCTTAGGTTCCTCCGCGAGGAAGCATACGGATTGGATCAAACTTCTTGGGAATCAGGCATTCTTAGGCCATTTGAGGCGAAAATGGAAGAGGGTCGGGCCCGATTATTACAGTTACTCAGTAGGTGCATGATAAGTGCTAGAAAAAAAGATTTACGAATGATTCCTCCCTGCATTAAAAAGGTAACTTTTATTAATTTTAACGAAGAGCATGCCAGGAGTTATAATGAATTAGTGGTTACGGTGCGGAGGAATATACTTATGGCTGACTGGAATGATCCTTCTCATGTTGAGAGTTTGCTGAATCCGAAGCAATGGAAGTTTAGAAGCACCACAATCAGAAATGTTAGGTTATCTTGCTGTGTGGCTGGACATATTAAAGTAACAGAAGCTGGGCAAGATATTCAGGAAACAATGGATATATTGGTGGAAAATGGTTTAGATCCCGCTTCCGAGGAATATTCTTTTATTAGATATAACATTTTATATGGTGGTAACTGCATGAGGTAAGATTTTTTTTCATGTTATGTTTCATCTCTAACGGACCAATTAAGCTATCATGAAATTGGGTTCGGTGGATGCCCCAAGGATTTTTTAGTGCATACAACCACCTGCACCAATTTCTTTGTTCAGTAAAGTAGATTATTTTATTATTATTATATAATATAATTTTTACATCATATTTAACATATTGATTACTTGTATAAAAGTTTGGATAGAAAGTGTTTGCAAACCCTCTTCCATATGAAAATACCATTTAGACCCCAATCCATTTGACTGATTGCACAATCCACCTAACCTGCCCATTCAACCTGATTATATCTGTCTTGATTAATCGTCCTTTACAGATGTGAAGAGTGGTGTCGCCTACCTGTCATAACACCATGTAGGCATCTGTTGTGCCTGGATTGTGTGGCTTTAGACAGTGAAAAGTGTACATTCCCTGGCTGTGGCAACTTATACGAGATGCAAAGTCCTGAAACGTTAGCCCGTCCAGAAAACCCAAATCCAAAGTGGCCTGTTCCAAAGGATCTGATTGAGTTACAGCCCTCATATAAACAGGCATGTTTCAATTATTCACACGTCTGTTATTATCATCTTTTTCACTGTCTGTTCTGAACTATATAACTTTATCTTTAACTCTAGGATGACTGGGATCCTGATTGGCAGTCTACATCTAGCAGTAAAGTTTCATATCTAGTGAAGAAGTTGAAAGATTTGCAGGAAGCTAATAAAATAAAGGAAAACTGCAGCAATGAAGGGGACTGTGATGCAAAAGAGATTCGTGAACTTTCTTCTCCCTTTAGGAGAAGCAAGGCTTCTGATGGATCTATCAATGGATCTGTAGAGAAAGTGCTAATATTTTCTCAGTTTCTTGAGCATATACATGTCATCGAACAGCAGGTGATTGTTAACTTCTGTGGAGCATATACTTTCTGATGTGAATTCTTGTAAACAGTATGATATTTACAGTTTATTAATCATTCTCCAGTTGACGGTTGCCGGCATCAAATTCGTGGGAATGTACAGTCCAATGCATTCTGTTAATAAGGTAATAATCTGGTTATTTATATGTTTGGAGTTTGAATGATCTGTTTCGAACATATTAAGGTTTATGTAGATATTGCATTAAATTAATTACCAAAGCAACATTTTATACAATAACAATCTAAATTTTTGAATTGATTTAAGAGGTTGTATGCATGAAAAATAAACATTGGCAGCTTTTGACCTATCTGACCCATTGCACTTGGAGCTAATTTTTTTTATTTGACCCGTTTGTGGTAAACACAACTAGATTTGATCCATTAAGTAAACATGTTGAAATTGTCACTTTATTCTACAAAGTTTAAGCATGTTGCATTTATGTAGGTGAAATCACTGGCTACCTTCCAACATGATGAGGAGTGTATGGTTCTTGTGATGGACGGAAGTGCAGCACTTGGTCTTGATTTGAGTTTTGTGACACACGTGTTTCTGATGGAGCCCATTTGGGATAAAAGGTAGTATTTTATCTCCTTCTGTTTAGAATCTAAAAATTTTATTGTATTATTTTTGCAATATATCGTTTTGCAGAAGTGTTGCAACTTCTTGGTTTTAACATATGTTTATGTTAGTGCTTATGGTTGTGTATAGAAAGAATTTTTTGAGTAGGTCAAAAAGCGCTCCGAGCATAAGAATTTATTTAGTCATACCTCAAGGACATGTGATCTGATGTTGTATACATGTGTTCCTTTGTTTATATCAAAAATCGATCTGTTAATAATTTTATTCTATTTAATATCAGAATCAGACAATAAAAAATGTAAGTTAACAAACCATTATAGATGGACCCCCTTGTACATATATGAAAATCTATTTTCATGCTCTAGAATGGCGACTTTAAGCTGCATATAAACAAATGGTTTGAATTCGGCCATCTTTTATCCCTCGGTCTCTAGCCAGTCATGATAAAAGATTTAACTAAACATGAAATGGGTCAAATGGGTTGAAAGTTTCCTAGAATGTAATCAAGAAAGTTAATAATATTGCAATAATATAGTTTTGTAATTATATAGTTAAGAAGAAAAAAGATGTGTGCTTTTTGGCCCACCGGCTTTATTTTTCCACCCCTAGTGTTGATGTATCTCTTTTGAGAAGTAGCATTCTACTGACTATCTTGAAATTTGTCAGTATGGAAGAGCAGGTCATCAGTCGGGCTCACAGGATGGGCGCTACACGTCCCATCCATGTAGAAACTTTGGCTATGCATGGTACAATTGAAGAGCAGATGTTGAAATTCTTGCAGGTAACCAACCACAATTCTCTATTTCTCAACAAACTATACCTCTTTTTTTAAACATAGAAGCTTAATTTTCCTTTTAATTTTGCTTCGTTTAGTTCATCATAACCGTCTATACATCTAATTTATGGATTGAAATTCAAATAGGGCTCTTGTTTGTATGTATTTCTCGTTAAAGAAACAGTGTATTGGTTGCAGGATACCGCGGAGGGTGGAGAGTTGTTGAAGGAAGAGTATGTACATGAGGGTGCTCGAGCTCGACGGACCTTGCATGATTTTGCTGAGAGTAATTATTTGGCTCAACTCGGTTTTGTGCGAAAATGCAGTAAAACTTAAGGTATTGTAAGTTTATCTTAGCTTTTATGATTTCACTTATTTCTAAATCACGCACCCCAAAAAAAAACAAAAAAACTCAACTCATTATTTCTCTATATACACACATTGCACACACACATACATATATATATATTATATATATATATGTATTTATTTATTATTTATTAATTTATCTTGCAGGGGCTTGAATAACTGTAAATAACCCATGACTCAGTGGTTTGATTGTGGAAATACTCTTCAATGGGGCACTGTTGGCTAACCCTAGTCTAGCTGTTGATGATGATGTTGATATATTTTTGAAATTATGCTTTTGGCTGATGGATTCATGATAATTTACCACCTATTTTTGTGTATCTCCAGCATTTCAATTTTTTGTAACTGACTGCATATGAATCCATCCATGTTAGTCTTTTTATGATACATAAAGTTATTTCCCCTCATGACTTGTACAATTATGATGTGACGCGTATGTGGTTTTTTCTTAACGACGCAACAAATTATAAAAAATTACAAAAAAAGCAAAGAAAATTGTGGAGGTGGGGAAAAAGTTAATTCATCACCCCTTTAAATTTACTTGTAATATGCGTTTATATTCATGATAAGACTAGAATTTTCACCTACCTAAGGATAAATGTCTTTGTTATACATCATAATATCATTAGGCTATAAGTCTTTTGATAACTTGGAAAACTGGTACTTTTGAGCAAGGAAGAACACCTTTAGAAGAATAAAACTTATGTATTCTTTGTTCACATGTTCATGACTCATGGGTCTCAATTCTTTGAGCTTAATAACATATTCCCGTTTAAGAAACATTCCTTCCTTCTTACAGATTTATTCATTTGGTTAGCGGTTTCTGATTTACTGGTGTGATCGTATAATTCTCTATCTTTTATTTAAGTGAACACTTTTACTTAAATTTCTCTTCTCAATGTCAGTATTATATTTCAAAATTTTATATCTGTGATCTGATTTAATTCAAATGTATGACTTTTAACATACCCAAGAACAAATGATAATCAACTCATTATTTTATTTTGGTCAAATGCATAACATAAATAATTAGTACGCGTGGAGATGTCAAATTTTAATTAGCCATAATATTAGTTTAATTTAATTATATATCTAAAAATGAATAACAAGAATGGTCATGTCAACCACACTGTTTGTGATCTATTTAAAATACAAACATTAAATTGCATGATTATATTCATATGTTTCTCTTAAATATAAAGCAAGATTTGCATACATGACTTTCATAGTCAATTTGATCGGTGGTTGATGATTTTAATGGTTTCTTTTACAAATCAAACTTCTATATTTTTTATTTTAATTTATACTTTTCTTTAGTTAATATGTTCTTGTTTGGTTGATTACTTTGATGATTATAAGGTTGAATTGTCGAAGTAAAACAATGTTTAATGTTAACTAGGGACATTTACCTGTGTTTTGCTACTGGTTTGAAACGTAGATACGGTAGGGGTGTTAAACGTGTAAAGTTCGGTTTCAACGACTTGTATATTAATATTCATTCCATGAAAAATAATTAAAAGTGAAAAAGCAAAAAAAAAATCAATTGAAACAGAAGCCAAGGAAAAATAAATTTATTAAAGTTCGGGGATTATATGACAACTTTATTAAAGTTTAGAGACACTAATGTAAAATGGACTAAAAATATACTGATTAAATACAGAGGTATAAGTAAACATTTGAAAAAAAAAAATCAAATTTGTGACCATAGCATCCCTCTCACGAAACCACTATGATTACATCAGCATTATCTTTTATAATTTCTAAATTTGATTCGATAAATAATTTAAATCATCATTCTGACCTCACTATCAATTTAACACGTACATATCGACATAACACATTCATCACTTAACACATCGTCCTCACAAACCTGTCATGATGCAACTATCAACTATTGTCACGTTAAGAGTTTATTAAGTTTGTATATTCATGTTTCAAAACCAATCTAACAAGTGAGGGACATACTTAATTTGGTTTGACATTCATGTTCCTCATACATTTGATATGAAACCTAATAAAACACATACATAAAATTATAAAAAGAACATACATTTAACAAACACACTACTTCAATGACGTGTGAGATATTTCTTTTGTGTATTGGGTGTGTTGTGCCTGTGCGACATATTTGTTTATTTTGTTGAGATTTAAAACTTATTATTATCATAAAAACAAATATTATTTTATCATCAAGTTAGACCGAAAAAATATAAACCAAAATAGATAAAATGACAAACTGTATTTGATTCACTCAACAACTTAAGGAATTTAGCATTATATGATAACCAAACTGAGTTATTGAACTATACAATTACCAACATTGAAAAAAGTATAATATATAAAATTAAGAAATGGACAAAAAATTATTTCATGAGTTTTTTTTTTCAAAGTATCAACACAAAAGAAATGCATCAAAATAACTATCGAAATGGAATTTGTATTTTCCTTGTCATTGTAGCAAGAATGCATGATGATTTAACATTTTAACCCAAACCTATCCATCAAGATAACTATAAAAATGAATATCTAAAATTAAAATTTATTATAAATTATTTATAGTACAAAATAAGAAATAACCTCAACTAAAAACATATTTGCACCAATAAAACATTTTTTAATATAAAAAAATGAAAGAAAACAATTAAAGAATAAAAGACAAAAGCAATGCAAATTAAGATATAAAATCAGTTAAAGAAAGAAACAAATATTTAAAACAAAAGTTTTGGATGGGTGAGGAGTAACAATGTCTATACACTTGGTGTGGATGTACCCTACTTGTTATCTTAAAGGGTGGAACCATCAACATAATATCATTTGGGTTTGAATAAAGTATATATGAATTACTAAATTATCCTTCGTATGGACTGACGTTATGGTTGTAACAAAGAGACGTTAGGTTGTGAATTCAAATCGAACATGTAAATATAAATAAAGATACATATTATACTGATCAATCAATAGTTCTTGTCACACACTCTCATAATCTATTTTCTGTTCAAAAAATTTGTCTTATAAAAAATATAATAGAAAAAACAAAAACACACACATAATTTTATTTTAATAAATCATTTAAAATTTGAAAGTAGACTAAAAATATAAAAATATAAAAGGATAGATTTTTACATATATTTAAATATTTAAGATTTGATTAATAATTTTTTATTTAAGTACGTGATCAAGAAAATATGACAAAATATTTATTAAAAGAAAGAAAGGATTACATCATTTCAAAATGCATCTTGATTTAATGATCTTGTTATTCTTTTCTTTCATTCTAAGGATCCCCTAGAGAAATATCAAGATTTCTAAAAGATCAAGAATTATGATAACTCATAAATCGTTTAAAATCAAATATCAAATTGTTATATATGATTTAAAATTGATTACTTTAACCAATTTGAAATTTATACGGTTCGATTCATGATTAACAACTTTAAATGTCGCGTTTAACGAATAAGCTGACGACAATAAAGATCTTAGAACTCACCATCCTTTATTACACATCATGAACCATTTTTATTATATAAAAAGATTAATATAAAAATTTTAAAAACCCTTAGATTAAATTGTCAAATTGAATTATAATAAAGTTTGTCTGACTGACCAAACTAAACAAACCGAATATTTTTTTAATTTTTACATAGTTAATGATTCAACCCAAGATCGTCAAACAGACCGAACCAACTCGATAAGCATGCCTAAGTTTCTTATTTCATGTTTATAAATTTGAATCATAGGATCAAAGTATAAAGAAATGGTTAAATTGGGGCAAAAATATCAAATTTGACTAAATATAGAATCAAATAAAAAAACATTTGAAACTTCGGTGTGTGTTCTCCATTGCTGAAAAATCATCTCAAAAAGATCCTCAACGATTCGCAAAATCATATCTGGTCTGATCTTCTTTTCCAAACTGTCAAAATCTTCAAATCGCACCTCCACGAAATCAAATGGGTCCTTTTATAATCCACCATTTTTCAATTCTTCATCCCAAAAGTCTTCACAATGGGTGTTCTTGCGATCTCAGAGACCCCTCTTCATGTTCTTGCAGTTGATGACAGCAATATTGATAGGAAATTGATCGAAAGATTGCTCAAGGCGTATTCTTATCATGGTGAGATCATGTGTTCTTCAATTTGTGAGATTGGGAGCTGTGTGTTGATCTTGATTTGACAATTTTAATGGTGTTTTGTTTGATGGTTGTTGCAGTTACTGCTGTTGATTCTGGAAGTAAGGCTTTGGAGTTCTTGGGTCTGCAAGATGTTGAAAAGTTTGAATCTTTTTCCCCAAATCCGGTATGAATCTTGTTTTATCTCTGTTTTTGTTGAAGATCATGGCTTTTTTTATGTTCTTGAGTATGCATTTTATGATTCTTTTACATATCTTACCTTCAATCTAGAGTCTAGAGAAGTCAAAACGAGACTTTTTATAGTTTAATGTTCAGATTGTCATAGTTCGTGTTGGAAATCTGCAAGAATTGTGTCTTTGAGTAGGAATAAATTGATGATTTCATTTAGGAATATGAGAATTAGAGTAAGAACACAGAAAGAATCTGTATCATATTTGAATTTGAAGCCTAGGGTAGATCCCAAAAGTCAAAGTGAAATCTTTTGCTGATTTTGAATCTGTTATATGGGTGTTTTTGTTTACACTTATGTTGATTTGGTTGTGTTCTTGAATAAATGCAGGAAGTGGAGGTGAATTTGATTATTACAGATTATTGTATGCCTGGGATGACTGGTTTTGAACTCTTGAGAAAAGTCAAGGTGAGAGATTTGATCTTGTTTGTTGAATATTTGTGTCGAATAATTGTTTAATTCGTAGATCTTTCGTACATGATGTAGACCGTGTGAGTTAAACCTTGTTAGTTTAAATCATTCATGAATGATCTACCTAGGTGAACCAAGGTTTGGTTTTTGGGAGGGTTGACTTGAGTTGACCCGATTTCGGCCTTAACCCTTTGCAGTTTGCACCAGGGTTTAGTCTCTAAACAGATTGGAAAACATGAGCTAACCTATGAATGTTCATGGTACTTGCAGGAATCAAAAGCATTGAAAGACATACCAGTTGTGATCATGTCTTCTGATAATATCCCAGCAAGGATAAGCAGGTGAATCAAGATTCACATACCTTTGTCAATTTGTCGTCGTGGAAGGGTGTTTTAGTCATTTTGACACTTACAATGAACTTGCTTTTTTGTTAGATGCTTAGAAGAAGGAGCTCAAGAGTTCTTCCTGAAACCAGTGCGATTGTCAGATGTTGACAAGCTGAAACCCTATTTGTCGAAGAGTGAGAGGAAGAAAACTGATGAGGAAGAATGTGTTTCAAATGACGACGCCAGACCAATGTACCATGATGGCGTTGATGCCGCTGATGCTGATGGTGATGATGATGGTGATGATGATGCTGATGCTGATGCTGGCGATGATGTTGATGATGATGATGTGGATGCATGGTCCGATGAAGATGAACAAGGAGAGACTGTTTCTATGGATCAATCTTGCTAACATTGCCACCACAAGATGTTCAAGATAGAAGATGTGGTTCCATGAAGTTGATGGATATGTTGTATTTGAACATTACTGGTTTTACGACTTATCATGAACCAAATTGGTAAAACTCGTCGTTTGAACTTCAACTCGTCTATTATATTCGTTATTCGTTTGTTTAGTTCTCCTTTTGCTTCGAGCTCTTGTCATCTCCAGAAAAACACCATAACACTCTGAGATATCCAAATACTTCAACCATTTGGAATACAAAACAATCTCATTGCTTTCATCATGAAAGCATTTATATGTTGCTTTATACTTGCAGGCTTTTGTAATATGATTCTTGTAAGTACATATTTTGTGTAATATTTCAGTGTTGGAGTGTATACAGAGTAATCAGAGAAGATACTCGTGAATATATCTTCAACACTTATATTCAAACACTTATAAATATTTTGTAAGGCTTATTGTAACATGTAAATTCAAATCTTTAACACTAATACATATTTGAGATAGATGATCCTATCTGTTACAGTTATAGTTCTCAGAAGTCTTTGTTCAACATTATGGAATTTCCTTACAAGAACATCAATATCTTCAACCATTATACTCTAAATTATCACTTTCTTCGGTTAATCGATTTGTTCTTGTTCCTCTTCTTCGCTACAAGTGCTGCTAGAATTTACTACAAGTGCTTCGGTTATAGGATTGAACTTATGAGAAATGTGTAAAGATCACCAAGCATGCCAAATGATGCAAAACCAGTCTCTTTAAAGGACAGTGCTTCCTTAAACTAATCCACATTATCATAAGAACTGAAATTAAGGAACAACTCCTTTACAAACCATAGAGGGTAAGAAGGATGAATCATGTGTGTTTGCTGCTTTGACACTTAAAAAGTGGATTATAGTAACGGAGTGTGAGAATTGAGTGTATAAGCTTGTGAGAGAGGAAAGGCTTAATAAGTGTAGCCCATGTCGTTGGTTTTCAGTATCGTCAATGTTATTTTAAAATAATTGGATTTACTTAAAACCAAATTGATGTGAGTTATGAGGTGTAGAGTACATACTCGATGCAGACTAAGAGGTGAAAGCCCATGAACCAAAGGAGGTTCCAAGGGCGACCTCGATGGGTTTAAGGGGGGAAAGTCTCTAGCGGGGTCGCACTGTCTGCTCAACGTGATTTTTTCTTGCGTTTAGATGCTTTATTTGGGATGCATTAGATTTGTATGGATGGTGGAAAGTTGCATGAAATTGAAAATAAGACTGAACTAATAAAACAATAATATAACTATGGATCATCGGTAATAACTAAGATCGATGGCGATAGTTATTTAACTCATTATCAGTAACAAATGATCAGTGGTAGTCATCAATAGCAACCGACCAGCAATATTATAAGCCAACGTGATAATAACAATTAAGTTGTTGTTAAAAGGAAAACATTAATTATTATGTTACTATCGAAAAATACCTATAACGGTTATATTTGACGGTAATAAATGCCTAGCAACTTCAAGCGCGTTTATTTGTATCCAGTAATGATTACGTCATTAACTATAAGCACGGGTTCTCTCTAACAGTAAAAATAGAAATTTTATGAAAACTACAGTCATTAAAAAAATTTCTTCCAAAAACTAATACTAACAAATTTGTATGGATGGTGAAAAATTGCATGAAATTGAAGATAAGAATAAACTGATAAAACAATAATATGTAACTACGAATCATTGGTAATAACTAAGATCGATGACAATAGTTATCAATCATCATCAGTAGCAAGTGATTAGTAGTAGAAACTAAGTCGTCAATAGTAACTGATCAACAATATTACAAGCAAGTATGATCAACAACAATTAAGTTGTAGCTAAAAGAAATACATTAATGATTTTGTTACCATCGTAAAATCCCTACTGAAATGACAGTTATGGTTGACCGTTATAAATGCGTAGCAACTTCACGCTTTCCTGCGTTTATTGGTAAATAGTGATGATTACGTCATAACTATAAGCGCGGGTTCTCTATAACGGTAACAAATAGAAGTTTTATGAAAATTACAATCATCTAAAAAAGATTTTCCTTGCTAAAACTAATACCAATAGATTTGTATGAATGGTAAAAAGTTGCATGAAATTGAAGATAAGAATGAACTAATAAAACAATAATATGTAACTACGGATCATCGGTAATAACTAAGATCGATGACAACAGTTATCAACTCATCATCAGTAGCAAGTGATCAGTGATAGAAACTACGTCGCAATAGTAACTGATCAACAATATTATAAGCAAGGGTGATCAACAACAATTAAGTTTTTGCTAAAAGGAAAACATTAATGATTTCGTTATTATCGAAAAATCCTGATAAAACGGCTAGAGTTGACTGTTATAAATGCCTGCCAACCTCACCTTTCCCGCGTTTATTTGTATCCGGTAATAATTACATTATTAACTATAAGCGCGGGTTCTCTCTAACGGTAACAAATAGAAATGTTATGTAAATTACAATCATTTAAAAAAGAATTTCCTTTCTAAAACTAAAACTAATATATGTTAAACTATTAAACTTTAAAATACTCATATAAACTTCTCTTCCAAAATTCTACTATACAGATAAAAATAAATACAAATGAATCCTATAAATCTTCTAACAATCAAATCAAAATATATACCATAAATCAAATAATCATTCATCTTTATCACCATTTAACAAAGATTTGAAAATCAAAAGAAATCTTTTGTTAAAACTTATTATAGCATATAGGGTTATAGGATCTTGTAGGTATATAAATATATAGCACCCCCTAATCTTCAACAGATGCGCCTCTCTTCCCCCTTGTTTCTCTCTTCGTCTTCTCAACCCCTGCAATCTTCAAGGGCAGATCTCAAAATTCCATCAAAAACTTTCTTTTTTCAACCCTAATCTTTATCAGGTATGTCTCTTTCTTTCCCCTTCCACTTTCCTTCGATTTCACCCATCTTTATTCCCTAAAGATAACTGTAAACCCCCAATTGGGTTCTTTTCATGAATCTTTATCGGTTTCTGAACTCAATTTGTGCAAAGATCGGTTCAATTCGAAGAATTGCGACGTTTCTCATTTGGGTTTTTTGTTTTCTTGATGTTTTGTTGAATTCTAGGGTTTGACTTTTGTTTTTGGGTTGTTGTTGTGTATGATTTGAATCAAAAAATTGTGGATTAAAGGGTTTTTGGATTTGATTATGTTGTATGGATTATGATGGGGCAATTGATTTGATTAGTTTGTGTTGCTTATGGATGATTTAGTATTTTAGTAGATCGTGCTTGGGTTACTGTTTACAGTTGAATGGTTAGCTCATCCTTTAATGGAAGATGATGATGATGATGATGATAGCTTTAATTGTTTAGTCTGATTGTATAGTCTGTTCATATCGATTTGATTTCAACTTATTATTGTTGTGTGATTTTGAAATTTGGGTGTTTTTGATTAATTTTATCAGTCTAGTTGCTGCAATTGTAATTAGGTAAAAGCATGGCTGTTTATCTTTTTCTCAAAAGTCTTATGAAAATTGAATTATACGCGGTGGATTTGGTGTTAAATCGTGATTAGTTGTGTATTTGTTGTATCAAGGTTTGATTTTTATGGTGTTACAGAGATGGCAATAGTTCCATCAAAGAAGATGATAGCAATTTGCCAGTATGGTGGCGATTTTGAAACCCATGATGACGGGTCTATGAACTATACTGGTGGGGAGGCGTACGCTGTGGATCTTGATGAGAGTATGCAGCTGAGTGGATTCAAACAAGAAATAGCTGAAACTATTGATTTGACTGTAGACGCGATGATCATCAAATACTTCTTGCCTGGGAACAAGAAGAACCTCATTACGGTGTCTAAAGACAAGGACTTTCAACGAATGGTGAATTACTACAAAGACGCTGATCAGCTTGAGGTCTTTATTATGAAAGACGCCCCTCCCGGTAAAAATGCCAAGAAAAAGCAGCCTGCGCGTAGGTAATAAGCTTGATTCACATGATTATTAAATTATTCGCATGATTGTTTAATAATTCACATGATTGTTTGATTATTTGGACTTGATGTGAATATGTGATAATAATAAGCTATAATAAACATATTCTGCTGTCAAATAATCAGTTTTATATCAGCTGCAAAAAGAAAAAAGATTAACCAAGTTCAATGATAGTTTCACAAACATTAAAAGCACATCCAAACATTATTCTCTGGAGATTGTATGTTTTGTTGCAGCTAATGAGATTTGATTCTGATGTATTCAAGATTACATAATTACTTACACATCACGCATCTAAACACCAATCATCCTACGCGTTGTGACATAGCTACCTTTTATGGTATAGATCATTTGATTGTTTGTTATTGTGCAGGCCACAGAAGGTAACACCAAATGTGGAAACAACTGCGGTTGTACCAGCTGTTCCTGCTATAACTAATGCAGTGGCTCTTAGTGAGCAGCACGTTGGCATGGAGACTGCAACCGATATTACTCCTGCTGCTGTTCCAATCTCTTCAAATCCGTTCCCTATGGTTGTGAGTGATAACGATGAACGCATTGCTGCAAAACAATGGGAGAATCTTATCACTGGTGTAGGTCAGAGATTCCATTCCCTAGCTGAATTCCGAGAGGCCCTAAGGAAATACTCAATTGCTCATGCGTTCAACTTTGTGTACAAGAAGAACGAGAATCAACGGGTGACTGTGAAATGCAAGGCCGAAGGGTGTCCATGGCGTATCCATGCGTCAAAACTCTCCACCACTCAGTTGGTTTGTATTAAAACAATGAGACCTGTTCATACTTGCCAAGGGGTTAACTCAAAAGCCCCTTTTCGAGCTAAAAGAAGTTGGGTGGGAAATTTAATCAAGGAAAAAGTTAAAGAATCCCCGAAGATTAAGCCTAAAGACATTGCTATTGAGCTTAAACGGGATTATGGAATTGATTTGAATTATTCACAAGCAAGGAGAGCTAAAGAGTATGCTAGAGAGCAGCTTTTGGGTTCATATAAAGACGCATACAGCGAATTGCCTTTCTTTTGTGAGAAAATAATGGACACGAATCCGGGGAGTCTTGCTAGCTTTAGCACAAAAGAGGATTCGAGCTTTCACCGTCTGTTTGTTTGTTTTCATGCTTCAATATCGGGCTTTTTACAAGGTTGCAGACCCCTTCTTTTTCTTGACAGTACACCGTTAAACTCACGGTACCAAGGCATGTTGTTGACTGCAACAGCAGCAGATGGTGATGATGGTGCTTTTCCGGTGGCTTTCGCTGTTGTTGATGAGGAGAATGCTGATAACTGGCATTGGTTTTTAACCCAACTCAAACCCATGGTCTACCCTGCTGGAAGCCCCGGTCAAATCACTTTTGTGGCTGATTTTCAAAAGGGTATCCGTGAGTCGTTACGGGAGATATTTGGTGGGGAGTGTTATCATGCTTATTGCCTCGGGTACTTAGCAGAAAAACTTAACAAAGATTTAACGGGTCACTTCTCACATGATGCTAGACGTCTCATGGTTGAAGATCTTTATGCAGCTGCACACGCACCCAAGTTAGAGGCTTTCGAGAAGTGTACTGAAGACATTAAAGCCATATCCCCTGAAGCTTACAATTGGGTTATAAGAAGTGAGCCTGATCACTGGGCCAACGCCTTCTTTGGCGGGCTGAGGTATAACCATATGACATCTAACTTCGGGCATCATTTTTACTCATGGGTCTCTGAAGCAAACGAGTTACCCATTACCCAAATGATCGATGAGCTGAGGGGGAAGATGATGCAGTTGATATACACTCGAAGAGTTGAGTCCACTCAGTGGATGTCTCGGCTAACACCCACCATGGAAGAAAAGCTAAAGAACGAGATCATAAAAGCTCGTTCGGTTCAAATGTTGAGGTCACATGGGAGCAAATTCGAGGTTAGATATGGTGAAATGATTGACATTGTTGATATCGAGAACTGGGATTGTAGCTGTAAGGGATGGCTGCTTACGGGTTTGCCTTGCTGCCACGCTATTGCTGTATTGGACTCGTATGGTAGGAGCCCGTATGACCATTGTTCTAGGTACTTTCATGTTGAGATGTACCACTTGACGTATGCAGACTCGATACACCCAATACCAAACGTTGAGCGGCTAATGGATAGTGAAGCTGAAGATGGTGCGGTTCTGGTCACCCCACCACCCACTATGCGCACACCAGGTAGGACCAAGATTAGGAAGATTGCACCTGGCCGTATCGGACCATCTGACTTCCTTAAACGCCAACTCCAATGCGGCAAGTGTAAAGGGCTCGGTCACAATAAGAGATCTTGCAAGTAGGTGTTTTCTTCTTTATATATGTGTGTATATATATCTCATTTGTTTGATCCGTTTAAGATAAATCATAACCTGAATCGACCCATTTATATGTAAACTGCGCCTTACTGATTATTTCTTTTGTTTTTCCAGGGAGATTAATGATCAGATTGCTGCAAACGGTCAACAATAATAAAGGGGCGCAGGCGTTAAACCAGCGAATCGATTTGGGATTCTCGATTGCAATTTCTCAGCTTGTTTTTCTGTCTAATGTTGGTTTTACTAGGAGGCTTTGTTTTTGGTATCTAGAGATTAGTTTTAGTTTAGGATATGGATGTTAGAGTCTGTTTATACTTTGTTATGGATTTTCAGTTTTCAACCCGAATCGACCCGTTTACTGTTAAAACCATCATTTTGAGTTTTATGACTATCCAGAATCATTGTTGATCAATTTTTAGAATATTAAGTTCGTTACATGATACTTCAACCCCTTAATTTTTTATGTTTAGCCTTAGATAGCTTTTTGAATCATGTACGTTTTACTATCGGGGACTAAAACATTTCAAGCGTACAAAATCTATAACTGAATTATAAGACATAAAGTTGTTAAAAACAAGAATGAACTCTATGTGAAAAAGTTTTAAGTGGTTTAAACAAATCAAGTTATTGCTAATAGATCAAATATATTTTAGGATACCAAAAGGTTTACAAGAGAGATTAAAAGGCAATGTACGAATTTTATGCATTTGTTCCAGTGGTTAGTTTCTAAAAATAACTTAACTAATGTAAAGATGCATGTTAACAATGATACATAACACTTATAACTTGCATACACATTACATCTTCACCTCTTTCTGTTTCATCGGATCACACATCTCCACCACAATCTCCCATCAATGGCCCTCGCGCGCATCAAGAACCGCCTAACCACGTCGTCGGTGCCAGCACCGCCACCCTCCCCGGTCCCAACCTCCGCCAGAGGCAACCGTAGTGATCAAGCCTTCAGCACTTATCTTGACAAGATGAAGCACATGCCTGATCTCAGTCTCCCCGATTATGTCAACCGATCGATGATTGCAGATGTCGAATACAGGCTGATTAAAAGCCGAGACAGAAATTCTGTTAGTGAGATGATGAGATCCGCCGGGAAGTATGGAGTTTTCAGGATTAGTGGGCATGGGATATCGATACAGGAGTTGAAGCAAGCGTTCTCGGAGGCTGATTTCTGCTTCGGGTTGTTGGCTGATCGGTGGAGTCGGGATGGGGATCGCGAGGAGTTTCAGTGGTCGCGATCTGCTATTGCTGCGTCAGAACGCAGGCGAGATGTGGCCCGAGAGGAGAGATTCCGCAAGTTTAGGTAACCTTTGTTTATGTAACCAGAGGGTCAAAAGGATCTAATGACCCTCTGTCACCTGAACTTATCGGTTTTTTATTATAATATTCTAAGTTTTTTTTATTACTGTTCTAAAACGAGTTGGAACTTTGGTTCTAACCTGTAGAAAAAAGAACTTTTTTTTTATGATGACTCTCTGATTAAAAAGTTCAGATTTTGTAAAGTGCGTCTGAGCACAAACTATCAAAGTTTTATTATTTGTGATTGTATGTTGTAGTTGAGTGCTTGTTATAAGTTTAACATCATGTTATATATTTCATTTCAGCCAAAAAATGGATAATCTTGCAAGTAAACTTGAAGCAATAGCAGATGATGCTGCAAAGATCATAGGAAGCCACAGAAGCCGGCAACCACGACAGAAAATCATGGAAAACGAAACACGAATGACATTATTCAAGCACAACAACTCAGCCCTTCAACCTCACACCCCACGCGCCTCTCAAACTCCTCGCGCCTCAGAAAGCAAAAAAGACTCATGTCTATTTGCTCTAAGCCTCCATCTCCCAACCGAACAAGGCGATTTCTGCCTGTTATCAGACGAAGGCCCCTTATCGTTTAGAACAGGCCCTGATACCATCGTGTTCACCCTCGGGGAACAACTACAGGTAATGTTGATATGTTGATACGCGTTTGTCGATATGAAGTTTGTGTAAGTGTTTTGATTGTGGTTTGGAATTGAAGGAATGGAGCTGTGGAGAGTATAAAGGTGCAATGGGTGAGATAAACATAGAGCCAGAAATACAAGATGAACATGAACAAGGTGCATACTCATTGGAGCTCAAGTGTTCACCTTCAATTCTGAATCATGCTGTTGATAGAATCAACACTATTTCTATAACTGATCAGATCTTTGGTGTTTTTGTTGTTCTTTTGATATTCTCCTTGATTTCCTTTTTACTTTTTTAAAATTTATGACAAATTCTTCTTACTCATATCATGAATTAAAGACATTTTACACCATTTGAAATTATAGTTAAATTTGTGATGTTATTTCATGTTTATATTATTTGTGTTTATAAGGCTATGTGTTATGAGTTAGATCTAGTACATCTTCTGACAAAAAGACTCTTATAAAGTTACTAGCTTTAGTAAACCCGTTTATTACACGGGTTGAATAAATAAAAAATTAATATAATAAATTACGATCTTACTAACCACAATAAAGCAAATAGCAATAGATTTATTTATAAAATGATATTTTAAGATTTGATATGACTGAAATTACGTATGAGAAATGACTATAAATAATTAAATAGTGGTATCAACTTTTTAAAATTGTTTTAATTTTTTTTTTAAAAATAAACATGTTGTTTTAATAAAAATGTCATTGTTAAAAATCTTCTTATTACAACTCCCAAATTTGATTATTTTTTGTTTTTAAAAAATTGATTTTTTTAAAATACCAATTTATTTAGAAACAACCTTAATAAATAGATTTATTTCTTAATTTATTAAATATTAAAAAGTATTAAAACAATATTATTAGTAATTAAGGTAACTATTTAAGAGGAGAGAGAGGCGGGAAAAATTTGATGAGGGTGATTGTGATGCTGACATGTGGCACCCACATTTACCCTTTTTATTAGAGTAGTAAGATTTGGAGTCTTGTAAAATAAATAATAAATGGATTTTAAGAGTATAGTAGGAGATGTGTGTGTTTATTGTTAAAAATATTGTAATTAGGCTGAAACAAGGGTTTAAACTTTAAATGGCAAAACTTTCTTTTAGCACTTATTTATAAAAGCTATAAGATTTATATAGTAGGGTTAGCTTCCCACTTTCAAGTTGCGTACGATGGATGTCGATGAGGAACATATTCTTGTTGAAGAAGAAGGCAATCATAATAGACTTTAAAAAGAAATCATGTTGAGCATTGAAGAGGTATTTAACTTTTTTTCTTTTACAACAATTTTAAATCATATATTACGAGTGTTGAAGCAATTGGTAATGTTATTAATTTGTGATCTAAGTTTAATGGTTCAAGCTTTGGGAACAAACTTTTACATATAGGTGTAGGGTAAGGCTTTAGATCGCGAAGCGATTCGGCCTCTCCCCAGACTCTATGCAAAGCTATGTCATACACTAAGTACGACTTTTTTTTTTTTTTTGATAAATGCATATAACTAGTATTATGCCCCGCATGTTGAGGTAGGAGACTAAAACCATGTTAAGTAACATCAATATCACACCGTCGCTAGCGACCACAAAAACGTTGAACTACGCACGCCCGTTGCGGCTTGTTAATGTGCGAAAACTAGACCAAAATGTAAAACACAACGGGACCATTAAATGGAAAAATAAAGGTATACACGTTGAACCACATACGCATATTGCGACATTTTAACTCAAAAATATTAGGCTGAAACGTGAAAACGAACAAAATTATAAAATATGAAAAAATATGAGACTAAAGTTGAAAGTCAAAAAAATGTTAAGGTTAATTGTAAAAGATGAAAACTAATAGAGTTAAAAGTAAAAAATTTAAAGGAAAACACAAAAATACAACCTATAAAACATGATATACAACTAACAATACATAACCAAAATTGAAACTTTGTAATCAGAGCCGGTCTCGAGAGTCCTTAAAGAATTTTGAACCCTGGGCGAGTAGAAAAAAATAAGCCCCTATAATATAAGGTCAGTAATCCGTAACTAGCAAATCTATAATACGACAGTAATTGTTATACTAATAAACAAAAGTATTATAGCAAAATAATCTAACTTGCTTACTTAAACGAATCGTCAGACTCTCTTAGCGTTTAAAATGAGTTTAGACTTGGTATATGGTAGTGGACTAAACTAATTGAAATGTTAATGGGGCATAAGTTTCAGTAGGTCAAAATAACTACTTGCTATTTGGTTTGTTTATTACTTTGTTAATATACTATAGTTGTTTTTAAAAAATATATATACATACATATATAATATAAATTTTTTATAAAATTTCGGGCCCCTACGGAGATCGGGCCCTGGGCGGTCGCCCACCTCGCCCCCCTCTGGGCCTCCCATGTTTGTAATATATATAATGAAGCTTGAACTCTCATAACTTGAGATGACTATCACGAATACCTTGATACTATTGGACTTGAAACGTGTGACGAGAGACAAAAAAATTAACAATTGATATGCAAAATGTGAAGCACATGTCAAAAGACAAAATCCACGACGTGATTTTTTATTATATTATTTGATTGTTTTCAAGCATTTTCGTAATTGGAAATTTGTTGTATGTGTAGAAAGTTGCACAAAACTAAGATCTATTCATGTTTTGGTTTCACTTCACATGTGAAGCTCGTACGCGTTTAAGTTTAGTTTGATTTAAGGTTTTAATGAAAAGATTTTGAATGTATATCAACTATAACGGAAGGTAATGAATTATTTTTATCATTTTGTATTGAACTGTATAAACTAAAAACATGTTTACAATTGACATTAGAAAGCAACCAAACTATGCAAAATAATTACATAATTTCCCAAAAGAATCATATGAAAAATAACTATGCGGGCAACACGACCGTCGTGGTTGTAGCGCTTGCATTCGTGGTTGAATACGCCGCGGTGGCGTTTCCATATAACCCTGCTGCCCATCTCCGTAGTATCCGAAGTAGCGTGGCTGCCTTTCTCCTCCCCCGCCCCGTTCCCATCCCCATTACTTCCCAAATCACTCTCTCGATACCAGGGATAGCCGCGAGCTCAGACACGATCTCCAAACCCCCTTTTCGGCATATATTTACAAGTGTTGCGGCTGCACTCTCTTGTGCCCTCTCGGTACCATCCCTCAATATCACAGCCAGTTTTCTAATCACGTGGAACGCTGCGGTAATAGCCGCTAATCCACCTTTCTTCACCACGGCCTCAAGAACCGTCACGCCTTCTTCTGGCAACCCGTCCATTACCTCACTCGCCATCTCCACCACCCCCGCCTCAAGCAATTTCCCAACCGCTTCACGGTCACCCGCCAAATTCAAAATCGCCACCAACGCGTCACGCTTTGAACTAATTGGTCCATTCTTAGCCAATTCCATCAATCCCTTTATTACACGGTTCTTTCTACCTAGCTTTTTCCGGTACGCGTGAACGCCAGTGAGGCTAAATATCGTAGCTGCGGCATTTCCTTTCGCCTCCCAAGTGGCACCCGTACGTAACACCTCGATAACACCGTTAAGGACTCCATCTGTTTCCATTATCCTCGTCTTGTTTGCTTCGAGGATAGATAGATTCAAGATGGTAGTAACGGCGTTAACCTGTAGGTTCGGATGCTCCGAACCTAGAAACTTAACCAATAGCGGCAACGCATCAGCCTCAGCAATGCAGGCTCGGCTATTGGAGTCCGTCTTCGCCAACGCACGTAGCTCGGAAACAAAACGATTCGCTGTCTCCAACGACAGCGACGCCCTGGCCTTTTGGATCAAAAACATCACCGTCATCTTCGTCGCCTCGATCAACGTCTTGTTCGCGATAACCCCGTTAACGCTCTCCTTCGCCTCCGTCGACTCAAACGGAATCCGGTGCTCGCGGCACCACATTACTATCAAGTTCCTTAATGCACAATTAGGTATCATCTCGGTGTGGTCAAGCGTCTGACCGGTTTTCGGACACGTGGCGTGCCCCGATTCGATCCAAAGGTTGATCGACGTCCGGTCGTACGTTTGACCGGTGGAAACCACCACCGGGTCCCGCATTAGGTCAAGAGATATCGGACACCGGAAATCCGCCGGAATCGTCAACTCCGACGAGCTCGAGGTTTTCCGGCGAACGACGACGACTCTAGGAGACGACTCACCGTACAACACACACTTAGCGTAACGCACAAGTCCGATCAACGACACGATCTCCGCCTTCGATTTCTCATCGCTTTGATTCCTCACTTCTTCTTCCAGAATCTGTATCTCATCGGTGCAGCTTGTGGAATCGTTCATCTGTAATCGCGTGAATATCTCCTTGAGTTTCGATTGTTGAGGCACAATCTCGCTTTTGATCCTCTCTAATTTGTGTATCACATCGTTTCGTAGGTTTAAATCCTTTTCATCAATCGAAGCTACAGTTTTCGAACACTGTTTACGGATCAAATCGACTAATTCCACAACATCATCGCTCAGATTCATCTCCTTCACCGGAAATATATCAATTAGGGTTGATAACTCCAACGTGAGCTCATGAAACTTACTCGCAACCGATTGCTGTTGAATCAACAGCCATAGCTTACTTCCGTTACAGCAATCTTCAATCAACGTCTTCACGCTCTGTAACACAATGAACAATTCTTCAAAACACAACACCGCCGACGCCGGAAACCGCCGTACGCCCCGATCTACGACCAAATCCTCTAGCATCAACGTCAACAGCTTCGTTTTACGGATAATCGAATTCGAATTTCGATACAGAACAAACGGAATCGGATTCAGAGACGAAGTTTCTCTCGATCTAACCAACAGTGACCGTAGAAGCTTTTCATCTGACCTCACCGTCGCCGGAGAAGATGATTCCGGTGAGCGCTTCTTTTTTGGCGGCAAAGTTTCAGGTGAAACCGCCATAGATGATCAATATGATGATGAAATTGAAATTGATTTCAATGGAAACAATGATTTGGAGAAGATGATTGATTGAATGTTTGATTGTTGATGAAATCAATGGAATATTTGGGTTTAATTGGGGAAATAATGGGAAACTTAATGTAGTTGTTGTTGGTGATAGCTGTTTATGCTTTTGTTTGATGACTTTATTCTTGTTTTGTTTATTGTTTATTCATACTCTTATTATAAGTTTTATATTTATGGGTCATCTTTGCTGGAAAATGGCTGTTTGACGGAGTAATTTATTGCATATATTTTAGAGAGTAAGTTACACATTGTGTCCTTTGAGAATTGGATAACTTTCGAATTATGTTATCTAGTTATGTTATTCGAGCTTAAAACTTAAAAGTACAGGTGAGAATCATAAGAACAGAGTTAGAATTTGTATGTGATTAGTAGGCGTTGCTAGCATTTATATGAATTCTTATTTAGATGTGTTACGTCTAACATTTAGGGTTTAGGTTCCTTGTTGGAAACTTGTGTATGGATTGTGTTGTTATCACTAACTGATGTTAAGGTTTTCACTTAGATTTCGGGTAGTAAAAAGACTAAAATACTCTCATGTGATATGCATGGAACTTAACCAAAAATCTCAACTCCCAATTAGTTAAAATAACACAAGCTGTACAAAAGTTCAAATAAAAGTAATTTTTTTAATCTTAAGCAATCAAGTTGTCCTATTTTCAAAGTACATAATCATTTACTCTATTAATTTATTTATGCATTTATTAAAATGTGTGGGGTTAACAGTATCAACTCGGTCGAATTACGTATTCCTGTCAATAAGGTTCAGACGTCCGATGTTTGGATAGACATATAATGTACTAAATGATTACAGAATAGGTGTTGTTCATTGTCTAACGATATGTTCTAGAGTTTACTAAATCAAAAAGGATAGAAAGGGGATCAAGAAGAGAATTACAGAGAGAACGAAAAAAATAGAATTATTTTTTATTTTCTATTGTTTGAAATAATGAAACGAAAAGATAGATATTATAATTTCCTATGTTGAGAAAAAAAGTTATAATTTTACTATTGTACACTTTTAAACAGGAAAACCATAAAGAAAGATTATTAATTTTTTTTCCCGATTCCTTCCTTCCATTTCACTTGTTAAGTAACTCTAAAACACATAATTTTCATGTTTTTTCACATTCTTCTGAAAAAACTCAAGAGCACAACGTAAACATCTGCATAATAGAGGGTACGTTAAGTAAAATCATAAACCAACTTATTTATTTATTATTTAAGAGAGAGAGGAGGTGGTTGAGAAGTTGAACTCTAACAATTATAAAATGGTGTTCGGTACACCAAGACAAAAACCAAAGAAGAAATCTTGGTGGCGGTAGTTGTGCGGTGGTGCTACGGTGGCGTTTGACAGCCGTCAGCCGCCGGCAGGTTAACAAGTACTAAAGACTTTTTCTTTTTCATATTTTTTGTCAAATTTTATAATAATCTGTCACCTCACCGATGTTTGTTGTTTTGGTGTTGTTCCAAACGGCGCTATTGACCAATTAGTTGTGAGTTGATTCATTACCCTTGGGGATTTGGATATAGTCAAGTTAGTACCTTGGTGAATATTATGATGCAACTTGTAACATTTATACTTATCCTTTCAATCATATATAAGTAGTTGACTTGTAAACAATGCTTCATATTATCATTGGAATAGCATCCATCTACCAACAGCACATCATTATTGAAGTTTAAGAATTCATATTGTTTTTCTTTTTGTCCCATCATAATCACATGATTCATATGAACATATGAACATTTGACATGACAATGATAAGTTTACTTCATAAGCGGTTTACGTATTTTTATCTTTAGAGGGTGTCGTTTTTTCTTATTTTATTTTTGATGAGATATCATCTGTAACGGGGTTGGCCAAAGTTTAATGAGTCTAGCTAATAAGCCTAGCATAGGGTTGGAGATTTTTCTTTTAACGGGACTTCTTATTTTCATCAGATTAACTTACTTTAAAGTTTAGTCTTCATCTCTTACTAAAACTCTTTTGCATCACACACATACATGCATGAAGGAAAACAACATTGACTATGATGAAAAAAGATGTGAGTCGGAAGATCCTTATCCTTCACAACATCAACGATCCACAAATCACAAATGATTGCTCGATTGTCATTGTTGTTTTCATCTCTTTGTTAATCTTTCTTTTGTCGCATATTTCAAAATTTAAATTCTAGTTATGAAACAAATTGCCACAAGTGGTTTGAATGTGTTACAATCAAAATACAAATGATTAGGAAGAGATATTGGTTTGGGAATTGGGGAAATTTGGACCGTTAAAGGTTGCTAGGGTGTTTGCTGCCAAACTTGGGTGCCTAAGTCAATTTATTAAATAATTATAGTAAGTTAATGACTTTTATGATTTCTCTTTAAATGGTTATTAAAATGAAAGAGTTAATAAAATTTCATAAAGTCTCAATGATCATATAAGAAATCCTCAAGAATACCAATCAAGCATACTTTTTTAAATCATCCTTCACTCAAGGGCATCATAACATGAATCATTATGTCATCACCATCTTCATCAAAAATCACAATCGTACACTTTTATCTATTAAAAACATAACTAGAGTTTCATGATTTGGACATATGTTTAAGAATATAATTAGCATATAAATAACCCTCACATGTTAATTGAATGTTAATGCATCAAAGAAAAAAAAGATGAAAATGTGTTGATTTGTGTTTTATAATGACATGATAAGTGATAAAAGTTTTTGGAAACATATGATGCGTGTTCATGTTCATGATTTATAGGCTATGTGTAGAGTAGGGTTATGCTAGGAAGTGGTATGTTATGTTTGGTGTCAACATAAGGTTAAGGATAGTCACGCTCTAGGTTTGTCTTTAGCCTTTCTTTTATTATTATGATTGTCTTAAGTCGTATAGACTTAGCTTTTGCCGCAACGATTTACTTGCTTAGTATTGGAGATGATATCCTCTTCTATGCTTTTGCTTTGTAACAAGTGTGATTTTATCTTAGAATATTATATACCTAATAACGCATGTTCAAGTAATCGTTGCTATTTGAATGTGTGACATCCCTTAATTTTGTTAACTTAGAAGTTAACTTTGTTAAATTTTGAAAGGACCTTTTATATCAATTTTGAAATTATGAGGACTTATTATGCTTAATAATTAATTTGGTGATTAACAAATTAATTTAATGAATAATAATATTATTATAAGTGTTGCAATGATGTTTAATATTATAAAACTTAAACGACAATAATAATAATAATAATAACAATAATAATAATAATATTAATAATAATAATATTAATGATGTTAATGATAATAATATTAATAATAATGGTAATCTAAGTTTTAAACTTTAAACTTGTAAATAATCACTTTCTACATAAAATAATAACATTTAAAATTTCAGGGTCTATATCGTAATTTAATTTAAAACTAAAACAAACCTTAAAACTCAAGTGAAAACTTTTGGAAACCTCAGGGACCAAAGATGTAAACTAACCCTTTCCCCTTTCTCTCCCCGCTATCTCGGCCGCCGGCCGGCCAAAGCCCGGCGCGGCGCCGGCGAGGCCATAGTCGGTCGTTTCACCCTAAAAACGTAAGCCAAATGATGCAATTACTTCGGGGAAACGAATCGAACTTGAGTACATGCTTTAATTGGGGATTAAACACTGTTATAACGACATTAGAACATGAAATCGAAACCCCAATTTAATTCCTAATCGTTCAACGTACATATTGTGTTAATAACTCAATTAAGGAAACCTAAAACGATCTAATACCTATCTCTAGTCGTATACAACCTGCAATTTCACTCGAAACACAACAACCACCACCATCGATCTCCACTTTCCTTTCGGACCTGCAACCTAATCGTGACCCATGCTCGAAGCTTTGTTAAACCGAATTAACAGAGTGCTTTTGATTAACTTCAACCCTAAAAGCTATCTGCAAAGTTAATTTGAATAACATCAACGTTTACATCTTGAATCTGCATCTTCGTGGTCGCGATGGTTCATGCCATCGTCTTCATCGAACCCGAACCCAATCGTGTAAGTTTCACCTATCTACACACTCGATTTCATCTAGGGAACAAAAGCCCTAACTTTAATTTCATTAACAACTTCGGATTCACGATCAATTTGATCCAAATTGAAACTAGGGTTCTTGGGGAAATTGGGAATCATATGAAACTTGGTTTTTAAGAATTAAAAACCATTCCTTGGCAGGCATAGGCGCCCAGCCTAATGGTAAACTCACACCTTGTCAACCTTGAGGTCCCGGGTTCGAACCCGGGCACCTCCATTTAATTTTTTAAGCTGTTTTAATTACGAATTAAATTACAAAAAAATTATAATTAATATAAAAATCATTTTTGATAATTAAATAATGATTTTTAGACACTAAAATATTTTCTGCAATTTTTCTAATTTAAATATATTCATAAATATATATATATATATATATATATATATATATATATATATATATATATATAGTTATTCCTTATAAAATGGATTTAAAATGATGATTTAAATTAATAAATTATCATTGATCCAAGCGTTACTTTTAAAAACATAATTATCTCTAATGTTTATCTAACTTTTATATTTAAATTGTTTCCTTTTAAAATAATTAAGTAATTATTAGACTTGAAACAATAAATCTTTATAATATTAATAGGCATTATATTAATTAAAGTTTTATCATGAAAATTGTAGAAATTATATATCTTATAATTTCACAAATTAATTTACAAATATTATTCTTCTTATAAAATATATTAACTAAAGGTTTAGATTAATAATTTGTTATTAATCAAAATGTTATTCCAACTAATTTTAAAGCTTTATTTATATTGAACCTTATCAATATTTATACTTAAATTCATTTCTAGAATACTCAAATATACATATATAGTTCTTTTTGAATCAAAACATAAATAATTACTTTATAAACTTATTACTTATTAAAAACCCCCATAATTCTATCAAAACTCTAATCTTTGTTTGAACGTTAATCTTATTATTAACCTTAAACTTGTAATATATATGTTAGGTGCCTTGTGATGGATACTTTGGATTGTCTTTTGACTTTTTATATCATCTTGTAATGCATATATCCAAGTGTGTATTTCCATACCCCTTTTTGCTTATTTTCACACTTTAGGGTGAAACATGTTAACTTATTATCATTGCACTTGTAAACTTATTTGAGACTTGTAATCTTTATGGCAATTCATCATGTAAAGTTGTGGTTAGTTGAACTTTTGTGGTTACCATGTTATGGCGTTATATGTACAATCATTAACTATTGCTAGCCCAGCGAAGTCATAGATCTATGGGCAAGACAAGCCTACCTTGGTTGATCCAAGTACACTTAGCTGATCGTATAATCTTGTAAACGTTTGAGACTTGTAAAACTTTGTCGAGGTTTGATTGTTGCATTGTTCATAACATCCCTAATCACTTTATTCACTAACTTATGACTTGAATTGCCATCTTTTATATACTTATGTATTGAAAACTATGGAATGCTCACCAACATTTTTATGTTGGCCTTTTATTTTTAACATGTTTCAGGAACACCTCAAGTTTGTGTTTTACTCTTTGAAGCTTATTACATCTAGGATTGGACCTAGAGATAAAATGGAAGATCATGTTATTTGTAGCATTTGTATATGATGTATTCCTTGGTGAAACTTTTGCTTTTAATGTTATTAATGAAACTTATAAATATTATATTTGGAATTAATAAATAGCGTTATGTGGCTGTGAACAATCGTAACCCTCACATCTCGACGTTTCCGCCGTCAAGCTTGGGGTGTGACAGAATGAGATCTACTAGGTATATTTGTTTTTATTTATTGGCAAATTGAATTTTAATAATTCAAACTATTACCTATTGATTGATAATAATCCATACTAGTAATTTGACTGATAACACTCCCAACTTTCACTTTTATAACCAACAATAGACCAACAGTCCCAGTGACATAATTTTTAAATTTTTACGCTCAATTTGTATCTATTTTAGTTTCAATTTAACTTGTATGTTTCTTCATTTCGTTCAAAATTATTGTTATGAATCGAATCGAGTCCAAATCAAACGTAAAAAATTAAAAATTATGTCACTGAGAATGTTGTTGGTAATAAAAGTGAAAGTTAGGAGTGTTACCGGCCAAATTAATAGTATGAATTATTATCAGCCAATAAGTAATAGTTTGCATCATTAAAATCCAATTCACTTTATATTTTTTTTTGTGTGAGTGCATGTTTTATAAAGGTGAGCATGGGTCGTCATAAATGGGTTGTCATTGTAATTATGGGTTAAAAATGAAGTCGTAACAATGTTCTGATCTATAAAATTATTTGGGAGAATTACATATTTCCTACTGCAAATTTTATCAATTACATATATACTCAAATTAAAATTTTAACTACATATATCCCCTTGTAAAACTTAGTTAGTTACATATATACCCAAATTAAAAGTTTAATTACATAGATCCTCTTCTAAAACTTAGCTAATTACATATATACCTAAACTAAAAGTTTAATTACATATATCCGCTTTACTAAACATAAATATTACATATCTATCTATTTGATTATTTTTATTAAAAATAACCTATATAATTAATATTTTACTCTTATTTTTATTAAACTATAAAATTATGTTTTTTTCTTTTTACTAGCTTTTCGATAATATTTCTATACTAACGTTTTTTATATTCTTTTTTTACCTTTTGATGCTATATTTTTCTAGTTATAATACGAGACACTTCTAGACTCGTATGCAACATGATCTGAACACATAATTTTATGTTGCATAGTGAGACTAAAAGTGTCTCATACAGTTACCCGAAAAAATTAGCATAAAAAGGTAAAAAAAAACTAAAAAGAACATAAAAACGTAGTATAAAAATATTAATAAATAATCAAAACTCGAAAAACAAGTAAAGAAGGAAAATATAATTTTATAGTTTAATAAAAATAAGAGTAAAATAGTAATTATATAAGTTATTTTTATAAAAAGTAATAAAATAGGTAAATATGTAATATTTATGTTTAATAAAATGGATATACACAATTAAAATTTTAATTTGAATATATATGTAATTAACTAAGTTTTAAAAGGGGATGTATGTAATTAAACTTTTAATTTGGATATATACGTAACTAACTAAGTTTTACAAAGGGATATATATAACTAAAAGTTTAAATTGGGTATATATGTAATTGATGAAGTTTATAGATGAATATATGTAATTTTCCCAATTTATTTATACCGATTGATTTTACTTACGAATAGTTCAGATATTTATTTAATATAATTAAGATATTTTGTCATTTAATATCAAATCAATTGAAAGGGGAAAATATCATAAGAGTTGTTATTGCGATATCTAAAATTAATGCACTTTCCACTTCATCTTCACAAGTTAACATCCCGATTTTCGGAATATTAATTTCCGAATATTTTATTATACGGGATGATGATAATTTCCATCAATTAGTTTGTCTTGTCATTATTCCAATCTAATTATCATGCAAATGCAAATTGGAACAATATTTAAACTATGGCCAAAAGTTTAAATATTAAGTTTTAGTGTATAAAGTCCAAACAAATGAACATAGAATTATTTTGGGTCAATTATATCACTAGATTGCTCCTAAGTTTTCATCGTATATTCATTAAGATTTGAACTCTTATCATTTGGGATGACCACCACCGACATCTTGATACCAATGGATTACACGCCCTTTTGTATCCATCTCTTTCATGTGCATGTATTTGCAAGTGAACCAAACGGACCCGACCATTTCTAAAAGTTCTTAACACGCCTAGAGTGATTTTTTTGTACTAATTATGTTATTAATTGAGGGGAATTTCTTATACTTATCATTAAGGGTGATTTACAAGTTAATACATGTTTTTAATAACAAAAGATGATAATTTTGGTATAATGAAGAATTAAACATAATAAAATGCTACTACAGTTAATATAATGCTACTACAGTTAAACCGATAACGTAACAGGTGAAACTGATAAAATGGTTGTGTTTGTGTCAAAGAAAGACATAATTTTAGTATATCAATCGTCTTTGAGTCATTTAAGAGCCTAATTTGTTAGGTGAGTATTATTATTTTCTGAATAAAGCATACGTTACATCATCCGTTTAAAAGATAAACATGATTAAAGTTGCAAAAATGTTTAGATTACGCGCAAAGGACTAATTATTTATTTGACTCTCTTTTAGTCAATGTGCTAAGTTTTAAGTTACGTGGCATGCTAATCCTTTTTTGTTGCAAGTGAAGACATAATTGTTTATTGTATAAACATAACCTTCATACCATATACTTTAAAACATGCACGGTGTTGCTTATTGCTTTAACTTTTAATATGAACATATGTATATGTATAAGTTTTTAAAACTAGGAGGTTGTTGTGTAAAAATATTATATTATATATGTATTTTTATAAAAACTTGTAAACAAACCCAATAACAATTTTATTATTTTTAGCCTATTAAACCCCATAGCCCATTAACAATCTTAATTAGTTTAACTCTATACAATTTACCCAATCTAATAACCAAATTAAAAATAAAATAACGTCAACTAAGGGGGTAGAGAGTCAGAAGATCGATCGACAAGGCGCATTTTTGTTATAACAATTGATTGTCGTGTTATAGTTTTTTTTACATATGGGTTATTGTTTTATATTATATGGGTTCATTTTTTTTCAACACACTCGTTGCTGAAAATTTTTCGGTGATCCTAGGCCCTGCTAAATCTAACCATGGATTTTCATCGCCTTTTTTTTATTTACCTTTATTTGTGTGTTAATTATTAACTAAATTCATCGGTATTATTATAAGTCATTCTACGTTAATTATTTTCTGCTATTTTGTAGGTTTAAGAGTAAAAAATATAAAGAAAATAATGCAATTAAGCAAACATATATGAAAAAAAGAAGGTTGTGAAGTCGTGAAGATATCAAAGATTCAAAGAAAAGAAAGAAAAAAGGGTGTGATTTAAGTTTAATCGGGCTTAAGTGGGCTGATCTGTATTATATTGGGCTGTGAATGTAAAACAAGGAAAAAGAACAATTTGGTTTAGGGCAGAATACAACCTAAGATAATATATTCGGGGAAACAAAATAATGCAACTAAAATAAAGTATACATCAAATTATTCTAAGAATATCTTCCTAAAGTTACCCATAAAGTATACACCAATCAAATGCACAAACTAGACCTGAATATGTTTAATAAATGTTTAATAAGAATGTCTGCATATTAATAATCAACAACAATTGAATAAGAAGGAACCATGTGTTGCCAACTAACACTTTTTTCTAATAAAATGTATGCCATTTTCCATATGTTTGGTCCATTAATGTTGAATAGATTTTCTGAAAGATAACCCACGGAGTTGTTGTCACAATAAATAGTTGTGGCTTGCCAAAAGATGGTTCGAGAAGTAAATTCCGGATCGTGTTTGCAAACCCTGGTATTTAGCTTCTGCACTAGGTCGAGAGATTGTTGGTGGTGTTTCAAAGACCATGTAATTAAATTGTTTTATTCATTTATTTTATAGGTTGACCAACGAGAGTCTAGCCCACTCCTAAATCAGCGTCCAAATGGACCATGAGTTTGGGATCATGCATGAAAAGATGTACATGATGCATAACACAAGAAATGTTTAATTGGTTGAAAGTGAGATATTAGAGTGCACTAAAACAGTCAGGGCTGGCTCAAGCCCAAAGCTAGTAAAACTAGAGTTTTAAGCCTCTCATTTTATAAGGCTTTCAAATTTTATAAAGTAGGTTTATATGTGTAAAATAGTTAGCTGGATTAAATATTTTATTAGTTTAGTTGGGCTTTCAATTCAATAAAATGTACTCTTCTATGAAAATGTACACTTTATTAACTTAGTTGCATTTCTAATCCAACGAATTTGCATAATATAAAACTAGAAAAATAAATTTAAACTAAACCTCTATACACAAAATATATATTATTTTAAAAAAATATATCTCCACCAACTATAAACCTATTATTTTATTATTACTGGTCCCAAGCCCGGATAGAAAAAAAGAGTTTTAATAAAAATATTATTAAAAGGGCTTAATTTTTTAGTTCAATTGGGCCCCAAATAACGTTATGTCGGCCCTAAACACAACAACTATAAAAAGATCCATCTATTAACAGTTCAACTAGAGTGTCACTAAGGGGTTGTTTGAAATCCCTTACTCGGTCAGAAGGTGGTAAGGGGAGAAGGGGTTGTTTCAAAATTGACCGGGTAAGGGGAAAAATATGCATGGGTCAGTGGTATCAGACCGGGTCAGACACGAAAGAGTGAGAATCAAACACACTGACCGGCCACAATGTCTGACCGGGTCAGTGGGTCAGACATTTTGACTGGATTCGAAGCAAACTAAATAGTGCCTAAGTTTAGAAATTGTGTCAAGAGTTGTGCTAATTGGATTGTAGTTGGTTATTTTGCCCATTGGGGAACATCTTAAACATAAGATGATTGTGAGTGAAATAAGCTACCGTTTTCGTTTACAACTATAATGCCCAAGAAGTGAGATAGCAGACCTAAATTTTGTCATGATAAGTTCCATAGACAGAGACTAAAAAATCTGCTTTAGCAACTTGTCATTGAAGCAGTTAGAATAATATCATCAACGTAAAGTAAAACGTAAGTCATGTGAGTAGGGATGGCAAGGAGACATGCTTGAGATGGGTATGGGTAACCCCAACACTATACTTGATTAAAAAAACAGTGTCCACACCAAGCCCAAAATCCAGTGTGTATATATCGGTATATAGCCTTCTAGTATCGATTATACTCGTGAATAATCGAATATACTAGTTAGTGTCATAGAAAATACTCGTTGGATCTCCGGTCAAACATTTGATAAAATTACGACATTATATAAAAAATACTAACAAAATAATTAACCAAATTTAGAGACTAAATATTCTGAATTGGAGTGGATAACTACAACCATGGCAAGCAAAAAAATTAATAATAATAAAAATACGATGCTGTCTACAAGTGATTGGTGGCCATGGTGCAATATTACAAAGAACGTTCATTATTTTCATTGCTGCTAGTTATTAGCTAGCAATAATCCCCATCCTTAATTAAGGCTTTGGATCAACTTAATAAAATCATAACTCAAAAGCAATCAAAATAAGGAGCATGAGAATGGACGATACGGGACTTGGGGAAAAAGAAATTGGAATAATTGATAAATTAATAACATATGATTAGAATAACTAAAAAAATATAAAAATAAATACCAATAAAGTAATTTTGGGTATATAATCGGGGTCGGGTATATAATATAATCTAACACGCATTTCATATCACAATAAAACTTAAAAAAAATATCATGTCACACATGTTTACCCAACAACATACTCATCCTAAATGTCTTGGGTTTAGGGTATTCATATCGGATTATAGTTTGATTGTCAACCCTACATTTGAGTCCCCCTTTTGACAAAGGTAAAAGGAGAGTTGTCACTCATGCTGCTTTGGAAACCCAAATTTTACAAGATAGTGGCGTAACATTTCGTGATGCTTGCTCAAGACCATATAGTGACTTTTGTAATCAGCATATATAATCAAAGATGATTTTTGCTCAAGACCATATAACGTTTCGGACCACTTTTTGCGGGTGCAACACTGACATTTATCTATAGATCAAGAACCTTGTATCCATGAGCATGGAGTTGAAAAAGCTCAACCTAATATGAATAGGAATCCTTGGTGCCAACAAGAACACGAACTTTATGTTGAATGTTGGTAACGGTACATATCAAGTGGAGTCGGCTTACCAACTTCTTTGTCGGCCATCATGATGGTCGAGCAAGATTATGGAGGAAGCAATTAATTACCAGAAAGGGAAGGAAAGATAGGGTTCGTTCTAACACCATGTAAAGTATCAATGATTCGATTATTAATTCTATTCATAACGAAGAGTATATTGTTATATGAATACAACCAAATAATAGATGCTCGAGGAAACAATCAACATAAATCATACACCAAATATCTTTTTCCTTAATTCAGATCTAAACTACAAGATATATAGATAAACCTAAGAAAAGGTGATTCGAGGCTAACACCCTAGATACACCCTCCAGCAATCAAGTAAGTGATTTGTAACAAGATCAACGTATCACATATGCGAAGAACTATCTATATACGTACAAAAGTGGAGGGAGCGAGTCGTTTCTTTAGGGGGGGAGAGAGAGAGAGAGGCGTTATCAAAAGAAACGTACAAAGATGGTACGAGAAGAATCCTTGATCAGGGTGTGTTGCACTTTCCTTGTATAGGAGAGGATATGAGTTTGTTTAGGGCCAATGGATCTAACACTTTGAAAACTAAGGAGATGATACTAATCATAATTTAGAACTTATGTTATCTATATATGTTAAAGAAATCATCTTTAGAATCTTGATATAGATTAATGGATGATTGATAAGTAAAATAATATTATTGTCCCTTCAATTCCTATTCTAATTCGCTCTATTATTAAAAGTGTAAAAGTAATGAATTTAATACTTAGTTATCTATTAGTTTCATCAACCGCAACCACATATATGTGGACTCAAATTACAGATGTACATTTGGCATGAAACTTGAGGATGATTAATAATTTACTTTACTTTTGCATTTGTGGCTATAATAATACAAAAATATTCTAGTGGATATGATTGTTAATTTGACACTTTCAGCCATTATTCGTCACCCACATGAAATGATTGCACCAATAATTTAAAATAAGATATTCGTTGAAGATGCAAACAGATTAAAAAATTCGCATGCAACGATAGTTGATCAAGATAATACAATATTGCTAATAATATCTATATATCCATTATTCACATGTTGTTGTCACAATAAATAAATAATAAGTGACCCCATGTGGTGTTTCTGTGGACAATATAGACCACGCATTAAAAGCATAGTGACACATCATTTCACAATTGAACTCCTGAAAGTAACTTTTGAAGAAATTTGATATGATATTGCTCCTATAACGTGTTAACACAAAGATGGAAAAATATAACACTATGACGTACTGTTCAGGGAAAGAACGACGTGTGTATTATGATGCGAAATTAGAGTTTGGCTTTCACCATCGTCGGTGATATATTAATGTCATCGACACGATTGAGGGTAATAAACCCTAACACAATTTATATAAGTGTGGTCATGAAAAAATTTTATTTATGTTTTATCGATTTAAGTTACAGTGTAATAATTGCTAAACATTTTTTCTTGTAAGATGTGACACCTCGAGCCAGGCATGCTAATGGGTAGTTTGCAATTCCATACAATGACTATATGTAGATAGAAGGTACATTACACCTTATACATAAGAATGCAAATTGGTTATATTTATCGTTTATGTGCATCAATGGTGATAGCAACTCGACCCATGAAAAAAAAATCATCTTTTACTTGTATAACCGTGCAGCGTAATTTAGTAATTTGGTGTGTTCAAGCCATGCAAGATTCTATATGCATGATTTTCACCACCATCAATTAGGGAGCTCCATTTCTTTGTGGTTATTTACTTTAAGCTTTTTAAGTTGTTTGTTTGCTTTGAGGTAATTGTCTTTTCTTTCATGTGTATTTCTTTTAAATTTGTAAGGGAATGGTAGTTTTAAATATGAAAAGTATTTGTGTTGATTTATCTCTTAAGCATGAGAATTAGATTAATATTTATACATGCTAGTTCAATCTTGACAAATTAAATGGTGTTCTTAGACTCGAGTCTCTAAAAGCGGCCTTAAATTTATCATTTTCTATCGTTAATGTCGAATTTTATATTTTTATGGTTATTGCCTGCTCTAATATATATCAAAAGGCGGTCATACTTCACTATCTTAAATTATGTAATGTTCATGTATATTAAAAGTAGTCATGGTTCACTACCTTAACTCATGTTGTTAGTAGAATGAATCACGTCCACTATGATATGATTTGTTTGATTGTTTTACGTAACCAACTTTTGCAACAACTTATGTTTGTAAAAACTTACAAACTACAAACAAACTTAAGAAAAAAGAAGTTCAGATTGTATGAAACATGTTGTGAAATTTCCTAACTTCATTAATATTTGTTTCTACTTTTATATGAGAGACAGTAGTTAATTTATATATTTGAATGTCTTGGTTTATGTATAAAGAAAACGGATGAGGATAAGCATAAGGATAGAGTATATTCTTATATGAATAAAAGTAGTTTTTATATATTGGCTTCAGGTACATGAACGCCTACCTCGAAATCCGTCGATGTCTGTCTCCCCTCTCCTCCATACCTCCATAATAGCAACCCCAATTGGCTTTTTTTTCTGCCCATTCTTCCGCCTACCTAGGTCATCCTTTATCATTGGAGTAAAACTTTTATTATAGTAAAAACATATAATAATAAGAAGAAGAAGAAGAAAGACTTAGAGTTTGAGTTTCACGTTCATCGAAAAAATTATTAACGTTGAGCAAAAGATTTTCTTAATTATAGATTTTCTCTTGAGAATATTGTGATTTTCTCCCGAGTAAAATGACAACTATAATTTAAAACATAATCATACATATACCGTTAAAAAAGATTCTTTAATAATAAAAAAAGTTATTGGATTTTAATAATCTCAACTTTCATTTATTGGGCGAAATTAATCTCAACTCAAGAAATTTGTACAGTCACTCCTAACATTGAACTTATTTTCCTCCAATTATCCCTTACCAACTGAGAGTTAACACTCATTAGTTTTTTTTTTAATGAAAATGGGGCTAACTTTGAGACATTTTTCAACTCCAGCACCGCCTAGTCTCAATTAAGCCTGTTTTCCATTGTCTAACCTTCATCATTACCTGAAATCTACCACCAACGAGTTTGGTTGTTCAAATCAGGAGGTGAAGATTGACGGGTTTTTTGGTGCGTAAGTTTCAAATTGACGGACATGATGATAGATTTCAATTTTCTGTTTAGTATTTTGGCCACAAGAACAGTCAACGTCATAAAAAACTAACGGGGTTAACTCTCAGTTAGTAAGTGATCGTTAAAGGAAAATAAACTCGAAATTGGAAGTATCTGTAATAAATAAAACTTGTCTAATAATTGAAAGTACTGAGTTGAGATTAATCCCGACTAATAAATAAAACTTGAGATTATTAAAATCTAATAACCCCAACAAAAAAGTGATGATGATGTGCTAATAATTTTAGATGTTATCCAGTAAAGTTTGGATGTTTTTATTAAATGAGTGCTTTTCATAAGCATATAGAATAAAACTACAATGTATAGGTCAAATAATGTATGCAATCTATAATTGGTTGCAACTTGAGATGATAATTCAGTGATAACATTATGTGTCGTGTCCTAAACTTACATGGTTGAGTCTTGAGTGAAGTCATATCAAGTGTAAAAAAGGTGTTTGTGATGTTACCTCAGTGACACTTTTTACTAAAAAAACCCAATAAATACCATACTATAAGCCTTCAAACCTCATCCACAAATCATTTAACTTTCTCACTTCCACCAAAATCCCCTTTATCCAATATCCACAACAATCAAATAACCCAAAAAAAAATAAAAAAAAATTCAAGCAGATTTCATACCGATGATATATCTGACGTGATGCCGGCATTAGAACTCGCCGGCGACGAACCACCGTCTCCGGCGGAGAAGACGCTGTTCCGAAAATACGAAATCGGTCGTCTCCTCGGCCATGGTGCTTTTGCAAAGGTCTATCATGCGCGTGATGTGCACACCGATCAAACAGTGGCGATCAAAGCTATTAACAAACAGATGATCCTCAAAGGCAACCTCACGGCGAACGTTAAGCGCGAGATCGCTATCATGCGCCGGTTGCGCCACCCGAACATCGTGCGCCTCCGTGAAGTTCTCGCGAACAAGAAGAAGATATTCTTCGTTCTCGAGTTCGCGAAAGGAGGTGAGTTGTTCGCGAAAGTGGCGAAATCACGGTTCAGTGAGCATCTCAGTCGCCGGTATTTTCAGCAATTGATCTCCGTCATCGGTTACTGTCACTCACGCGGTGTATACCACCGCGATCTGAAGCCGGAGAACCTCCTGTTGGACGAGAATTGGAACCTGAAAGTCACCGATTTCGGATTATCAGCCCTAACGGATCAGATCCAGAACGACGGACTCCTCCACACGCTGTGTGGAACTCCGGCGTACGTCGCGCCGGAGGTGTTGTCGAAGAGAGGCTACGACGGTGCGAAGGTGGACATCTGGTCATGCGGCATCATCCTCTTCGTTCTCAACGCCGGATACCTCCCGTTCAACGACTCGAATCTGATGGTGATGTACCGGAAGATCTACACCGGCGAGTTTCGCGTGCCGCGGTGGACGTCGCCGGAGCTGAAACGCCTCATATCGCGTCTCCTCGACACGAATCCCCAAACGCGAATCACCGTCGATGAGATCATCAACGATCCGTGGTTCAAAATCGGTTACAGAGAAGTCGAATTCCACCACGATTACCTCGAATTGAAAGACGAATATTCCGATTCCGTCACATCACCGTCGTCTACGACGTCCGGTGACGATTTGAAGGTGATGAACGCGTTTGATATCATCACCTTCTCCTCCGGCTACAATCTCGCCGGATTGTTCGACGAACGGGAAGAAGGAGACCGTTTCCTGTCCGCAGACTCGCCGGAGAAGATAATTGACACGGTGGTGACGGTGGCGGAGCGGCAGCGGTTGACGGTGGTTGTACGGAAGGAGTGGTGTGTGAAGGTGGTTGGAGGGTATAATTGTAATTTCGAAATGGTGGTGGAGTTAAAACGGTTAACTGATGAGCTGGTGGTTGTGGAGGTGAGGGTTAGAGAGAGTGACGTGGGACCCGGTTGTGGGGTCTGGAGTGATAAAATTAGACCGGGTTTAAGTGAGTTGGTTTATGAACCCGGTCCGACCGGTTGACGGTGACTCGTGTGAAATTATTGGTGTTTGCTTCTACTCCGTTCGTTTTATGCCACGTTGTTTTGTCACATGTAACAAATGGACAAAATTTTCTAATTAAAATGAAGTCTTTGTTAATCAACTTGAGCACTAGAATATTTTCTATGTACATAGTTTTGTTTCTTTATATCCAAGTTTTGAACATAAATAGTGTTGTAGTAGCTTTTTTTAGTCGAGCGAGGGGTAACGACTAGCGATAAGTTGGGATTAATTGTATTGTAACTTTTGTATGTAATTTTCACACTTATGTATATATGTGCATGTTGTTATGAATAACATATTTAGAAAATGGTTTAAAGTTCAAATAATTAAATTAAAACATAATAAATCAAGCATTACAGGTCGTTCACTCATGACGACGAGGTTATATTAGAAGTAAAAAGGGTTCGTGCCGCTTATCGTCAGAGTGGAACTTAAAATCAATTGAAAAGCACAAATTTTGTTCCGCTATACGTAAAATCAAAACCATCTTTTTCCAATATGGGAGAATGATTTATTTTGGGCCTTAAAAATAAAATTTTGTTTTTCAATTGACTTAACTGGACTTGAAATCAATAACACAAACTGGAGGTTTGGAACCCTGAGTACAGTGTTCCGGGTGTAGCAGGAAAAGAGGCTGTACGTGAAAGGGTACTCCGCCAATGACTCATTTTGGGCTGTAGGACTGATTTTGGGTCGCCTAAGATCGATCTAAACCGATTAGGAACGAGTTTGACCGACTACCGATTTTTAGGACCGATTAGGAGAAATCATATTGGTCTGGGGCTGATTAACAATTAATCTTCACCTATATATGCCTTTTACAATACTGGTATTAATAACATTTCTTTTTCCAGAAAAATAAAAAAAACAACACACACTATTAGAATTAAACTCAAATATTACCTCTTATTAAATTATGACACGTGTTAAGTAAAAAAGAAAATCTATTTCATATTCTTTTGTGATACTAAAGGAACGGTACGAGGGACTCCACGTGTTGTTCTTAACCTTTTGTTTTACACGAAGCACATTGCTTTTCTTTTTGTCTACAAAACTATTTTGTAGACCATTACTTTTATAACACCATTACTTTTCTTTTTTTCAACAAAACCATTTTTATAGCGCCACAAATGCAGCTATCCGTGAACGTTCGTTGGTGATGTGACATGAAAGAGATACGAAATTAAATGATGTGGAGATAAAAACCATTTTTAAGACTATTACTATGGCAACACCATTACATTTTTGTTTTATTTTAATTCATCTCTATCTATATACTCTTAAGACCTAATACTAATTTTCACATGGAGTTCGAACACATTTAGACTCTTCTATGTCGAGTCTAACGCTTCTCAATTATATAGGAAAGGAAACAACTCTATCTCGAAGGAACTCCTTTAAAGCATTTATGCACAACTCCGATTCTTGTTAGGGATATCAGTGTAGATCGACACACAAACACAATCAAACTGCGAGAGAAAATAATAACAAAGATGAACACGCGAGATTTGACGTGGTTCGGTCGATGTGACATACGTCCACGGGCTGCAACCAGGATAATACTTTTATTGTTTTCTGACTCACTCGTGAGAAATTACAAGTATGATGATACAATATAAATAAGAAAAATTAGGGTTTATAACTTAATCGCCAAGCAAACCTTAATAGACTAAAATTAAATAACAAACGGGCCAGGTATTTAATTTAATTAATCTGCCACTAAGTTGTCTTTTAACCCAAGCCTAAATCAAGATTTCATGAAACCAACAATTCTAGTGTCATAGATCATTAAAATAGCTCACACATTGATATCGTTTTCTAGACTCAAATCGCTAGGTAAGTTTCCTTAAAGAATGAAAATGCTATCGAATAAGGAAAAATACAATGGATATCTGAAGGATCACCTAAGTATTTTTTTTGTGGTGTGTTGGAATTGGATTAATGATCGATTGCAATTTAGTGTCACGTGTTTTTCTAAACAGTAAAGTTCAGATTTTTTTCACAAATTAACCAACAAAAGAGCCTGAAACATCCTAAAGAGATCCATAACATAAAAAGAAAAAAAGAAGAAAGTCTAGAAGATAATACAACCCCGTATAACAAAGGAAGCCTACAAACTAAGGAGGATATGAAATGATGAGGATCTTGGTATAATCCGTGGTGTTCGAAACAACCAGCTATTGGAAGTGTTACATTAAGGCATTTCCCACCCCAACAAGTCGGGCCAAGCAGGGTCGTCCATGGATTTCCTTGAAGAATTTAGACTCTGGACAAATAAAAAAAATGAGCCCTTTATAATATACAGTCAATAACCTGTGTATAAAAATTATATAATATGACAATAATTGTTATACCAATAAACAAATAAAAATATTGTATAAAAATAACTTAATTACTTAAACGTATCATGAGGATCTATTAGCGTTTTAATTTAGTTGTTAGTCAATCTATGTGTTGCCCCTTGAATTGACACTTCTTAGTTTGGATATTAGATTGAGTAAATGGTAGTACTAAACTAATTAGGATTGTTAATGGGCTCTAACGTTTAATAGTTTATAGAGAAAAATTCATATAATAGTAAGCAAGTTTTAAAAGTATTTCAATTAGGTCACTCATATTTTTATTTGTTTCAATCAGGTCATTGATATTTTTATTTGTTTCAATCAGGTCACTAAAGTTTTAAAAGTGTTTCAATTAGCTCACTCATATTTTTTAAATATTTTGAATTAAGTCGTAATTTTTTAAAAAGGATTCGATTCTTTATAAATATTGTTAATATTTATGTTCAAAGTATTTTTATAATTTATGAGTGATCTAATTAGAACAATTTTAAAACTTTAGTGACCATAATAAGAAAAAAAATTTTATAAGTGACCTGATTGAGACAAAAATTTATAAGTGACCTGATTGGGACAAATAATTTTATGAGTGACTTGATTAGAATAATTTTAAAACTTTATTACTATTTTATAAAGTTATCCCTATTTTATAGTAATAAAATTGTTTTTGGATTTATCGATGGCTTACGATTTTTTTAATATACATACATATATAAAAAGATTTTTTTGAAAAAAAAGATTCAGCTCTCCAAGAAGATCGGGCCCTGGGCAGTCGCCAATCTCGCCCCCCTCAGGGCTGCCTATCGGCAAGGCCGGTTCAAGCTCAAAGCTATTAAAGCTAGGGCTTTGGGCCCCTAATTTAAAAGGGACTCTAAATTTATATAATATGTTTATTTGTTTAAAAGATTTGACTAAGCTAGACACTTTATTAACTTAGTTGAGCCTTCATCCAATTAAAAATTACCCTTTCTCTACTCAAGATATTAACTTACTTGTAAGTCCGTGAAGATAGACAACGCTGATTACCCGTCCCACACACCATTCCAAGGGAAACCCATCACTCAAAGGCCACTGTGGTAAAACCCCTAGCCCACTTGAATCATATTTCACCAAGTGATGCTCGAACCCATGACCTTTACTTTGGAAAGCCATAGGTTGTCTTCTTTCAAACAAATTGATTTATGGCTCATTGGCTCAAGATGTTATAATTAATTAATAAAAACACACAACTGTGATTCGTTCTATCAAGCGACAAATTTGAACACAGATTTGTGAGTGTTCTCTGAATCTAGTTCTCAATGTCTGTTTCTTTTTATCAATTCTAGATTCTAGATTTTTAAGTTTTAATCTTGATTTGTGTTTTTGGATTGTATTGTACTATTGTTGTCTTTCTTGGTTTAATTCTATAGTTAGTGTTTTAAATTTAATTTACAAGTCATATAGTATTTAGTCACTTGTTTAGTGAGTTAGTTTTTGAATCTAGTGTTTGAATATTTGTAAACTTGCTTTTTTTGTTTAGTCTACACTTATTTGTTTAGTGTATATATATATATATATATATATATATATATATATATATATATATATATATATATATATATATATATATATATATATATATATATATATATATATTAATATTGCTTGTTTAGTAGAAGTTTTTAGTTAAATCTTCTTACTCTAATAAAAGGGTAAATGGATGTGCCACGTGTCAACACCATATTCAATTTCATCAAGTTTTTCCTGCTTCTCTCTCCTATTAAATAACTACATTAATTACTAATAATATTATTTATTTATTTTTACATTATAATTAGTTTTTTAATACATTAAGAAATATATTTTTTATTAATGTTATTTTTATAGCAATAGTTTTTTATAAGAAAAACATTTTCTAAAAAATCAAAATTTTTTTGCGTAATATTTTAAAATTGGTTTTTTTAAAGTAATTTTTTTACAAAAATAATAGTTAAAATAAGAAGTTATAGTAAGAAAATTTTTTAAACTGTTATTTTGAAACAAAATATTTACTTTATCATTGAAAAAAAAAGTTCATATAATCGTTTTATTACTTATAGTTATTACTTTTACGTAATTTCGATCATATCATGTCTTAGCATATCGCTTAATAATTAAACAAATTTATTCTATTTAATATTTTATTTATTCAACCCGTGTAATACACGGGTTTACTAAAGCTAGTCTATCATATGTAAGTGTAATGTTGACTGGTAGTCATGAAAGCGATCATTCTTAGTTATATTTTTAGTCATAAATTATAGTAATTTTAGAGAATATTTCAGCATATATTATACATTAATTGCAAGTATTTTTTATTTATTTTATATAATAGTAGTTTTTGTAGGATGGAATCTATTTTGGTGTTGTTTGGTTGATTTTGTAGGTGCATTCAATTGGAGATAATGAAAAAACTTAAAAGAAAATATTATTAAATAGAATCCTGAATTTTAAAGAGTGCAGCTAAAATTAAGGAATTATTTTTGGAGATGATTATCTACAAATTTATTTAAAAAAATAAAAAGATAAACAACAAAAAAGTCTAAGAATATTGATTTGGAAGTTAAAGTAGGAGGATAAATAGAAGAATGCTGGAAAAATAACTAAATAAGGATCATCTTGGAGCATCTTGAAGAGAAGATATTGAAAAATCAAGTTCAATAAGCAAGAGGAGCTTTAACAAATTAGTTCTTTTTGTTGGTGGAATTTTTTGAAGATGCTTAATCATTCGTATTTTTGTTTCGTAAGTTTTTATTTTTATTTTAGTTTTGATTGATCTAGTCGTCATGTCCAGCTAGAACAATTTTAGTTTCAACATTAAGGTTAAATTTCTGTGATTTTGGTTTGAACTTATGTGAAACGTTTGTGAGATGTTTTTATTTTAATTGTTTGTTTGTTTGATTATTGATATTAAACCTGGATCTAATCCAGTATATATTAGATTGTTAATAAAACTGGTCACTTTAAAGTTCTTAAAGATTTAAAACCCTAATCAAGTTTTGATTTTTGATATAAGGAACAATTAACGGTTTTACTTTGTCTATGAATTCATTCTCGTTATAGAGTCACACAATCTAGTTAATCATATCGAACGACGTGTATGTTTAATTATAATTGATGCTTCTATCGTTGCAACCCGCATGCTAAGATCCGAACGGCGTGAGCTTAGAGTAATGGGTTAGCTCCAATCAACGAACTGCGATTGATTGGACATTAGATAGAGGGGATATCCGAACGGTGTGATGTCTAGTATCAATACAAATATAAACATTTGATGTTTGTGTAGCAGGCTTTATACACGTTTTAGAACTGTATAAGTTTTGACAAAAGTCTAACTTTTGATGTAAATTTTATCCAGAAATTAGTTGAGCCAAATATAAACATTTCGACATAAGTTTTGTTTGGAAACACGTTGGATCAAATATAATACATTTTTGTTTACTTTACGTTTCGACGTAAATTTAATTCGGACACGAGTCAAATATAAATGTTTCAACTTATATTTTGTTTGGAAAAAAGTCCGGTAAAATATAATACGTTTCTATTCAGCGGTATAAATTTGAGTCATTCTATGTATTGACGTATATTTAGTTCGAAAACGAGTCAGATCGATTGTATCTATACATTATTACGTTGCGTACGATGCCGCGACAACGCGCTGCAGGTAAAAAAACTATTTTAAGATTTTTGTAAGGAGTAATTTTATAAGAGTTTACCATGAGTTTTGTTTATCATTTAAGATTTCTTGTAAGAAGTTTATAAGAGTTACAAAGATGTGACCTTATTGATAAAATGAAGAACCTTAGAAATATCATAAAACATTATTTTTATTATTTGAATGATTTTTTTTTGTTTAAAGGCATACTCAATACATCTTTCAAGGATGTGAGCCATATCTATGAGCCATTTAGCATCAAGCTATCCCACTTGGGTGTACATTGAATTTTAGCCACATTTCAAAGATATATGTAAACTTGTGAAAACAAAGTTGATTTTTGAGATCAATGAAATATTCAACAAAAGAATATAATCTACGATCGATGAAAATATGTTATTATTAGCGAAAAAATAAGGAATATGCGCTACGAGATATTTGATGCATAATGTATTGGCCATTAATTATTTTATCTTTTAGGAATATTATTAGTTCTATTTTTCTGTTTCAAGATTCATTATTTTGTTTTGCATTATTAGCTCAACTATTGGTTTTTTATATTTTATAATTATGCTTAGATATAATGTTATTATGGTAAAAAGTATGTCGTCAAACAAAACCCACCAACCAACACGTTTACAATATGAAAATCATCAATTATTACTAGTTGAATACTCGATTTTATATAAACATGTTTTCTTATTTACCATTTCTAGTGTAGAAAAGTACATCGTAAAAGTATTAAAACCAATATTTATGGATACAATAATCAAATAGAAATAAGATAAGTCAGATTTGGTTGAGACCTATGATAAACAAGATTTTCTTAAAACTGGTTTTACGTTATGTGTGTCTATCTTCGAAAGGTTACAATTTCAAGCCTTATTCTTTTGTGAAAAAAATGAGACGGTCATTATTTGCTAAATAACAAAAGACGTCAGTTTGTCATTCTTAATGGTTGAAAGACTCAAAAACGTCCCTTTCAACGCACACTTAACGACCACATGGCCTTTTTGATATATGTGTGATGGCCATTAGAGATGCTTGATAAGATTATAACGAAACCACACCATATCCACATAAGTTTAAGCGATTATATTAGACATGAAACGTGCCTATTGGGTCCAAATCGTTTTTTAATTGTGTTGATGTGTAATTGATAAAGATATGTAATGCTTATGGCAATATATATTATAAGCATATTGGTGTTGGATAGTAGATACACGTCAAGGATAGATCCAATGTAGATGACAAATTAACATATATAAATCTTACCGGCAAATTAAAGATTTTATGGACGAGTATCCGAGTATTATATTAGTTTTTAAAATTATCACGTGGATTTTCTATTCGATTACGCTAAACATACATATCTATCTATCTGGTTGAGTTAAGGTATCTCAAGATCTCATCAAAATAAGGGGAAGTATTGAGTTCAAATATCACTTGTGATAAAAAAATAAGGTTTACAGGTTGGTAAATAACATAAACTAAAAATGCACCAGCACGCATCGTGCGGGTAATTGCACAATTGACTTTAATATAAAAACGAAACACAAAAACATATCGTAACATCTATCATTTTAACATAGAACCCCAAGAATTCAAGCAAACGGAACAAAATAAACAACATTAACGAAACAAAATAAACTTCACAAATATGTCAAAGTAACACAAGCTTTTACATTTTTCCACGATCCAAAAAACAAAATTTTTAAATCAAAAGAGCCCTTGCACCATACCTACTGTTTCGCCAAACAACTTTTGATTGATTAGTTTGGCAATTTAATAACAAGATTAATTAAATAATAATATTAGTTAAACTTCACAAACCCTTCCACGACATCATTTAGATAGGTGTCACAAATTAATAATAACATTAATTAAACATAAGAAAGAATCAAAAATGATACCTAGACCAAATATGAAAAGTAAAAAACCAACCTAAACACGTTTACACGTGAATAATTCAATCAATTATACAAAACGAGTGAAAGCCAAAAATATAGAATAACAAAAACCAAAATGTTTGAACATTAAATTAAATTATTATGATTCCTCTTTTGTATATAAATCCACCATTATTTCAGTGTTTCTCCATCTCTCTCTGTTTGTTGAGCTGTTCATCTGTACACCATAGCTGTCCTCAAGCTCCAATTTTTTAAAAATTAATCGATTACAGTTCATTTTATTCATCAATCAACACTCTGTAAATCCCAAATCGACAGTTCATCTTCGTTTTCATATCAAATCATAACAATTCTTGAGTTTTCACCTTTGCAAATTTTGCACTCCAACTGTTCGACGAAAAGCCCAGCTGAAAAACACCCAAATTTCTTCAATTTTCGATTTTTCTCAACGATCATCAAATGGGTAGCAAAGATTGTGTTTTGATGCATCGTTACGAGTTGGGGAAGCTATTGGGTCATGGGAATTTCGCGAAAGTGTACCATGGTCGAAATCTTGAAACAGGGGTGAGTGTTGCAGTCAAAGTGATTGATAAAACGAAGGTGATGAAAGCTGGGATGATTCATCATATCAAACGAGAAATCGCGGTAATGCGATTGGTTAAACACCCGAATATCGTTCGATTGCACGAGGTTATGGCTAGCAAAACCAAAGTTTACTTCATATTGGAGTATGTAAAAGGGGGTGAAATGTTTAACAAATTGGGTAAAGGTAAACTGCAAGAAGATGCTGCAAGAACATACTTCAGGCAGCTGATCTCCGCCATCGGATTCTGCCATAATCGCGGTGTCTACCACCGCGATTTGAAGCCGGAGAATCTGTTGTTGGATGATGAAGGAAACTTAAAGGTTTCGGATTTCGGATTGAGTGCATTGGTTGAAACCAAGTGGCAAGATGGTTTACTGCATACATGTTGTGGTTCACCAGCATATGTTGCACCTGAGATCATTGTTCGACGAGGGTATGATGGGGCGAAAGCCGATATATGGTCTTGTGGTGTGGTGTTGTTTGTGCTGTTAGCTGGTTATCTCCCATTTCATGATTCAAATCTTATAGAAATGTATAGGAAGATTGCGAGTGCAAAATTCAAGTATCCGAATTCGTTCCCTGCTGCAGCGAGAAGTTTAGTGTCTAAGATGTTGGATCCCAACCCGATGACCCGAATAACCATTACGGATATAGTTAACCACCCATGGTTCACAACAGGTGTGGTTGCTGAACCATCTGTAATGGCTGCAGAACCAATGGTGTCTAGTCATTTGGAAGATAATGTGGAGGATAACAACTGTAACGCGTTTGACATCATCTCGTTGTCGCGAGGATTGAACTTGTCGGGTTTGTTTCACGACAATGGGGCAGATGAGACGGAGGTGAGGTTCGTGTTGAAGCAGCCTGCATCCGCCATATTTGAGAAGCTGGAGGAAATTGGGAAGGTGTTGAAGATGAAAGTGGTGAAGAACAATGGAGTTTTAGTTGAGATGAAAGGTTTAACAGATGGGAACAATGTTGATCTAGTGATTGATTTTGAAGTTTTGGAGATGATACCTAATGTTCACCTCGTTCGGGCCGAGCTGGTTGGGGGTGACAGACTCGAGTTTCGGGGGGTCGTGAATGATCATGTTAGACCGGCCCTTGTGAGCGCGGTATGAAGCCAGTGATCACGCTCGAGCTAGATTCAACCAATGGTTTGAAACTCGACTAGAGCGCGATAGATCAACTTAAAAGAAGCTCTATAACGTTCGCGAGTTTTACTGGTTAAGTGTTTTATAAATAATAACTCAAATTCAACACAAGTTGAATTTGAATACTTTTTTTAAGTCAATCCGAAATAGTTTACGGGTTAAAATTGAATTCGTTATACATTTAATTTGTAAGTTATAGTTTTGTACTCAAGTCATGAAGACTTGTATATAGAAAGATAATGAATCATTTTTTTAATAATAAACTAGTGATATTTTTATTTGACGATTGTTTTTTGATCTCTTATTTTGTTAATATTATTTTTGATTATGTGAGGTTTAAAATGGTTGAAGAGGGTACGCTCTAGAAACACGTTTTGTGGTTAATTATTATTGATTATGACTATGATATGTTGACTATTAAAAGAGGAGGTGTGAACCAACATACACACGTTTTTTTGTGGTCCGAAAGCTGCAATGAAAGAGAAAAGGACACAAGATGTGTAAATGAAGTTGGTGAGTTGGTGGGCCTAAAACTTGATTGTGAATGTGATATCACATTTGAGGATCTAAATATATTAGTTTTAGTTGAAAAAATTGTGTTTAAATAAGATTATCATAATCTATATTTATTTGATGTGTTCGAGTTTTAAGTTTTAGGAGTTGTAACGATCTTAAGCATGCTTACTTTACTACCTCTTGGCGGAATTCATCTCGAACTCTCATGACGTGACGTGCAAACTATCCTTTTTAGGACAATGTCAGAGTTTGTGTTTACCATAGTAGATGAAACAACTGCTATTTTCGGTAAAAAAAATTTGTTTTGCAAAAAGAAAGTCCTAAGTGCAACTCTTTCTGGACATGGTTTAGCATGCCTTCCTCTTCTTTCTTGTTATCATTTGTTTGATTATGCGTTTATGCAGTCGCTTTCCACTGAGGTCGACCACGTTTCAGTTATGACAAAATATGAAGTAAAGCCATCTTGACCCATAGTTGTAACCACTCGAGACAGAAAATAAGGGATTCCGTCTTAAAGGTCTTAACAGTTAGGGTTGTGAAATCTTTCACATACTCTTGGTTCATGTGTCGCTATGGTGGCGACGTAGGCACAAATACATCAAATGAGGCATGTGCACTATCATAACATTGGGCGAGTTTGTTTGTGAGGTTAAGTAACAGTTCTATCCGATTAATCCAAGCATGAAGTGAAAATCCAATTACGCACACTTCTATCCGGGGGAGCGCCCTTTAAATACCTACCCGTTGTCTTGATTATTATGGAATCTTCTATGATGTTTGCACCCTCCAAGTCTTGCTTCATCTTACACATAAAATTAATTCAACAACCCTTGCCTTGTTGTTGAATCTTCTATGATGTTTGCAGTCGTTTTATAAACAATGTTGGTTTTGGGACTCTAACTATCGAGGTAATGACAATATTGTTGCCACCTACGTTAACCATAACTTAGTTGCACTAAATTACCTAGCTACTAACCTAGTGAAACTTTTATATCAATCATGGAACTTGTTATCAGTCTGTTTTTTCAACTTAGCAGTCTCTTTTTAAATGGTAGCTTTCATATTGTCCTTAAGATCTACAAACTCCCTTCTTAACACATCTAATAGTTGGTGGGAATCATCGACTTTTGACCCTAATACAGTAGTCATACATGTTTGTGCATTTGCGACCTGTTTCTCTAAGGATTTATCCTTGGATGTTCCTTAGCTTTTCTATGCTCGCAAGACTATTCTTGACTGCGGAGCTAGCCTCCATGAGCAACATTTGCAACTAAATTCTTGTTGTCTCGATCGCCATAATAAATGAAGGTATCACATAATTATACTAGTTGCTAGGTAATTCACATCCTTCCAATTCTAGACAAGTATCTAGCTATTTTATAAGAATATCTAAGATATTTGTCAGGAAATATCTATAAATATTTAAGATATTTCTACTGAGAATCCACATTCTTGTTTGGCATCTTAAGGACTTAATGTACGATAAAGATGGGGAGGGAGAGAAACAAGAGAAAAAACACCTAACTATGAAGGTTTATGTTGAGCTGACGCAAAATAGAGAGATATATTACCATCTTTCAACTTTCTTTTTCTCTCTGTTACAAATGACCTTAGCATGTATATATGCACATATGCAAATGTATATATTATATATACATCTGCGTATACATAATTATATAAATGCATATATCTATTAGTTTCCATTAAATTTGTCTTATAATCTAAACGCAAATTTGGGGGCGAGGCATTACAAACACGTTAAATCATTAATCGGAGTTTTTTTATTTCCAAAACGGTGTTGGTGGAAAAACTATTTACCAAAATGGGTGTTTTGAAAAGTATTTTTCAAAATAGGTGTTTTATAAAACTTCTCTATTCTCACTTCTAATTCCGTTCGAAAAAGAATTTTTAAACAAAAATGTGCTTTAGAAAAAACATAAGGAAAAATGTCGTAATCTTTGTTATGTACTGCCAGAAAACATTTAAAATATTTTTTATATTAATATTTTGTCTTCTAGCTTTTAATTTAGTTCCAGTTTTTTTACTCATAATTTCTTCAGTTTTTAAATTCACTTTAAAAATATATTGCGAACTTAGATCAAAATTTTAAAATCCAATTTAATAAATTGAAATTCCATAAAAAAGATTTAAATAAATAAATTAATAAAAAGTTTTGTACTAAAAGTTTTTGAAACTCAAAATAAACTTATAATAACTTATCTTAAAAGTAATATTTTCTTTTTATTTTTAAATTAAAATAACAAAATCAAAACTAACTTAAAACTTTATATCAAATACCATTTATACCGCAACTCCTAACAAAATCGATGAATATCAAATAAATAGAACTTTTTTTTAATTTTAAAGGGTTCTTTATAGCCCAAAGATATTAAATTATTAAAATAATTAAAAAAATCAAGAAAGTTTTTATTGTTAGAAAAAGAATAGGAAAACTAAATTTAAAGCCCGAGTCAAAATAAAAAAGACATCAAAATTTTTTTCAGTGATAAATTAATTAAGAAAAAAGTTTTACCACATTTTACTTCTGTTTTGTTGATGAACATTTTTTAAATAGAAAAGTTTTTAATCCAATACAACTAGAAGTGAGAGAAAAAAAAATTTTAAAAAAACAACCATTTTGGTAAATATTTTCAGAAGTAAATAATTTTTCCACCTAACATTCTTTTGGTTAAAAAAACTCCGTTAATCGTTCTACATTGTCAGGTTTGTTTTGAGATTCAGATATGAGATGCGGGCGAAGGGAGAAGAGGGGAGGTCAACATTAGAGACCGAGGCTGTGAACGTGGTGATAATGTCGGCGACAGTGAGCCAATGGTGGTGGCTGGAACCACAGGGTAGCAACATGGAGAGGTGATATTCATACTCGTTGGTGACGTCCGTGAGCCCCCGCCACGCTAGAGCCAAGTTGGTGTCCGTGGGGTGGCGGACGCTGCACTATAGATGCTCTAACGGGATAATCGCAATGTGTATTTCCTTATGTCCGGACCAATGGCTAATGATAGTTAAAAAGAAACTATACACAACCAACTTTTACAGGGATAGGATATAATCAAGTCTACTTCTAACAGCTTATATAATCTACTTTTGTCACACACAAGTCAAGTAACATAGTTTTTATCATCATAAACAAACAAATTAAAGATATCCTAGAGTTATACTTATATCAAATCATAAACATATAAACTTCCTAATCAGTGGTGCTTCAAAGGCCTGAACTTACAGTATGTTTCTTCTTCTTCTTCTTGCTCGGCTTCGTTACCAAAAACGCTATTCGACCAAATCCAAACTTCTTTCTCTTTCCCGAAAGGCTAGTACCGCCTCTGCAGCCATCAACGCCACTGGCAACACCACGGCTACCACTATCATTTGACGGTTTACTCAACATTTGAGCCAAAGAAACCTTCCTTTTCACGTCGCCTTTCCCATAATACTCTTCGGTCAGAAGCAACTTCCGGTTCAAAATCTGCCCAATCGACATCGTGGGCGCCAAAATAGGACCTGCTACAGTCCTTCCGAAATGGTGCCTGTTCGCGTCCAACAAACGAGTGTCGCTCCTGCATGGCGAATTCTTGAACTTGGTTGAGTTTTGAACTGTTGACTTTCTTCTGTGACCATGATTCGATCGCCACTTTCTTAGAGCTTCTTCGGCTTTTAACTTATCAATATTAGCAGCTTCTGCTTTACTTAAAGCTTCTTCTAAAACCCTTTTACTGTGTTTCACTTCTTTTGTTGCTTCCTCTACCTTATTCAAGATCTCTGACTTATACAGCTCTGATTCGTTGTCTTTGACCGCCGATGCATTGACTTCTCGAGTTGTACTTTCATCAACCTCTTGAGCTTTCGATTTTAAACAAGAATATTCGTCAAACGAAAGGGTTACACCTTCACCTTCTGGTACATCTTGACTTTCTGAGATTGACTTCATCTCAAATCGCGCAAGAGCTTCACTGGCTCTAGCCGCTTCCTTCAACTTTCTAGCAGCGATTAATCGGATTTCAGCTGTTTTTAATCTTCTTTTAGTTTGCTTGATTTGATTCATTGATCTTAAAACTTCAGATTTTGCTACCTCTCCTACCTTCTTAAACTCTTCTGTTTCAGATGTCAACCTATGCAGCTCCCTTTGAAAGTCAACCTCTTTCAAACTCGAAATCTTTGAACAATTTGAAGATAATCTCCTACGGGTTTCCTCAAGTTCGAATCTTTCTTTCTCGATCATCTTCTTGTATCTTTCCACAGTTGCTCTAATGTCAGCAAGATCATTTGTTGTTCTTGTCAAGTTCAGTTTAGCTTGCTTCAGTTCCATCAAGATCAAACCTGGAGCTGAAGACGAACACATCAAACTCGCACCAGCTGACCGCATATCAATCGCAGTTTCATCATTTACATCTCTTGATTCTTTCAACTGATTATTGACTGCAGCTGCTTCCTTCTGTAATTTGACTTTTAACTCTTCAACAACAGTTTTTGTTGCTTCAAGTTCTTTCAAGACTTCAAGTGTTTCCCTTTCTTTCACCATCAGATCATTTGCCAACTGCAGAGCCTTCTCTTCTGCTTTTGCTGCATCAAACTCTTCATCACTACCATTCTGCAATCAAATGAACAGAATGGTGAACACATAATCAAATCCAAAAGTCAAATGTCATCTTTAAGTTTGACTTATAAGTCAACACTTCTCTTCTAGGTACAGTAAGTCAATTAACATATATAAAAAATAAATTTATTCGTAATTACATGTTCTAAATGGGCCAATAAGTCAAAAAAAACAAAATTTTAAAAGGTCCCCAAACTATCTCTTGATAATTACATGTTCTAGAATCCACTCAGTGCACCTGAAAGACTCATAACAACAAACAAGAACCAAAGCTTCAAACTTTTTAGCCCAAATTTCAATTTTTTGTGACCAAATTGAAGAAACTTTACAAAATGATGATAAAAATGTATAAAAACAATAACACACAGAAAATATGAACAACTGAACATATATACATACAGACATTAGACATACAAAGAGAGTGATAGAAATGGACCTTATGATGGGGTTTCCAGAACCCGACTCCACCGAATCGGGTCACAGCCTCCTTGACCGACTCAAACGGTGCTGACGTGTCGACTTCACCTCTGACGCCACCGCCATTGTTAAGGTTCTGGTCGGGACCCGTTTCAAGAAACCCGGGTCCGAAATTGTGATCCGAATCGAGGGGTTCCATGGGTCGAACTGAAATTGAACAAAAAAGGCCGTAGATTTCAATTGGGGTTTTGATTGTTTGAATGTTAGATGAAAAAAGGGGTTAAATAGAGATGGAAGATGAGAAGTGAGAGTGAAGAAAGAGTGTAACGTTATTATTATCTTGGCAAAAGTGAACAAACGGCTCAATTTCCCCCACAATCAAGCCAAAAATAGCTTTTGCTTCCATAAATAGTTTCTAGATATTAACAAATAATTTTTATTTTTAAAAATTTTGAAATGTGAAAACATGCTGGTGACAAAAAGAGGGAAAGAGTGGTAGAGCCGAGCTCAAACCTTAAAATCTTTCGTAAGAGAAGGAAGGGTGTCAACCAGCCAGACTAAATTCGTTTTTTTAATGATTCTAGACAAAAAAAGAGACAAAAAAAATGAACGTGGCAAGCGTTATTCACGCTTTGCTAATCATTAGTAATAGACAATTGTACATATATTAATTTATATGAGTTTAATATAAATTGTTGCATTGTTAACATCCCCAAAGGAAGGCTCGTTAGGTGGCCGCGAGATTATGTGGAACTATTCATTGGAGGACGAACATCGAAAGAGACGTCTATGAAGGGGAAATCCTTCTATAAGGGCAGGCTTAGCGGAATTCGTAAGAGCAAAGAAGAGAGAGTGTGTTTGTTGAATTTTGGAAGGAAGGAAAAAGAGAGACGAGAGTGGGAGATGGTCTATCGGGACAGTGTCAACATTGATAAGCATGTCCATCCCTCCCATTTAAGATGGTTTGATATCTATCTTTCTCCAAATTGTGATATGTTATGGGTTACGTATTCTTGAGTTTAGGGTTGGTTCAGAATTTAAGATTAAAGTGCACATGTTACAAGAGAATGAAGCGTGTATTATTATAATGAAGTATAATAGTTAAATGGAAAATTATATTTAATAGAATTAGTAAATATGATGTATTTAAATGTTTTTGTTACGTGTATATACTATTATGACTTTTAGTTAGTTTTTTTTGAAATGACGATTACAATTCGGGTTCAGTGACATGCCTATTTATAACACAGGTATGTCTATGCCTCAATCGTTAGTTTGACGCTTGAGGATAGTGCCAACCCATTTCAGGAGGAACCCGACTAGCTCGTAAAACCCACTGACTTGCATATGCCTGGAAAGTTCATTGGCAACCCCTATTAATATTTAAAAGATTTTTGCATTGAAGGGGGATTCAAACTTGTCATCTTAAGGTCATATATCTCTTATCTACGTCAGCTGATGCTAGTGGACCAAATAATGGCGGCAATAGCATTAAAAAAGAACTTTCAAGAAACTAGCAAAAGTGATACATAATACAGTTAATAACATATAATGAAGAATTACACCAATCAATCCAAGACAAGTTGAAAATTGTGACTTTTAGTTTAGTTGTTTTAATATCATGGATGTTTAGTTGACATATGATTTTTAGTCGGTTTAAAAGAATGTTGTAAAACATAGTGATGTAATATTCTAAATGATCATAATTTTCGAAATAAAGAAACTACAATATTCAGTCGACAATCTAGAAAACGTTGCATGTTTGGCTAAAAAGTTACGTTTCTCCGGCCAACCGGTTGCACCAAAATTGGTTGGTTTGGCCCCAGTTTCAACATTCTAACAAATTTCTTGTTGTTTGAATTGATCCTAATTCTTTAGTATATGAGGTTTCATTCAAAATTTATGGTATTTTAGGGTTAAATTAAGATTTTAAAATATTTAATCGGGTCTGTTATATCTAATAAAAGAATACTAACGATGTCACGTGTCACTCTCCGGTGCATCTCACTCTTTTGTTATTGTCTAAACTCATTTACCCATTTAGTTTTTATATGCGGATCTTATGACCTGTTCTATATGATATGTTTTCTAAGAAAAAACCCTAATTGTGATCTCCGTAAAATCTCGCACATGCTCGTCACTTTGTTCCTGTGGTCAACAAACATCAACAGATCCCCTTCACTATCGTCGATGCGATTAATGACCTTCTAGGTTTGTCTTCGGAGATCCTTCAATGTGATCAATGAGAAATGTGTATAATAACACAGTCACCTTTAATAAAACACCATAATAATATAGTATAAATTATATAAGACCACAACTATATCACGCATTGTCGTAAACCTTAAAGTTTTTTTTTCATTTCTAAATAGAACATATATAAAATTGTGCTTTATGTTATGTTATGTTATACTTTTTCCGACAAATAATTACGTATAGAAAAATTAGTTTAACTTAAAAACCGGTTGAAGTAATATTAAATGTAAAAAAGTCAATACAAGAAATGAAGTTGTTTAATAATCAGATGATCAAATGGCAAAAAGAGATTGATTTTTATGGTTTTAAGCTAACAAACTGTTTGTATGATCTTACTGTTTTTTTATATAAACTTTTATAGAAATAGAAAATATCTTTTTTTAAACTAACCATTCTAGTAAAACTCAAATCAAATACAAATTCTTTGATGTTGATTTATAACTAATTCAACTTATGTAATCAACTTTTATGATGGAGAATCGGATATTAGATTATTAGGAGATTTGTGGTTTGGGCTTTCCGCTGGGCTAAAAACCATATAGGAAATCAATAGGAGAGAATAAGGTCCAAAGGTATAAGAATTTTAGCATGTGAATTCAGACGATAGGGCTCAATGGCTCATAGTGATTTGAAGATGAAGATGAAGAAGATGGTGAAAATGAAGATCTAGGGCTGGTATGGGGGTATTTATACCCAGCCCAAGTTTGCAAAATTACATGTTTAGTCCCTGCACTTAACCTCCGAGTTTTCCCAAATTTGGTTCGGTTGAAAATCGACTTTATTAGATGTTTTATATTAATTGCAAAAGTACATTTAATGTTATTATAACTTAAGAAATGGTTATGTTAAAAACATTTAATATATATATAAAATGATATATTTGACGGTTTCGAAAATGAAAGTTTTAAAAGTCTTTTAAGGTTGACATCGGATCATAACGAATGCACACACAATGATAATAATGCACACATGATATCCACATAAAGAGTCAAATAAGGATGAGGAATGATCGATCGAAGAATAGATAACGGACAAACACGTTAATTGACGGACCTTAAGGTGACGGATGTCACAATGATCTAAATAGGAGAAATTATAAAACTACTTGGGATATAATTTGAAAGACCTTTGCATAACTCAATTATTCCTCGGCGTGTTATTGATCTGTCCAACAATTTTTTTTAAACAGTAAATTGGGATCAAATAAAAACTAACAAGATGCTAAAAATAATATAAGCACCAAAAAGATTAATAAGAGAATATAACACTTTGATTACATATAACAATTTTATGCATCCATTTGTGCCAAGCCACCCTAATCATATCCAATTCAACAATCAAATCCAACCTCCTTATTGTTTTGTATTTGGTTATTTCTAGCCCTCTAAATAGTTCAACAAACGATCATTTGATGGCTTGGACACACATCTTTTTCCATTACCATCCACCGTTTCATGTATTTGTATCAAAGGTTTGTAATGGGGCAAGCCGTGACGATATGGTCATGATTTTCTGACAACGTACCCCTCGCATAATGGACAAACGAGAGTATGAACATTTATACCTCTTTTTGAGATAGTCGTGCAGGTAGGAACTCTGTCTTGGTTTGCACTCTAACATATTGTCCAACAATTAATCTACATTCATCAAACGACAACAATTTTATTATAGACAAGTTTTATTCGCTAAGCATGCATATGGTTGTCCAAGTGCTAACAAAGATCCTTAGGACTATAATGTGAAAAGACTTTAATGTTTGAAATTCATGAAAGATTTTTTATAAGAAAAAGAAGAAAGTATACTAGTTTTACATAAAAAATGTTAAGATACTTTTATAAGAAATAATAGAAATTATGTTGTTTTTTTATATATTTGTTCAAAATATCACCTTAACAAGAAAACTATTATATATTCAACCGCTCAATATAAGGCAATAGTAATCATAATACAATGCAAATGATTTTTGACTATATTGTGAGATTATTACTATTTTGTATTATATCCGAAATGTGCATTTTTTAGAATAGTTAAGCTTATAACTTGAGAATAACTAAAGTCATCACTTTACTAAAAAGAATTCTATTAAAAAATACAAAACAAACTTTTTTTAAATCGACAATTCACACACTAATATAAGATACTCCAAGTTCTATAACATACCTAATTGTCTAATATATATAAACTAATTATTGACAAAGCTTGAACACTTATCATGAAAACAAGTTTCACCAATTCACCACTACAGCTCTAATCACTTTACCAAGCCACACCCCTAAATAATAACAAATATGGAACTTGATTGCAATTTGTTTCACCTACCCTTGTTTTGTGTGATGTATATATTAAACTTTAAAGCCAACATAATTCAACTAACTCATTTAATTGGGTACATTGTCAAATGATATTTATTACATACTTCTCTCTCTGGGCTTCACAATATTAAATCTTACATTCATACTAACAAACCAATCGATTGAACACATTCCTTCAAATGCACACACGTGTATATGTATGCATACACACATCAAAGGACATGAAGCTCAATAGTACCAATGTTTTAAAATATCGTTCCTCCTAAAGTCTCATTATGAGCAAATGGAGTGAATTTAAAATTACGTTTGCAGATGTATGAGCTAGCCATTCAAAAATAAATAAATAACTAGATATGTTCCCCACGCGTGTTGCACAGGGAACTACGAAACATGGATAAATTTTAAAACATGAATACAAAAACACATCATAGAATATCACTACACTTGTGATCCGTTTTCTTTAAAAAAGTGTTTGGTTTGTAACGGCAAAGCTTATGTTACAAAACAATCCCTTCAAAAACCTACCAGGACATTTCTGTAATTTCATTCAAAGCAAAAGCTCTAATCAAATTAATCACCACCACCTAGATCTAAGGATTTTGTGGCTAACAATCAAAGTTTAGTGGCAAAATTACAAATTAAATGTACCTACATTTGTTATTTATTTCATATATATATATATATATATATATATATATATATATATATATATATATATATATATATATATATATATATATATATATATATAGGGTCAGGTTCTTTACAAAACTCACTTTTAAACAAGAACTCAGAGAACTAATATTAACCATTGATTGTTTTGATCAACGATTGTTATTAAACAATATTAAAAATGTAAACTAATAGATTATTTAATGAGTTTAAATTAGACAAAAGGGTATAATAGTAATTTATTATCTTATTTCTCTCTCCAATTAGTTGACTACTAGTTAGTTATTTTTTATCTTTCATCTCTCATATCTACAACAATTATATATGTATATTAATTCATAATACAAACACTTCAAAATAAATTTATCATTATATTTTTCATAGATATAAACAACATGAACTCTAAAGCTTTTATTATCAAAAAGTAACGTAAATTAACATATGTGTAAATTTTATGGAACATGTTTTCATATTATTTACACATGCGAATATTCATATTCATGATACATATTTTAAACTAATAATTATTTACATATGTGTAAATTTTATACTAATATTTTATATTAAAATGCATAGTTATACGCTATTTACATATGCGTATATTTTTAAATAGAGCGTCAGTTTTCATATACGTAAATGATTTATATAAGTGTAAATTGAGTAATATATATTTATACACGAGTAAAAAAAATAAAAAGATTTCTATACCAAAAGTGTTTAACTTATATACATATATTTACACAAAATGTTTACAGATTTGTAGATAACAATAATTCAAGTTTACCCACAAGAAAGATAGATATTTACATATTATATTAAATTGACCAATCTTTTGAATGAATTAAACAAGTAATGATTTGTCGTAATTGAAATAAGTATAGCAGATTATGATGTTATTCATTGGAATTTAGATAGCTCAAATGAATAACTAGTCAAAAAATGATAAAGGAAAAACTAATATTCTAATAAGAAAAACTTTTAGAAGTTTAATAACACAAAAGAGGAAAATATATTATCGCAAGATTCAAGCAATTGAAGAGTTTTTTGAAATAATTCATGATGCAGTTTTCAAGAATTTATAAACATAAAACATATGCTAAACCAATCAAATAAAATAGGTATTTTCTTCATGGATTCTACTAATAACATGGATTGACTCAACCGGCGGCAGCACCATTTATCGCCGACTAAGAAAAGTAGGGCCTAACCTCTTTACCCAAGCATTTGGTTGAAGCAATCTTCATCAATACTGCGTGATATTTCAATTCCTCCGAAATACTTATATTTCATAAATCAGATTTGAAAATCAATTGAAATTCCTAATTATAAGGAGTTAAATCAGGGAGTTACTAAGTTAAAATATTTGTTAATTTACCTTAATGTCCTTTATTATAAAATTAATATAAAATAAAAATTATATAGATCAATGGCTAATATTGGTTCTCGCAGTTCTCACGATCTTTAAAAGTTTTGAAAAGATCCTGACCCTATATATATATATATATATATATATATATATATATATATATATATTTCTTTGTTAGATTACAAATTCTAATTAATTTGAACTCGAAGTAGAATTTAAATTCACTTTGAAAAAGCAAAATTCGATTAACCCAAAAATTAATATCATCAGATAATTTTAAAATGGTTAGGAACTCTTAAAGAGTCTCCTAAAGGTAACATGGAAAACTTGAAATTAAAATTGATACGTCTTTTTGTAACGAAATAACATAGAAAAATAGACATTTGTTTTGTACGATTGAGGTACAAATGTTAACCGCAAACTAGTATGTCAACTAATTAATAGAAAAATAGAAAAAATAATTATCTTCACCTTTCGAAGAAGTAATAAATCGTGTAATAGTATACCTCACTATTTTATGTGCACAATATTAATTAGTTGGCTTTCATTATCATGCAAATTTATGTTTGTGAGTTTATGTTTGTGTGAAAATTAGAAAAGGTCACGAAGGATGATAGTTTAGAAGAGTTGAAGGCATGAAGATAAATAAAATAGAAGAGTTGTATATATGTATAGTGATTTTTAGGGGAAATATAACAGTTGGAAATTTGAAACTTCAAAAATATGGCTGATAAAAATTATGAATTTCTAAATATAGGCTGAGGGGGTTATACCGTTATAGCCTTAGAACTTTGAAAATTTAAAATATTTAAAAATATTAATATATAATTTTAAAATATATGCGTGTAAAAGAAACTTTTAATAATATTTTTAAACCTTTTAACATGTTTGTATATATAAAACAGACTAGTTAAAAAAATAAAAAATCAAAACGCAAGCTAGCCCCCGCCCAAGACTCATTCGACACCATCCTCTTCACCATGGACACATACCACATACGCCACACTCGATAAAGCCATACGTCCCAAAAACGGCCACTGCGGCCCATAAACGTCCACAAACACCCGCAGTGGAGATGTTGCAATCACGTTATCATTTGATTTTATCCTTATGTACATGTAAAAGTAAATCTTAAAAACAAAACTACTAGACAATTATGAATTAAACAAAGAAATCTTTAGCCTTTATCATACAACAATTAACAACCTTTGATATAGACCCCACAAGAAGAAATAAAAAAATCATGATCAATATATATATATGAAAAATAAATAATTGTCCAAAATCAACTGAAATATGACTATAGGACCATCTAATGTTTTCTTATTTGAATATATACATATCCTCATTATTCATAACATGCATGTATACTTCAACACACACACACACACACACAATCTCTCTCTCTCTCTCTCTCATTACTTCTTCTCAACTCAAACTGAAAGATGCTGAACACTAGCAGCCCAGATTTTTCACAAAAGCCCCTGAAGATCAAACAAGATGACAAATTCTTCTCCAAACTTCTCTCCAAAGAGAATTCAGCAGCAAATCCTTCATTCAGAGTCTACTATGGCAATGTTTCAGGTTCAGTCCCTTTCACTTGGGAAATTCAACCTGGTACCCCTAAACATCACTTCTCTGACAATTCAGTCCCTCCACTTACTCCCCCTCCTTCTTACTACTTCTCAACTCCTAATAATAATCAAACCAAATCCACTAAGAGAAAATACTACCCAAGATCCAAATTCCTCTACAATCTCTTGTTCAACATCAACGGGGGTAAGAAACGACACGTGGCACCATCCTCACCGTCTTCTCTATCGTCGTCATCATGGTCATCTTCAATGAGTAGTGTCAATGGGTACAGGTCAAGACGGCGTCGTTTCATGAGCTTTGGATCTTCGTTCGATGAAGGAAGCATGTATGGTGGTGGATCTCGTATGGACGGTGGCGGTAGTGGTGGTGGTGGCGGTTCGTATACGGTTGTGATCATGAAGAAAGCTTTCTTGTCGATTGTGGGACGTAGATCTGAGTAAAATCATGCAAAAAGCTTCATGGGGCTTGAAACTTTGAATTATGTCTGTTTTACTGCTAGAAAACTGAGTATTTGTGAACGTGTATTATGTTGCAAGTGTTCGGTTTTCTAGCAAGTGTTTCTTTTTTTATGTCATGTGGTTCAGACAAAATCTTGGGTCTAGTTAAGTTACTAATGCATAAAGTACATGTGATGGTGCATAATGTATAAGTACAGATTTGAGATAAGAAAAGGTTATCTTTACCTTGTAGATTGTTAGGTTGGTTTGGGGTGTTTAATCAAAAGATATATGTAAATCTTGTTTGTCAACTCTATATTGTAATTATTATTCAAGTGATATTTGTTTTATTATTGCAATTAGTATTGTTTGTTGTTTATAATAAAGACATGCATGGGATATACAAATTATCATATCAAGATCAAAAATTGCTTCAAATCTTGGGTGCATATCTTTTTGTAATATTGTTAGGGTTGCATCCATCTAATTTACCTAATTTTAATTTTAATAATATAATACAATCTTTATTTTAAGTTATTACTTATTACAATCATATAACAACCAAATTGAATCTTTCAGCTATTTGATTTGTGATCAGGAAAATGATCACAATTTCTGTCAACTCTTTTTTCATGTTATTACTTATTACTATCATATAACAACAATCTTTATTTTAAGTTAATACTTATTACAATATATAACAAAAATCTTTATTTTAAGTTTTTCTTTAGGAAATTTATCAGAAAAACGATCAGAATTTCTGACAAATCTTTTTTTACGGAAATTTTAGTCGGAAAAAAGTTACTTTTCTTGAAAAGTAGTGTCAATAGGGCATATAAACTATTTTTAACGACAAACTTACATTCACTGAATCTATTTCATTTATTGGTTAATTTTCACTACCGGAAAGGATATCATAAGCATTTTGATATCATTAAGCTGAAATAAAAGTAATTAGGTTTAAAATCAGAAACCATTTTAGTGAAATTGTAAAATATAATTTTATAATACGAAATAGATTCCGGTTGTTTGTAACACTAGTGGACTTTGAATTTCGTAAAACCTAAAGGAAAAAAAAGTAACATTGTCATTTTACACCCAAAATCGTAAATAATAAATAAACTTATCGTCCATTTCATTATAGACTGTTATATATGTAAATGTGATGATACTTTATTATAAGTTTAACTTTTACTACCATTCTATGATATCATATAAGAAAATAGCAATATAAGATATGTTTTCACAAAAACAATTGCATAAAAAAACAATTTTTAATATTTAATTTTTGCGTTTTGAGGACCATAACTCTTTCGTCCCCTCCAAGATAACCAAATCGGCTCAATCTTTCGCAATAAAAAAACATGGTTTATAGATAGCGACCACACTTAATTCGTCCTCCAAAAATATCTAACAAAATAAAACATGGTTTTATGTAAACAACAGGCCACTATCTGGCCGTTGAGAAAATCGGCAAGTCATTAAAAGTATAGAATCCGATTAGGTATTATCGTAAGTAATTAAATTAAGCGAAAACTACTAGAAAACTAGACATTTGTGACAATTGTTTCTGTTGCAAATCAGTGGCAATTTCAGCTGCCAATGTCTCCACCGGTATTAAAGCTATTAGAAATTCCTAGACTCACCACTTATTAAAACTTTATTAATTTTAAACAAATAATGTGTTTAGAATATTGTTCGTGTTGATACATTTATGTTGTCTCTAAATATGTAACTTGTGTTAAGATACACTTTATGTATGGTTCTATAGGACCATGTACCTAAGTCTTAGCATTTTAATGCGTGTTGGCGCGTACAAGCAACAACCACTACATGATCAGTGAAATGAATATGTATGAAAATTACCTTTTTTTACGGACAATTCTTATTACCAGAAAAAGAATTATACAAATTTACAGATCACAGGAAACCAACAATTATTTATTCAACGATACACCATTTACCATTAAACTATCTCTGAGGTCCAGTGCAAAGTTTAAAGCAGTAAGTAGTACGGAAAGCCATTGGCCTTCTGGTCCAACGGTATGATTATGATGGTTATAGTTTGGTATCTTTTAGGTCTCAAGTTCAAAACCTGACTCAAAGGGGGTTTTGATGGAGTTCTTGGATGAGTCAAGACTGAAGTGTCAAAATCAGTATAAACAGTTGAAATCTCGTCTAAGAAAGACTCACTCGAGCATTGGGGATAATTTCAAACGCTGTTAAAACAAATACTAGGGAGACTGAGTGGGTCACAATATGGTTAATGGTGGCGGTGGGTGAGGTCCCAAAAAGATTGCTCAATTTGGGTTAAATTAGTCATGTTTACTCAATTAATATTTAGGTCGAGATATGAACATGTATTTTACAAAAAAAGATATTAAATAGGATTTTATATTATATATTTCTTTGTAATCATCTAAAAAGAATCGGCTTCCAATCAAATTTTTTAATATTAAAGTAGACAAACCAGCTACTTACGTTATACATATATGTTCGTGGGGCTAGTAACATTTAATTAGTAAGTACACAACATGAGTTATTAAAATTTGGAAAGATTGTACTTGATATGTAGTATCTCATTCTAAAATAATTATTGTATATTTAGTTACTGAACATAATCAAAACAAATTATTGCAATAGGCTAGCGATATTAGAATAACAAGTATCACCTACACCAATGATTTGTTGATAATTACAAACATATAAACATCGGAAGTCACCAAAAGCTTTCTAAAAGCCTATTGAAAAAAAAATTATGTGAAACATTTATCTTTAATATGTTAGCGATCTCATATATTTAGTCATATATATATATATATATATATATATATATATATATATATATATATATAGGGGAGGGATCAAATGAGAACTATTTTTATTCGTGAGAACTTTAGGAACCAATCTCAACCACTAGGTTTCAATGGCAAAATTGTAATTAACAAAAACATATTTAAAAATTTTATAAATCAAAAAATAATATAAAAATAAAAAAAATAAAAACACAAAAATGTTCCCCTACTTTCCTTCTTTCATAAAAAATTAAAAAAATATATAAAAAATAAAAAAATTCTCGTTTTTTAATGAAATTCGTTTTACACATGTGTAAATCCAGTACTACACATGTGTATAACTAGATTTACACATATGTAAACAATGAATGTACGATTTTTTTTAGAAAAGTATATCAATATGGTAGGTGTTGGAAAGATAAAAAAATACTGAATTTTATGGTGAATTTTTTTGAAAAAATGATGTCGTGAAAAAAAGTTATGAACGTTTTAAAAAAAATGGGGAAATGACATGTTATTTGCATGTGATAAAAAATGAGTTGCTGAAATTGGTTCCTAGAGTTCTCACAAAAAAAGGTGGTTCTCATTTGAACCCTTCCCTATATATATATTAAAACGGTTAATCATCTTATACATTTACATGACAGGTAACTTGCAACCATCAAAACCATCACAAAAAAGGACTTATGATGGAGAACCAGTGTTGTAAAAGATAGGTGCAAGTCGAAAGCTCTGGTACTAACGGACGATTGATTAAGATTAATCATATTTGAAGTTTTATATGTAGTTTTTCGAACTTATATATATACACATCAATATGAATATAACACTTGAAAGTTCACATAAGTACTTCAACGTTTACATAGTATAGTTCAAACATAAACAATTAAACGTAAACATAACAAATAAGTATTTAAATACTCAAACATTAACATATCAGTTCAGATACTTTGAAAATCAAACAGTTCACATTTGATCATCGTCATGTCCCGTATTGTTCAATGATTTGAACACCATCTGGCTCGTATTTAACCTCCGCATCTATATCCTCCTCGTCCTCCAACTCAAATTCTTCATCTACAAGTTCTCTCATAACAATCGAGTCAAGTTAATAGGTTAAAACAAAGTTCCTTTCCTTTGACCGATTAGGCCCGATTTGGCTGAATAGGCCCATCTTTGACTGCCTATCAGTTTTATTGGCCGATTAGGTGAAATCTTAACTATTGACAATGATTACCTGTTTATCAGCGATTACTCACAGATTAATCCCAATTTTTCATCAATCAACTATATATATTTCATTGCCCCTTTCTACAATAATTCAATATGTTTGGATTATGAAATTACATATTTAGCCTTTAATAATGAAACAAGCCTACATCCATATTATTAAATGCAAAGAGGAAGATTGTTAGAAGTTGCTTTCGTATTGTTAAATTGGACTCATTGTATCTTCTTTTATTGTGTCTTTGTTGTTGCTATTAAATGATTGTGAAGATGATGGAGGGAAGCTTCTTCTTACCTCTCAAATATTTAAAGCTTCGTTTCTGTCGGTGGCATCACAATTAAAAAAAATATCGTCTAACATGTAATGACCTAACATGTGACCACAATCTATACTTTAATCTTTTCTAATTAATTAATTATTAATTAATTTTAGGATGAGTGTGATAACATCCACATATTAGAATAGTAGAATACATAATTTCTGCAAGGGACCAATGATTTATTTAATTAATATACGTGACATCAGAGTTTTACACTTAATTGTCTAGTTTAATACATCTTTATCATGCTAAACATGTTGACAATGTAAAACAATGATTTACATTTTTTCTAATTTTATTTTTTGCTTTTGAATAGATTTGTGTATTACATATATGTTACTATATGTGGTTAGATGATTAATATATTAATTGGGGTTATTATAATAATCTATATTATGATTAGAGATTATTTGATTAGACTTTTTTATATTACGGACGGTACTTTTTAATATTTAAGTGAAACATAGAAAATGTTGTGGTGACAACTTATATAAGTGAAACATTGACAATATATTGTATTGTATGCATTGATTACTATAACATGTGTTAGTAATTAAATTTAACGTACACATTAACAATTACACTATATAGGTGTTCTTAGTATAACGTATGCATTATGATTACACTATATGTGTTAATGTTACTAATTACTTTAGTGCATACACTGAATATGCATTCTTAGTATATTGTAGCATCAATGATTACGTTACATGTATTACTGATTATACTTTCATAAAAGCATTGATGACTGCCCTATACTAAGAACGCATGTGTAATATAAAGCGTGCATTAAACAGGTAAATGCAAGGTTCTTTTCAACGTCATAGTACGAGTGAGATGAGGATGTTTCCATTTGTATTTGCTTCAAGGTATGTGTTTATTACCGATTGATTGTTTAAAATAAATAATTCTGGCATGATATATAGTGTTATATATCTATAGGTGTTTAAACTAAAATGTCTTTCCAAGATTTTTAGCCTTTATAAAATTACAGATGATTACTAAAATAAAAGCACACTGAAATTGTAATACAACATAGTCTTCAAAATATTTAAGAGCCTCTAGTGTAGTGTTTTCTCCTAATACATGAAATAATGATCAAACACTAGACACCAAATAAAAGTTAAAGAAATCACACTAATCATTTAACATCTAAAAGTGAATATTATTATTGGAAATGCAGTCATCTTTAACTAATTCCATTGATAGTTCATCAGAAATCGCAATACCCATGGTTTAACTGCCGACGAAATTCACGAAACCGTCAGTCGGTGAAAGTCATCTGTTTTATAATATGTTATATATTGTTTGTCTTTAATCACCCTCCATAATGTTATCATTCAACGTAGGCCACTTATCTAAATTTGTCTATGTTTCTGTCAATTTCAATACACAGGGTACAAATTGAGATAAAAATGTATTATTTTTGTAGTGAATCGAAGGACTGAAAGTGATATATAGGAGTAACAGAACAGTAATGCAAAGATATATATATTATTTATTTGATATTATCAAAGTGTCGGTTGCCAATTTAAACTCTTTCATGCATGTACCCATGACAAGTGACAACGTGGCCAATATATTGGATAGATAAACTAAAATAAGCAATTAGTTATTACCAATTATTTTAAAAATTAATTGCAAATAATAAAAATACATTTTTTATAATGGCTCTTAATTTACTCTTATTCGGTATTTTATACCTGCACCTTGTAATTTAGACTTTCAACCTCTAGGATAGATAGGAGACACATAACATCAGATCTCCTTTTAAGACGATAAAAAAGTACGCGAGAGTTACAGATGGAGGTGTTTAAAAAGCTTACGTCTCGCTTGAAGTCGACTTGTTTGTAAATGAGCCAAACCTGAGCCAAGGTTAGCTCGGCTTGTGGGTTGCTTGTTAGTTGGCTTATTAGATCACTCGCTATCTCAATTCAATTAAAGCCTAATTATATTCTATATATTACATTTTATAATGAAAAAACCAAAATATAAAAATATAAAGAGTGATTATAGTTTTGACATGTTTTTTTTTTTTTCCACCCATGTAATACATGAGCTCTAACATATTATATGAATATATGTAATGAATAACACAATGAATATTTTTAAAATATAAACAATTTGGCCCGCGAACCAAACCCATCATTTGAACTCGTTAAAATAAGTGAGTCGAGCCCAAACCGACGACCCTGGCTCGACTTGTTTACAACCCTTCCCCAAGTTAAGATAATAAATACAAGTTCTTATAAGGAAACTTCTAAATGTATCAATAGAATGTAATTTCTGTTTGCTAAAATAAAATGATTAAAATTAGTGGATTTTAATAGTTAATGATTAGTAGTTAAAAAACTACTCCTTAAGTATAAAAGGTTAAAAGCCATGTATAATATCGGATAACTTACTCTTTAGAATCGTGTTATCGAAACTTAATAAATACCAAGACAATGAAAGAGATACTAAGACAATAAAAGAGAAACTTGATATTTTTAGATACTCTAATTAATAATCTCTTTTGAAAAAGTAGACCAATGAACGTGAACGATCAAACACAAAAAAGCAACTCTACTCCCATGATTTTCTTATGTTTTTTTGACAAAATAATTCATTTATTAACATATAATTTCCTTTTATCTTTAATAACTTGTAATATCTAATACTTTTAAAAACTCTAATTCATTTATTAACATGTAAGGGCTTGAATTAAAATATTAAAAGGGCCTAGTTTATATATTTTCATTAGTTTTATACTTTTATACTTGCTAGTAGGCCAAATTTAACTGGGCCTATTCATCGCTGGGCCAAGCCCAGATCCACTCATTTGATTGTGTTTAATAATGGGGTAGTAGAACACTAGAAATGAAGAAGTCTCATTTTTAAATTTTGATTTTACTATGATGTTGTTAGTGTATAAATGGGTTCCAATCTAAACCGTTTCGGTTTGGTCAATGAAAAGTTAAAACCCGCTTCGGATTGATCATGCTCAAGCTGATTGAACTCGGGTTCGATTTTTGGGACAAAGGTTAACAATAGTTCCCTAGTTGAACTAATGCATGAATATCCGTTTTAAAACCAAAATAAAATAATAATAAAAAGATCAATTTGAATCCTCATCATCGTTGTTGTCATCATCATCATCTTCATCCTAGTCTTTGTCTTCGTCTTCGTCATTGTCCTCTTCCCCTTTCTCGTGATCAGTATCTTCATCGTCATCTTTGATCTCCCTACTACCACCACTCTTCTTCTTTCCCTTAATTTTATTCTTCTTATGCTCATTGTTAACCTCATAAAGAATTACAACGAGTGCAACAACGAGCACGTAATCAGCGTTTGGATACACTAATATCCTATATGTGTGTCCATATGTGCGCGTCAAAAATGACCACATTGCACAAACGTTATTATTTTATAGCGCTGAATACGTATAATAAAGCAATATTTTTTTTACCTGCGCGAGGATAGTAGATCCATCATATGAGTAAACCATGCCGAAGCTTTTCTGCCCGTCTCTTGCAATCTTATAATCACCATCGACTACCTATTTCTTGTCGATAGGAACAAACTGAGAATGGTAACACATTGGATCAATGAAGTCTTTTTCGTACTGAAAATCAAATCTTTTGTGCTTGTGCGATCTCTCCTGAAAGCTTGCCACCTTCTATGTATACTCCGATGCTATAATAAAACAACAGTCCATATATATCATATTGGAAAAGCGGTAAAAATATTATACACTTGTGTCTGTATCATAGCTTGTGCTAGACAAATAACTTTCAAGTTTCTAAAGGTTACGACAAGAATAGTGAATCACTATTCAAACCTAATATAGACCTCAGTTTGTAGAGGAGAATCAAATGTTTACCACTGGAACATCTCTACATTGGAATTTACGGTAATTGATACAACTATGGTTTATGAAAATTAAATATTGATAGCACAAATGATCAAATTAAAACCTTTATTGGAACGGATTTTTGACGCATCAAGCAAAATATGTTAGTCATGAAGCCTAGAGCTTTTGTCTTTGATGATGAAGATGACATACCTATTGATGTTGAGGACACAACTACGTTTAACGGTTTGGTTTGGTTTGGTTTGGTTTGAGTCAAACAAGTCAAACTCGGTTTTGATTTAAAAAACATCTTACTAAACACCTTGTTACCTTTGACATAGAAGCTTTTGGTAAGTAAAAATAAAGACTTTTACTGCTAGAAAACAATGTTGAGGAATTATCTGTGTAGTTTAAGCTATAGTTGCTGGTAAAAACAATGTTATCACTATATCTTGTTCATCGTTCTAATATTTCTGTTCTGTATGTACTTTTCTCTAATTCCCATTTTTTATTTTTATTAATTAGTTAAGTTAATGCTAAACTATGCAATTTTCTATTTCTCTGCTTCTGTTAGTTGCACCAATATGTGTGTATGAAGTGTTAATGTCCTAAAGTTTTGATTTTGATTTGTTGATATTGAAATAAAACTGTAATCTACTGTGTTTGATTTGGAAATGGACAGCTTCCTTTGTTTGATTAAGAGCAATGTGACAATTGGTGCTGTTATTTGTTGTTGAATTTAATATCATGGTTTATTCTTTGTAGGTTTATTTGAACAACGATTTGCAACAAAATCTTTTTATATTGAGCTCATGTTTGGTTTACAATAAATAAGCAAGTTGATGAGATGAGTTGCTTTCTAGTCACTGCAGTCCGGCCTTCTTTGCGGGCACCAAATCAATTTAACACGCTACGTGGATCAGCCACACGATACATTGCTCCAGTGAAGATATTTAATCTTCATAATGTCGTAAAACCATCTGTTGGTTTGTCAAAGAGATGCATAGAGTTAATGAAATGTAATGTGAGACGAAAAGCTCGTGCATCTTGTTATCAACCATGCAGACCTGTGTGTTCATTTGGTAGCAAAGGATAAGCGAGAATTAGCAACGAGGTATAATATATTAATATCCACTCTTCATTTACTCATGTTCTTGTATGTATGTGTGTACGTATGTACGAAATCAGCAACAAAGAGTATATAATGATATTAGAATGAATATAAGGAGAGCTGAAACTGTATAGAAGCTTATCTTTAAAAGATTTCTTTTGATGCTATGCTTGTTCCCTTTGTTTATAGAACACTAAAACCAGTTATATGAATATAGTTCGTTTGGAACAACAGGATGTGTATGGAAAACAGACTTAGTATTAATATTTAGGGGATAAGTATGAATATGAATTATGTTAGATTAGCTTATGTTAAAATACATAAAACTTAAAATACCAATACATCTAATAGTTATAAAGCTGAAGTATAGATGTCAATAATCATGCACTACATGAACTTTAAGATAATGTGTACTACCATTTATAACTGATAGAGAACCTTGATTATACATGTGATAACCTGTGGGAGTGTGGATATTAAGACATAAACCATAAATATTTCAATTAATAATGCATCTAACATACAAAAAACTGTCTAGAAGCTCTTTATTTTGTTATCTGTTAATCTTAAGAGAAAGGTTGCAATAGTATGATGCGTGTTCCATATGTTGTGATAAGTTAATGAGTTCATGTCATATGATATAGACATGATAGAAGTCATATTTTTTTTTTTAAAGGCTTCCCCATGGAAGTCTATTGAAAAAGCTGTGAGCTTTTTTAAAAAGGAACCGTCTCTAGAGGATGTACTGAGACAACAGATGGAGAGAAGGATTATTATGAAGGAGAGCCTCCTGGTGGTGGTAGTGGCGGTGGCAGTGGTGGTGGTGGCGGCGATGATGAACGCTTTGCTGGGATTATGGATGATATACTGCAAGTGACGTTGGCAATCGTTGCACTTGTTGTTCTGGTAATCTGTTTCTCATCTGTTTCTATTTTGAAAAACTGTTAAAAAGGAATATATTATAAGAGTTAAAGTATGGTCAACAACATTAGGATTACTTAAAGTGGACGTGTTGGTTCGGGTTATGCTTTATGTCTAGCATAATGCAGTAAAATATTTTTAATTATTTTAGCTAAAAAATACTTTCTTTTTACATGAATTAACCTCTTTAATTGTCGCTTCTAGATTCACTTAACTCTTTTCTATTAAAGTAATAACAACTTCTGTCTCATACTACCGCGTGTTTTCAGTATCTGTACATCACCGCTGGCGACCAGGTTATGTTCTTCATAACAGATACATTTGACTTTCCATTGGGAAGAAAAGGTCCTCGTCTTAGGATCATAATATATGATTTCGCTCAATTCTATCAAAAGGTCAGAGCCAAAGTTCCATATGACCCGAATTGGCTGGAAAAAGTAATAATCGCCATTCCTACATGGTGGGATAGCCCTGAGAAGTATCGGCTCATGCTTAAATCCTATGATCGCGCCATTAAGTCTTCTAAAAGCAGGTTGTATATTGATAGTGATGAAAACGCCACTTCCTGTGACAATGCGTATGAGGATTCAGACAATGACTACATTAACAAGGCCTATGATGATGATCAAGATGATAATGTCTATATTCAAGATGTTGACGACTTCTAAATAATCTCAAGACGCAAGTCATGCGCCTTTGACTTTACGATTAACAGGACAATGGTTTGTCAATGAATCGGGTTGTTTGCAGCTGCCTGCAAGAAAGAGACTTTTTGTAGCAAATTTTTGGTACTGCTTGTAATCTTTTGTAGCCAATTATTTTTTATTAATATCTTGTTCTAATGCTACAGATTTACAGATTTGGGTATGATCAGAGATGCAAACCCAATATGGGCTTTTTGGTCAATTAATTGAAATGAAAATATTGGGTTGGGCTATAAAAAGCTTTGAACTTTTAGTTAAGAACTTGGGACTCAAACCCAAGTGAATATTATACTAAAATGGGCTGAATACTATGCCATTAAAGAATCTTTACAAGCACCAATAAACGTTTCTGGTTTCTATCTTTTATATCATCACATTATTTTATATTTTTATTGCTATTTGTGATGCATGTTTGAGATGAAAAAGATTAAATCTTTATATAGGATAGATTAGCCTATATATAAAGTTTAGTTCGGTGAAATCAGTTTTGTGATGATATGCAACCGAAACCAAACCGGTTAACCAAAACTCTAAAAAACAAAAACCCATCGGTTTTTCTTTTCGAAAAACAAATCTTTCATACTCTTACTTGTCTTACTTGTAAAAGACGTAAACTACGTCTCGCATATATATTATACTTGATAAGGTTTAAATCTTTAACCTTTTGATAACAGTGTTTCTAGAAGCAAAGTCTTTACCACCGGTCCACCAACCCCAGTAGTATATGCTCACCTCTAAGAAAGAAAGTAACGTTTAGCAAGAAATAACTATAAATTATACAAAAATGGTGTAGTATATATAAAAATACTATTATTTTTTCTTATGAATTCTTAGACATCAGTTTAGTGGACATTAAACAAACTTTATTATTGTAAATTTATCTTTAAAAATCAAGTATTATAATTTATAAGACTCCCATATGTTTTTTTAATATGTTTTGAGTAATAAGTGTAGGCAAGAGGGACGATCCCCTTTTAGAGGCGTAAGAAAAGGACGCTACGTAAATTAAATGCATTCATTATTACTCTTTAGCATCCCAACGATATAACACTCAAATCTATCTACTTTCAAGATCCAAATCTTTATATTGTATGTAATATAATCTAAATATTATTAAACGAATTTAAAATGAGTTTATATTGTATGACTTTAGACTACAGATAACACACGCAATCAAACGACAAGGTTTAAGGTACTTGTTTACGCATGTTCACAAATTTAGAATGGATTTTTATACATAACACATTATTATATGGGTGTCAAATATTTTGTATTTTCGGCGTGAACTCATATCATATCATCATGAGCTCGATAAACTTCTATACATTTTGGGTTATTCCTGTACTTTAGATACATCTAAAGCTCGAAACAAGATGTCTGAATGGTTCAGCATTTAATGGTTCAGACTGTTTGTTTCGCAAGCAAATGTCTGAATGGTTAATACATTTGTCTCTGAATGGTTAAGCATTATACTAGTGCTGAATGGTTAAGAGGTATAATGCTGAATGGTTAAGACCTCTTATTTGAATTGGTCAGACATTTGCATTTGAATAGTTAAACGATATACTACCTCTTAATGGTTCAGCACTTAATGGTTCGAACCTCTTATTGGTTCAGCACTTAATCATTCAAAAGTTGCCAAACAGCTCATAAGCTTCAATCTTGACCCAAGTTCTAGGTTAAAAAATAATAAACGAGTTGAACTTGAACTTTAGATACATCTAAAGCTCGAAACAAGATGAGCTTGAGATCAAACTCTCATTATATAAACACTAGCTCGTTTCGACTCAATTACACCCTTTCATATTCAAGATTCATGCCAAAATCTCACTTCAAACTTTGGAAACGTTTAAACATAATCATTATTCTTCTTACTGATATGGTTTTGAACTTTTGATGATATTATTATAATTTTCCTTTAACCTAATGAAACTTAGGGCTTTTTCAAAAGTTTCTCAACACAAATTGCATATATGTTTATATATAGCTTCAAATGTTTAGTATTAAGTAATCTCCACAAAGTATTTAGAACTAGCAAGTCCACATCTAGCATGCCAATGCCTAAGGCTCCGGCATATGATAAAATTCATACTCCATATGTTTGTTATTTTGGATAAGTATACTATAAATATGAATACTTATGAGGGCTTGAAGTACACATTTTGGTCATTTAGTGTATGTTAGGCACACACATAACTTGTCATTAGGTTTTACTTTCTATATCATCATAGTTTTTTCAATTGACATATGAAGTTTCACCGTTTGCTCGTATATATAAAGCGTTTTCTTTACGCCCAAAATGTGACTGCTGGCACTAGCATCAAAGACGTTATTCTCTTAGAATCGATCAAATTGAAGTTTAACTCAAAGTAAGAGGTAATTGTGAATTAATCAAGTTTCATAATTATTTTCTTTAAGTCAGTTTTAAAAAATAATCAATAAACAGTAATAACACACACACATATATAGGTCATTTAACTTTTGAAAAAAAAACTAAGATTTTTTAAAAAAACTCCACAAGCATGATAATAGTGTTTTTATAGTTAAAAAATATGAGTGATTTTGTTAGAATAATATTAAAACTTTATTGTATTATTATATCTTTTACAGAAAACGTGATACAATTATAACATTTGAGTATTTAGCTAGTGATTATTTCCGAACTTTAAAAAGATGTTAAATTAATGAACTTGTTGCATGAAAAAAAGAATGGAGACTTCTATTTTTGAACTTCCAAAACACCAAAAGGAAATGGTCCTTTGGACAGTTGATGGAAATATATAATTGGTTGCCACATGTTAGTTTTGGTACTTGTGTTCAAAACTTATATTAGTTGTGTGCACATATTCAACATTCATGTACTAGTTTCTTACCATGATAAATAGAAGTAATTAGAAGTGTCCCATGTGCGTTGTGTGGGTAGTTACATGATGCCATGATGGAGTTGAATATAAAACACGAATACAAAAACATATTGTAACAAATATCAATATTACGTAAAACCTCAAAATTAACATCAAGCAAACGGAGAGAAATAAATAATGTCAACGAAGCAAAATAAGTTTAACAAACATGTTGAGAAACACAAAAAACCTTACATGCGATGAAGAGAAAAAAACACTACTCGGGCTCTATAGATGTTTCAAAATATATTTTCAAACACACTTGTTTAACATAACGATTCAACATTCTTTATTTGTCCATTTTTTGGCGAAGCAAAAAAATTGCAAAAACAAATGAGAAAATCACAGGGACAAGAATATGAAAGAACGACACCAAAGAGACTCGAACCTACAACCTCTCGTAGGGGGCATAGCGGTAACTGCTCATATCCTCTCTTAAAATATGATTTAAAAAGACCTCACCAAATCCCAACCAATCAACTACATTTACTGTATCTAGGGATGCAAACAAGCTAAGTCGAGCTCGAGCTCATATAGGCTCGAGCTCAGCTCATTTTGGTTTAAGAGAGCTGGAGCTTAAGCTCGAGCACGAGCTTAGCTCGTTTCAAGTTTTATTTTTTTAAAACTCAAGCTCGGCTCAACTCATTTATATTTAACTATACAATTATATAGTTTATAGATAACATTTTACATATTATATAATTGTTTTTATCATAATTTAATATACAATAAATATTATTTATATAAAAATATATAATAAATTAAATAAAAATTAATATGTAAAAAACTCGTTTATGCTTGCGAGCCGGTTCGAGCTCTATATGTGAAGCTCGGGATCAGGCTGGATAATTAAATGAGCTTTTCTCAAGTTCAGGCTTGGCTCGAGCTCGATAAGACTCGGCTTGGCTCGTTTCGAGCTTTATATTAATCCGTTCTTGAGTAGCCTGCGAGCGGCTCGGTTCATTTGCACCTCTAACTGAATCTAAGGTTGCAAATTTATAATAGGATTAACAAAGCCACCCCGGTAATTACGCCTCAAACATGACGGTTTGATGTGGAGGCTCATCAACTATGGATCTATCATGTGTTGGTTTTATGTGCATAAGTTACAGCATATAATGACATATAATTCTATATATATGGTTACTCGCAAAGAAAATTGAAATTTTTAATACGAGTATGTAATATTTTATTCCTATATATAGTTATAAGAATTATTATTTTGAATAAACAATAATGATAAATGTAGTATATAATCCATTTAGTTAATTGTCATGTTTCATTGTTTATATTAAGAACATTTTAAAATTAAATTTTTTTATATGTATACAAAGATGTATGTTTAATACCTAACTAATTTATGTGGAGATCGGTATACATAATGCGATTATATAATCACTTACCTGATTTAATTTCTAATTCATATTATATGTAACAAGTACTATGTACAACTATAATATATTACCTCCATAATTCTTTTTTCAAAATTGATTATGCTTTGAATGCACTCGACCTATATGAATATACATAGTGGTGTTATATACGAAAGCAGATATAAATAAAGAACCAGTTAATTAGTACCTTTAGCATACTGCTCCTTTCCCCTCTCCCAAAATTTGTAGTTGCCTTTTTATAACTCCTATTATTTTTATTTCAGGATTTAGATGTTTGTTTTGATTTTTTAAACTTCTATGACCTTTATGTGATTTTAATTATAGCTTAAAGATCAAATAATATAAGCCTAAAAATCACTATTAGTTCAATATAAAAAAAATTTCACTGTGTTACTAAACAATATTGTTTTTGAAGTTTTTATATTGAAGGAGACAAATACGTGTTATTTGTAGCTTGATTGCATTGCATGTATTCTCGTAGAAGAAAGTGAGTAATAAAAGAAAAAACAGATTGCATTGTGGACCCAAAGCTAGAATGGTATAGAACTTTCTTTTCTGGAGGAATCTTACAAAGACAAATGAACTAAATTATAATATTATTCTATAAAACATTTTAATTTGTGATTAATTAAAATTAATAGTAACCATCTTTTATAACTTTTATTAATTGTTTTCCTTTGCCAAATTTTTTCAGTAGCTATAAAACAATTTCTTGATGAAATACAAAAACCTGAATTGTTTTTATAGTTAAAGTGTTTTAAATTTATTTAAAAAAATAGTTAAACTTATTACCGAAGATAACACCATTAAGAAGTTAATAATTTATCTTCTCTTCCTTCGGAGTGCAGATAAGTCTTCTGCTTTAAATAAAAAGTTTTTGTAAAACTAATTTTTACTTTTTTTCTCTCAATTTAAGATTAGAAAACTAAATAATTAATTAATTTGTTATTATATAGGGTTTGCTTGGTGCGAGGGTTTGGATTTGGACTTTTAAGAAATAAATTAATATATCTTTTTTAAGTAATCATTTTGAAAGAAGGGAATAATATTCTAGAAAAAATGAGGATTTATCAAACTTCACTATGTGAAAGCATCTTGTATCTTGCTTTTCTATATTTTTTTCTTTAAAATACTAAAATGTTGTGCAATCATATTGAAAATTAATAGTTCTAGAAAATGATTAATGTAAGGTATTTAAAACTTATAAATATATGAGGGTCTTAGGTTCAGTTCTCAATCTAATAAAAAATGATTAGTGTTGAGCCAAGAAATTTTTTCCAGTTATGAGTTTCATGCGATCCCGGTTGAAAAACAGATAAGTTGCCCCGATTAAAATAACACCTAGCATCCGAATTATAGTCGTACATTTGTCGTTCAAAAAGAAAATAATTCTGAAAAAGTATTTTAATATAAAAAACTTTAAATATTAAAACAATCGTATATTACATTACCTAAACTTATAAAATCACATGTTTTCATAAATCATGTTTAAAAAATACTGTATTTAACTATTTATGTATTGAAAATTTATATTTTAAAAATATATATATAATTTCAAACGAAGAGAAGGATTCATACCATGTCAAAATAAAGAACCATACCATATATATATATTTCCAACCCCTAAGTTTTTTAATCAAATGCGTTAGCATGTCACGATGCATGCAATTTTTTTAGATAATAATAATAATACGACGCGTTGACACCGTTTTCTGTCGGTCCCATTCGTCTTCTTCTCTGCAAAACCACCATCATATCACCACCTTCTTCATCATCACACACCACCGTCATCTCCCTTAACTCCAAAACATCTGCAGAAACCTCAACATCAAACCCTCAGCAATGAACAACAATCTCCCATGAACAACAACAACACCCCTACCCCTTCAGCAATGAACTCCTTCTACCACCGTTTCATCATCACAATCAACAACCACAACCACCCCACCCTCGTCGGAGCTAACCACACCTCCGCCCGTTTCTGCTCCCGGTAACATTCCCATTTCCCACCACCGCAAAACCCTAATCCATTAATCCCACAAGCTGCATTTCGTTTGACTCGTTTTCGCTTTGATGGAACTCGGTCAACTCGCCGCCGGAAAGCCCCACGTCCACCGGAATGTCGCCGTCCGGTTTTTGCTTCTGTTGATGATCGTCGTCGGAGTGAGATTTGTTTATGTTGTTACGATTAGAGGCGAATCATGCAGTGTTGGAGATGATTTTTGCTTCTTCTCGTCGTCTACATCGCCGGAGAATCACAAGCTGGTCACCGTCGCCGGTGTGATTCACGGTGCTTCTTCCGCCGTGACGGTTAACCGTATCGCCGCCGCGTCGCCGGAGTTCAACAACCGTGTGTTGTTTCACATCGCCGTGTTTCAGGATCTCGTCGTCGATGGCTTCCTCTCCACGAAATCGAAATCTCTCTGCGTCGGAACCCTAGCCGGAGATCACGTGCACGCGTTACGAGAAATCAACGTCGACGATTCCGTCGGAATCGACGGCGTATCACTCCGGCGTCGTTTTAACGATAACACGTTTGATTTCGTATTCTCCGGCGACGGAGGGATCAACAGATCGGAGATCGCGTCGGAAATCGTACGGATTCTTAAACCAGAAGGATACATCGTCGTTCACACAGCTTCAAACGATACATACAGCTTCAATTCGTTCATTCGTTTATTCAATTCATGTATCCTCATACGTTCTCGTGAAATCGATCGATTCAACGATGATTCCCCTCACATTCATGAAATTGTTATGAAGAAACTACAAATCGACATCAAAATTAAACAAACAACAGATACAAATTCAAATTCAGATTCAAATTCAAACAATCGATGCTCTATTCCTGCATATAAACACGATCTATTGAATCAAGCTGAGCCTCTGATTGAAATTGAGCCATTAAAACCATGGATCACATTGAAACAAAACATCAAAAACGTGAAGTATCTTCCATCAATGGCGGACATAAGCTTCAAACGGAGGTATATCTACATAGACGTCGGATCTCGCAACTACGGTTCGAGTATCGTTAGCTGGTTCAAAAAACAGTACCCAAAACAGAACAAATCATTCGATATATACGCGATAGAAGCCGATAAGCACTTTCACGATCAATACACGTTGAAGAAAGATGTGACATTGTTGCCTTATGCAGCTTGGGTGAAGAACGAGAGCTTAGTGTTTGAGATCAATGATGATGAAAACAGCGAAAAGCAAAGGGGAATGGGGCGAATTCGATCGATTTCATCGAGTGGTGGGGTTGTGGTACAAGGGTTTGATTTTGCTGAGTGGTTGATGAACACTGTTGGTGATGATGATTTTGTGGTGATGAAGATGGATGTTGAAGGGGCTGAGTTTGATTTGGTACCGCGGTTGATCGATACGGGGGCGATATGTTTGGTTGATGAGGTGTTTCTTGAGTGTCATTATAACCGGTGGCAGAAGTGTTGCCCTGGTGTTAGGAGTCCGAAGTATCGGAAGAGTTATGACGAGTGTTTGGAGTTGTTTGCGTCGTTGAGGCGACGAGGGGTTCTTGTTCATCAATGGTGGTGAGCGCTGATCGATGATCGGTGATCGGGTGGTCGTTGTGTTGGTTGTGGTGGTTGAGGAATGTTGTAGTTGTATGCAAATGAAAGTTCATTAGTTTTATATTTGTGTTACCTGTGTTCTTTGATTTAATGGTGCTAGTGTAGATTGGTAAATGGGTCATTTATGCCCGTTTAGAGGACCCTTTTAGTGTATTTTTCGTGGTTTAAATAAGTACGACAAGTGATCCCAGGCGTTTTGGTCTTGAAAATTGGTACAAAGTGTGAGGAAAAAGTTTACGTAAATGTATGACTTTAGATTGAAGAGCTAGTATATCGTTTTGACATTAGAATGTTCATCAAAAATATTATTTTACATATAAATTTTGCTTTTATAAATTCTAAGTTTAACCAAGATGTCGCCTCAAAGCCTGAGGTGTTTTTTTTTTCGATCTTCTCGTGCGTGAAGCACTGAAGCACGCTTTTTAAACTTAAAACAAACATCGAAAGACCCCACAATTTTGATTTAGTCATCATTCAGTGATTTTCTTTATGGACAATTGTGTCCTTATTGCATCATGTTGTCAATGATGGAAATCTAAAGTTTCGTCACCAACGAGTGAAAACATTATTTTTGTAACTAGAAGCATTTAATATTTTGGAACTTTGGATGGAATATTTTAACGTAAAAAGTTATAATATAATAACAGTAAGTTTAAGTTGTTGATGTTCTAGTCACACTTAGGGGTGAGCATAAACTCTGGAATCTCGAAAAAAACCAATTTCCGTACCTAGTGATACCCGACACGGTTTATATTATATAGTAGGTTATTGGTTATCATTTAAAAGTATTTTCGGTTTCAGGATTGGGGTCGGGCTTTGATGTAGGGTACCCGATCAATCAAGGCCCAACCGATTTAAAAAAAAAATCTTTAAAACCCTAAAAATATTCGCCCCTCCTTAAAAAATCGCAGCCCCATATTATTCTACCCATTGATCGATTGGATATTTCAAGTTTCAAAGGAAAATTGTTCCAATTCATCTTCAATCTCTGATATCTACGGTTGAGCAACATCGATTTACAAGTAACTTGGATTCATCAATCGTTTCTCTAATCCTTCCCTGATATTTTTCTTCAAAAATTAGTTTTTTTCACTTCAATTATCAATAGTAAAACATATAATAATAAAATTATGGTTGATCATATCTTCATAGATTGATTATGAAATTATGACGTGGAAGAACTTACATATATTAATAGTAATGGTCAAAGATTAACCTAGCTATGCATACTACTACTTTCACCATTGTATTAAACGTATAGATAGATAGATAGAGTAATGAAGCATTGTGCGTGAATTTTGATATTGATTTGTGTGAATTTTGATATTTGTTTGTTATAAAAAATCGGTCATCGGGATCACTTACATTACCCGATACCCGATCATGCAAATGCCCGAGTACCGATTTATATCCAATAGGTATGGTAGCGGTCTTAATTTTTCCCTCTTTTCGGGAATCGGGTCAGGTCAGGTATTCCCGAACCACGCTTGGTTACCCGATTTGCTCACCCCTAGTCACACTAACGGATGTAATGACATGACACAAGATCCACGGATGTATATTTGGCATCACAAAGCTTACTACTTAATTTTTGGACTAGTATTAAGTTTCCCGCATTGCAGCCGAAGCATAAAACTATGTCAAGTAGGATCAATGTAATACCCCCACCAATACTAGAAAGCTCGAAAAAAAAATTAAAAAATAAAAAAATAAAATTGAATGAAAAGTAAACATAAAAACGTCAAACCATGCACATGTGTTGTGACACGTTAATGTGTATAATTTAGACCGAAATGTAAAAACAACGTGGCCGTTAAACAGGGGCGAAGCTTTTAAGGGGCCTGGGGGGCCCTTTTTTTCGTCCATAGTGTTAAATTTTAACCCAATATTGTAAATTTTTGGCCCGGTAGTGTAAATTTTTATATAAATATCGAGTTCGTCCCCCCTAAAAAAATAATTTCGCCCCCGCCCCCCCCCCCCCCCCCCCCCCCCCCCCCCCCCCCCCCCACCAAGTTGGTTAAGCTCCGCCACTGCCGTTAAACGAAAAAAATATAGGTAAAAACGTTGAAACTTTAGGCCAAGACATAAAAGGTAAAATTTGTAAAAGGTTAAAAGTATATGGGATTAAAGTTGAAAGTGAAAACAAATGTAAAAGATAAATGTAAAAGATTAAGAATATATGATTAAAAATGAAAATTAAAAAAAAACAAGAATACAACCCACAAAGAATGAGATATGGTAATTTTTAATATTTAAATTTAAAAAGTCCGAACACAACATTTTGTTTATGTTTAAACACATCAGAGTAAAAGGTTGTTAAACCCCAAGTTTGTTAGGAAAATAATATTTTAATATAAAAAATACATTTTCCAAATGAACTTTTCTTAAATGAAATTATGCCTTGACGTCCAAAAAAAAAAACTTAATTAAAAGGCGTGTTTGGATTTTTTGAAAGAAATAATATAAGATGAAAGAAAATCAAGTTTTTATGACGCTTCATTTCATCGATCCTAACACCACATCACCACATCCGCTAGTTAAATAGCATATAATCTATTTTCAAAACAACTTTTATAATTTGTCTAGTAAGTCAAAACTGGCTAGTTAAAACAATTCATTTGGTTGCACTTTTGTACAAAGATATCTTCTAATTGGGTTCAGGTTGACTTTTAGGTGGTCAAAAGTCAACTATAAATAGGCAAAGATTAGAAAATCGAGAGCTTAAATTGCTAAAGCAAGTACACACAACTTTTCAAAGAAAATACACATTAATTATCCGTTAAAAAAATATGTATTGGTGGTTACCTAATACCTAATTCATTAGATTTTGTGTAAATGACTATTTTGTTTGTTGGACTTTCTGTTCTAGTCAAATGTGTATATCTTGATGTAAATAACTTCATAGTTCTAGTTATTAAATGCTAGATAAACATGTTATTGTTTAGTTGAATACATGTAAATATTAGCTTGGTAAAAGTAAATAACAGGATAATCTTATATATCATACTTGATTAGCTGTATTAATCTTAAGAAGCAACTCAAAACTCCATACATACCAGATATACATGAAAGTAACCTTACTAACAAGTAAAGAAAGTAAATTTTGATCAAAATCAAAATGAAAAGTGTTGCATCAGTTTTCCAAAATCTGCAAATGAGCATAACCTATATGTAATCTACACCTTTCAACTTATGTCTACTTTGTCCTAAACGCGGTTTCTAACTTCTACTTCATGATGTACAAGTAACTATAGTATGATTAGTTGATCTTTTCACAACATAAGAACCAGCATTGGCATATATCTTTCAGAAGTATAATGGCTACAGGCTAACTCCAGTCTGTTTCCGTGACTCTCGTTTGTTTCTTTTCTTCTCGCAGAATGGGCATTCGTACAGGCCTATGGACTCAGCCATCGTGGGTGTTACTCCCACACACAAGCCATGATACCATGACTCACAGACGTCACATGCGATCCAGAAGAAATCCCCATCGTAGCTTACCATACAGTATCCACATCGTGCCTTCCCATTGTCTTCTTCCTTTGCTACATGACCCTCTTCTACTACATTTTCGGTGCTCTTTGAACATCCAGCACTTGATCTCTGCAAAATGACATATTTTAGCTACAAACGAAACAGTCGAATGGACTTTTATTGATCCACGACCTCCTAAACCATTTAATTCAAGTACTCATATAACTAAAGTAATAATTCTAGTTTTTTTGTGATAATAGTTAACACACTAGCTACTTACAGAAGTGATCAAAAAGTTTAGACAGAAAGTGTTTGGGACCAACCCATCTGACCCGTTCATACCCATACCAAATTTTACCCATTTGACCCACCCAAAAAATCAACCATCATGTAATAGTTGAGGGAATGAGTACTACAAACAAGAGGTGTATAGAGACTACTTATCTGGAAAACATGTTTCATTATACTTCTGTTATCAAAGACGACACACATTATTTAAAAAAGTCGACTAATAATCAAAAGTGTTTCTGGTCTATACATTTTGACCCGAATCCACTTTGATCCGTTACCTAGCATGCTTGACCCGCCTATTTGGATTTTTTTCTTACTTTTTTGGATCTCCTAGGTTGGCTTCCGCTTGCTTCATTAGAATTGTCTTTTCTAGGCTTCTTTGCGGGGCGCCAGTCACATACAACTTCAAACACATTAGGTACATTGTTAATCAAGTCAAACAAACGGCCCCTGTAATAAAAAAATATGAGAACATGAGTTCAATTTTCAAGTACAGGCCTGTAAAATAAACAATATGAGAATCTAACTTGTAAGAAAAATGAATCATGTACTGCAAAACATGAACAGTTAATATCTACCACCCAAAGGTGAGAAAAATCAGTTAAAGTAAGACTACTAAGATATATTTATTTATTAATAACATATAAATATTACAAATGATGAACATAAAGCATATGTTGGGTAAAGACCAAAAGGCTGCAAATGCAATTGTTCTCACTTCTTAGAGACTCCAATCATGTCTTAAACAAGCTTGAAGCTTAAACTGACATTAGAAGTGATGAGGACTTTCAATGAGTATATGATTGAATATTATGCATGATAATTTCGGTTTTGTCATAGCGAGCAAAGCAACTACTTGTTAAAGTTGAACCCTTTCTACATGATTGCACATCTTTTCTGAAAGCTCCCATACAACATCTAATTAAGAGAATAATGACCATAGGCTAATGCATGAATGACGTGTGTACTTTCACTAAGAAGTATCAAAATCTACGAATGGCTAAACATTTAAGAGTCTCGGGTATGTGATGAGATATCCATAGTCATGGATAAACTTTCAAGAAACTCATTTGAGTTAGGATGCAGCATAGTCATAACCAACACATGAACTCAACACATTACTCAGTCATATAAGTACATATCAAGGAATGAATAATCTAACAGAAAGATCTTGGGGTCAACGTAGACAATCTTTTACTACAGAGAAATGCCAACATACTTACAAAATGCGATTTACTTCATGGATGATGGTAACAATTACATCTGGCAATGTGGCAATTCTGACCCAAAGACTTAAAACCGGGATGATTTTGACTTTTACTATAAGGTTTTGGGCTATATATTACTTCTAACTAGGTAGAACAGAAAACTGGAAAAAAAAAAAAAGAACGCGCCAAAATGTGCAATGACAAAAAGGGTTTTTAGTAAGACTATCTATATCAGCATGGTATGGTTCTACTTATGAGTTTTTAGTAAGACAAGCTATTGAATTCCTACTAATGCTAGCTATTGAATTATCAGGGCCTCGACTTTCTCTTTGGACTTTCCAATTTTCTCGTCAACATAACACCTACACTGTGTCTGAACTTAGGATTTGCTTTAGATATAATGTCACACCAACTTACCTGTTGTCTTCATCATCAGCATTTAGTTTTGCTTGTCTCCTCTCCATTTTTCTCAGCCCTGAATTGGAATAAATTACCGTTGTTGAGTTTCTATGACTATTATTTTCAGTCATTTAATACTTATTCTAAGTGGCCCGTTTCAACCTAACCCTTATTCATGAGAACCCGTTTTGACCCATATTGAATTGATACTTTCCAAAAACAATCTGTTTCACCCATACCCATAATGACATGTATAGATTATGATCCCATACCAACCCACCCCATCTTGCCAATGGTTGTAAGGATGAAATGAGGGGAACAATGAAGGACTGAAAGCATATACATAACCAACACATCACAGAACAGAAGACATCATGCAGATAAAAGTTATAGTTACTGAAAACCAATAATGAGTGTCAGAAGAAAGTAAGAACCTCTCGGTTTTACTTAGTCCTGCCCTTATTGCATAATTGAAAGCCACAGCGATCAACCACGAGTCACTGTGGACTGCAACCATTAGGATCCAGTCTCTTTTCTTCATTGTATCTCTTGCACGGTTGATTCCGATACATGGTTCAGGAATATCTGGTGGGACACTTTCACACGGAACAGATACTTCCCAACTTTCATTCGGATATCCGAATAGGCATAGCTCCTCTTCACCTGGAACCACACAACCATACATTCAAAATTTCCGAACTAAAACTTCCCAAATCTAGCCATTTATCTAACCATTTCATCAAACTAATTCAAGAAAACAACACATTATACACATTTGGGCATAATCAAACAAGGGTACATTCAAGATTGTCTTTCTTGATCAATTTCTAAAGTTGTAGGCTTGAGATACACAAACAAACGACTTTACACTAGAATGTATGCATATGTTCAAGAAAATTCAAACCCAATAAGATAAAAAGAAGAACAAAAGACTCAATTCAGATGTACCTGGACGACATTGTTTGTAGAACTTCTCAACATCTGATCAAATTTCAAGAAAACCGAAGATCATCAGTAAATTGAAACAGAAATTGAAGCTCTGCAAGTGTTGAATCTATGATTAGGGTTAGGGATATATTGAATTACCTACAGTTAACGAAAGAATCAATCCGGCACGACGACCGCTGTAATCTGTGAAGATTTCTTCTACTGTGTTAGGGGGTGTGGAAGAAGAACTCGTTGCCATTACGAATGAAGAATTGAAAGATGAAGGCGATTTGAATATGGAGTTTGCAGTGTGTGTGTGTGTGTGTTGTTGTTGTTTGAAGGTGTTGATGAAGATGATAATGGGGGTTTATGGGTGTGTTATAGAGGAGGGAGATATAACGGCAAAAGTGAAACTTGTGAGAAAAGGAGGGAGAATGGGGATTCTTGAATTCTTATGTCTATTTTCTTGAATAAACAATATTTATTTAATTTTTCTGGTAAGTTCACGGGACTTGTTAATTTTTAAAAATTTTACGAGTGTGAGAATCAGGTAAATTTCAACTTGCGTTGTACATGTAATGTTCAAGAGGTTACGATAGGAAGCCGGTGGAAATAATAACTGAAACTAAGTGCATGTTTGGAAGAGCTTCTCAAAAGCTCAATTTGACTTTTTTGAGGGGTAAAAAGACAAAAATACCCCTCTAGAAATCACTAAAAGTTATAATTTGTAACTTCTAGAGGGGTATTCTTGTCTTTTTACCCTCAAAAAAGTCAAAAGGAGCTTCTGAAAAGTTCATCCAAACATGCTCTAAGATTTTTGTCATAAAGAAATCGAATGATTACCACTACGTAATCATAGGCGCGGATAAATTGAACAGATAGAATCATGATGAAATATAAATGTTTTATTACATACATCGATCCTAAACTATACTATCGTAAACTACTCCCCGTTACATTTGAAGCTAAATTTACTTTATAAATATTTTGGTTTTTATCATTAGACTACAACCTAAGTGGTTTTATAGTGAAAAGCTTAAAAACATATCCACCCACTAGATTTTCAAATTGATTTATTATACTTTTGTAACTCGATACAAGTTTTTATTTTGTATTGGTTTCGTTTGTATATAAAGTCGTGATTTAAAGTCGTAAATTATAACTTCATTTCACAGTTTTTAAAATGCACTTGATATACAAAATTATACCATATATTGATATAATAAATTGATCTAACCCGTTTCATGCTTTAATGATTTTAAAAGTGCACATAAGTGTCTTACTACACTTTTGGCAGAATATAATCTTACTTCAACCGACCATAACTTGATCATAACAAACTAAATTTAAGTAAACTCAGACTCGAATGTTAAGTTCATTAAATTGCCTTTTTAACGACAGTTTATACGTCTTCAAACTCAATCGCACGACTCAACAATAGACTTCACAAGATAGGTGCGCATTTCAGCACCTTCTATCTTGTGCTGCTGTTTTGACCTATTTACGAATCTTTTCATAAAAATGTTTCTGAATAAAAGTTGTTTGGAAGACTTTGAGCTAGTCAACTATAAATTTTTATAATTTTATGAAACCTTTTTCTATTTTTAAAACCTGTTCAAACATATATCAAACGGGATTCTTTGTCATTTAGGACATCACCTTTGACTCTTAAACATCCAAGCTTTTTCATGTACTCTACAACCATCACAATACTTGTGAGTTTTCCTTTTGAGTTTTCCATGCCCCTTTTTATTTTATTTCACACCTTTTGGGGTGAAACATGTTAATCGTATAAATGCACATTCGAGATATTTGTGAGTATTTCTATACCCCTTTTTTTATATTTTCACACTTTGGGGTGAAACATGTTACCTTATAGTCGTTGCACTTGTAAAACGTTTGATTCTTGTAAACTTATGGCAATTCACTTGTATGTTGTGGTTAGTTGATTTTTGTAGCTACCATGTAATGTCGATTATATGTACAATCATTAACTATTGTTAGCCTGGCGACGTCATAGATCTATGGGCCTGACAAGCCTGCTTGGTTAATCCAAGTACACTTAGCTAATCGTATATACTTGTAAACGTTTAAGACTTGTAAAACTGTTAAGGTTTGATTGTGCATTCTGTCTTACATCCCTAGTTACTTTGTTCACTAATTTCATAACATGAATTGCCATCTTTTATATACTTATGTAATGAAAACTATGGAAATCTCACCAACTTTATAGTTGACCCTTTATTTTTAACATGTTTCAGGTTTGATACTTGAAAATTCTCTTCTTGCTCATATAGGACTTAGACTTAGATAAATTAAATATTTTATATTGTTGTTTATATTTTTGTGTATTGTAATGACTTAATTGACTTGTATTGTTTAATGAATAATGGTATTTAATATTATTTTAACTTATTAGTTCCATGTGCTATGAACAATCGTTTCACATTCGTCCACCCCGATGATTCCGCCGTCGGTCAGGGTGTGACATATTTCATAATCAAAACACGTAAGTCACAAAATAATACATAATAGGAACATAAGGAAACATATCATACATAGCATCACACAAACATCGCATACCCCATCACACATCATCATAAGCATTATGCATCATCCATTCACATACACATACAGATGCACCACAAGCATAAATCATCATAAAACATAACCGACCCTCCGCGGGACAGCGGGGGCTCGGGGGCGGCAGCCCCTGACAACGGGGTCCTAGGGGCAGCAGCCCCTAGTGGGGTCCAAGGGGCAACGCTTTTAACACGTTTATATAGCATATTTTCTTATGAAAACATTCGATCTTCCCGTTAAAACCGCTTAAAATCTTGGTCGTTCAATACGTATATTTAGTATGCATTTCCAGCCCCAAACTAGTTCAAAACCTTTAAAATAGGGGATCTAGAACTCACTTGGACTTGATGAGTAGCTTCTCAATCAAGCTTTCAAAGCAAGGGTTGCACTACACAGCCTACAGATGAGTTGACACTCAAATGAGTTAATTTCTGCCTAATTTCGCTACAAGATCATTAGCTATGCTACTAGTTTTGCCAGCAGTTTCACTGCTAGTTTCTCCAGCAGTTTTGCTGCTAGCTTCAAAAATGTTCATACATAAACTAGATAATTTATAGATAATCCTATAGAATTATCTAGATATAGAAATTCTCTAGATCTTTGTAGAATGATCTGGAACCTTTGTAGCTAGTATAAATGGGATGATGATGTATCATTTGCACTTACCCAAGTTTTTTGTAATTTTAGAACCTTGTACACTTGCGTTCTGCAAATCTAACGTTCTCTTACAAGACTTGCGTTGCAAAACCCATCGATACGAGACAAAAAGGTTGGCTTAAAACCAATTTAAATGTCACACGAGAGTTGAAGAACTCACTCCGTGACACTATACTAACTTTCTAAACTCCATGTTTAACACTTGAAACAAACATAACACTACATGATTAGTGTGTAACTAGTAACCTATACAAGACTAATTGTTACATGTAATAAGGTAAGGCTTTCGATGTGAGATTACATACCTTTTCAAGACCTAAACTCTTTCTGATCATCCCTTCAAATATATTGAGTATCATGCTTGCAAACCCAAAACCCCTTTTAAAGTGCACCTTCTCTCTTTGACTCCACCATAAAATGGATGCTACTCATCAATTCAATTAGAATATTAAACACCTTGATGGTACTAAATCATATTTAGCAACAAATGAAGCTCTTTAATTCATAATTAACAATGAATCAAGTTTCTTTCCTTGTGGTTATTTATCATGTATTTGCTTTATATCACATACCAACTTATCATGTATATAATCATAATCACAACATAATGTAATTTTATTCTCATAGTTAACATATGGTTTCATACATGATTTCCCCTAATAACATTAAATCATAAACTTGTAATCAACAACTTGATTTTTGACTCAATTATAAGGTTTCATCAAATCAAACATGATATTTGATTGTTTCCAGTTATATAAAAATCACAAGCTATGAGATCAATTGTAACATCCGTCATTTTTCCAAGTTAAAACCCAAACCCGAACTCATTTTGAGCTTCAATTATTAATTTACTTAATAAATGAATCAAATACATTAAATATGTAATCAACTTATTGATTGATAAATAATTCTTTTTTATAAAATTATAAAGTTTATTAATCATGTTACAAAAAATAACTAAATGGAAAAGACTTATTAAAACTTATAAAGTTATAAAATGAATTTTAATAAACTTATATAAAGTTTTGTTAGTAATTATGAAATTTAAATACTGAAAATAAATAATCAAATTATAAAGTTCATAAGTTTTATAAAAGTTATAAAGATTAACAGATAAATAATTTGATTGATTATTTAAATTGGTTTTATAAAGTCTATAAATATTTTATAAAAAAATTGTTAAAATTAAAGTCTTCAATAATTTAAATTTTAAATTATAATTATTCTTTTATTTATTTAAATTATTTAATTTTATATTTATTTCAAATTCCAATCATAACCCCCTTTTAAAAGACCTATAAATCACCATTAACATCATTCATAACCTCCTCCTAACCTCAAGTATAAAAGCAAGGCTTAGGCCTCACTTTTCATTTGCTCATTCTCTAAAAATCTCACTCTCATATCTTTCTTTCATCTATTGGTTATGATCAATTTGAAGAATTTTATTTTACAAGAGATTTCAAGAATTCTTAATACTAAGGTAATCTTTTATTGCTTTTATATTATACATTTTAATCATCCAAACATCCAATTGTTTTCATGACTTTATGTTCTTACTATTATTCTTTCTTCTGCCAAATCTCTATTTATTTTAATAATTATCATTTGATCATTAACATTTTAATAATCACTAAAATTATAACAATCACTAACATTCCTAAATTAAGCTAACAACATACTAACATAAACAAAGAATCTCGTTTGCATATGGACGGTTATGCCGCCGCATTTGGTTATTCAACAAGATTATTGTTCGAAATGATGGCTATGCCAAAGTCTTAGAATTTTTTTATAACTCAAATAAAGACTAATATACCATATATTGACATAATAAAATGCCTAACCCGTTTCATTTTTTAACGATTTTAAAAGTGCACATAAGTGCCTTACTACAATTCTGACAGAATATAATCTTACTTCAACCGACCATAACTTGATCATAAAAAACTAAATTTGGGTAAACTCAGACTCCAATGTTACTTTCATTGAATTACCTTTTCAACGACATTTTATACGTCTTCAAACGCAATCGGACGACTCAACAATAGCCTTCACAAGATAAGTGCGCATTTCAACACCTTCTGTCTTGTGCTGCTTGTTTGACCTATTTAAAGATCTTTTCATAAAAATGTTTCTGAATGAAAGTTGTCTAGGAGACTTTGAACTAGTCAAGTATAAATTTTTATAATTTTATGAAACCTTTTGTTATTTTTAAAACCTGTTCAAACACATACCAAATATTCTGTCCAGAATCTAAAATTGATACAATAATCCTTTTTCAATCTACCTTTCGTTTTTTTAGCATTCCCCAAACGTCCTAACTTCTTGTAATGAATTCCAACCTCAAGTTATTGTTTTTTTATCATTTAGGACATCACATTTGACTCTTGACATCCAAGCTTTCTTATGTACTCTACAACCATCACTATACTTGTGAGTTTTCTATGTCAGTTCTCCATGTCCTTTTTACTTTATTTCACACCTTTTTGGGTGAAACATGTTAACTTTATCAACTTACACTTGTAAACATCTTGATACTTGTAAATGCACATGCAATTCATCTTTACCTTTTTGTCATGGTTATTTGTGTTAATGTAAGTCTTATATGAGATACATATTTTGTTTACAATCATTAACTATTGCTAGCCTGGCGACGTCTTAGATCTTTGGGCCTGACAAGCCTATTTGGTGCTAAAGTCGATGTATTGCCGACTCCTGATGACGTATGCTTGTTCATCATGGGAACCAAGTACACTTAGCCAATCTTATATACTTGTAATCAAGTCGAGGTTTGGTTGTAACTGTATGTGTTTTATAAGCTTGCTAACTCGTAACCATGGACATGAATTGCTACTTGTAACCCTTTTATATATATACATATATGCGTGTGTTTAAACCATGGGAACTCACCAACTTTATAGTTGACCTTTTATTTTTAACATGTTTCAGGTTTCCTACTTGAAGATCTTCTTGTGCTCATTTAGGACTTGGACCTAGTTTAATTGAAAGTCTTACGTTATTGGTTGTATCTTGATTGTTTTGTAATTACTTATTTGTCTTGTAATGTTTAATGAATAATGATATTTAATATTATTTCAACTTAATTAGTTCCATGTGCTATAAGCAATCGTCTCCCTTTCGTCCGCCCTGATGATTCCGCCGTCGGTCGGGGTGTGACATCAATAAAAAATCTTGGTTTCAAAATCATCAATTAGGGTTTCAAAAGTACATATCTTATTTTTCTTTAACATACCTTACCATCAACCAATAACAAATTACACATTTTTAATCATTCTTATTGTGAAGCTTGTACCAGCTATTATTTATTTTTGATATTTTTCTTTTAGTTTCTTAAATATGATGTCTTAATTTTATAAAAATATTTTCGTGACATATTTATTTGTATAAATATATTGATATAAATTTTATTTAATTTCAAGATGTGAATATATTGTACACGTTACTAAATCGCACAATTAAAAACAATAAAAGCTACTTCAATTTTTTTTCTTAACCGACAACTCCCAAGTTTACATTTACTAATTTTTTATTGACTCAGGCTAGCCCAAGCCGGTTGCGTTTTTGTTCACATAAAAATAAATATTATATAGGGGCCGTTGCGTAGTTGTCGGTTATTAAATCATTAAGAGACTAAATGAGTGTTTGGTAGCATCTGAACAAGCTTTTTAATTGTTTAGATGTCTGAATTGTTCAACAGTTAATGGTTCAGAGTGTTTGTTTCGCGAGCAAATGTCTGAATGATTCAGACATTTGCCTTTGAATGGTTAAAAATTATACTAATGTTGAATGGTTAAGAGGTCTAGTGTTGAATGATTAAGACATCTTATATGAATTGTTCAGACATTTGTCTTTGAATAGTTAAACGAAATTTGTTAAATCTTTAATTTTTTTGTTTTAATCCAATACTTTTATATCTTTTATAATTTAACCTTAATATTTTTTTACTTTCAACTTTGGTCCCCTACATTTCAAATTTGAAACATTTTTGTCTTTCGGTAAAACTTTTTGTGAGTTAACACGCTGAAACGTGCATTTGTGGTTCAATGTTTTTACAATCATTTTTTCCCATTTAACCACCCTGTAGCACGTGCTGGTCCTAGATCAACTTACCTATTGTTCTAGATCTTTTATGTTTCGCCCACGTGTTTTAACGTTTTTACGTCTATGTACGGTTTACTTTTTTGTTTTCTTAATTGTTAATACAAACTTTGTCAATATTGATGATCACTAATGATGATGTATCATTGATACTGCTTGATATGGTTTTACGCCGCTCGTGAACCGCGGAATGTTTATTACTAGTTTATTTGGTAAAAGTAAACTCTAGATCGGTTAACAAGAGTAACTTTATATAACCACTATACTCTTCTTATACACGCCCCAACACTACCACCCTCCGATTACAACTCACAGAAACCTTAATTTCGGCTAAGAGATCAAAGCAATCAAGAACAAAACATTCCAACGGCTGGCGATTAGGGTTCTCACGATCTACAAATCCCCTAGAAATCTGATACAACACCACCACTCAAATATTATTCGAGGAAACACAAACGGGTCAAATCAGCTGAAATGGATCATATTAGGCGGTTCTCGGATCTGAGATGGATCCACTCGGTCAAAGCACACCTCACAACGTGGGGTGGTGGGGTGCAGTTCATTAGTTAGTTTTATTAAGCAATTATTATTTTTCATGTTATATTAGCCAGAATTGTTTAGGAGTTCTTTGTCTAGTTTTTCTCTTAAGTAATCCGTCTGTAATCGTGGAGAGTGAGCCCCTCTCGAATCGGGCCTTATCAATTTCATACCATCAAAATCCTTGTTGAAATTGCTAGTTCTATCATTGGTTCCATTGTCAGGAAACAAAGATGGCACCAAACACCCTGAGTAGCGCGGAAGGAAGCAGAAGTGAAGGCAACGATCGCGATCCCGTCACCATTCAATTGGCGGCAATCGCTGCGAAACTTGAAACAGTTGATGCGCTCAAGGAAGAAATGGCTGCCCTGAAATCGCATATAGAGAAGTCTGGTGGCAGTTCGGGGAGATATGAAAACAGAGAGAATTTCCCGTAATTACCACCATAATTATCGACCTTATAATAAGATTGAATTTCCCGCTTTCAGTAACGGCGACCCTCGTGGATGGATACTCAAGGCCGAAAAGTATTTTAGGTATTACAACATACCTGATGATGAGAAGGTTGATGTAGCATCGATGTACTTAGAAGGTGATGCATTGGATTTGTTCTCCTGGCTCACTTCGGATCAAAAGATTGAATTCTGGGAAGACCTCGTCCATGCCCTCCAAAAGAATTTCGGACCGGCTGAATTCCAAAACCCCGATGAACATCTATGCAGCATCAAACAGACCGGCACCGTGCAAGAATATCGGCAGGAATTCGCGAAACGGTCTTCTCGTGTGTCGAATTGCCCTGACCACTGCATGTTGGGGGTTTTCCTGAATGGGCTGAAAGAGGAATTGAAAGCCGATGTGAGGATCCATAAACCTAGAACAATATATAAAGCGATGAGTTTGGCTTTGGAGTATGAATCTAAGGTAACTCACACCCGAACCAGCAGGACCTCTACCTGGAACCCGACCACCAAATCCAATCAATCCGATCCCAAACCCCCCACCCAAAGTTACTCCCCTACAACCAACCCCAAAACCCCTTTACGCATTTCTGATGCAGAGAAACAATCCCGCTTCCTGCGCGGAGAGTGCTTCCGGTGCGGAGACAAATATGGACCGGGTCATCGATGTAAAGCAGGAACATTTAAAGTCCTAGAAGCCGACGAAGAAATGGGAGAGCAAGTTGAAGTGGAGGCCAACCCTCATGACGAAGATGGCGACAAGGTGGCTGAAATTAGCCTCCATGCTATTTTGGGGAAACCTCACCCAACCACTATGAAGGTGCATGGCATACTTAATTCTACTGAAGTTTTAATCCTGGTTGATGGTGGTTCTACCCACAATTTCATTTCCGACCTACTGGTGAAGGAACTGAAATTACCCACGCAACCGGTACCGCCATTTGGGGTGCAAATAGGGAATGGGGATGTCATTCGGTACGATCAAGTATGCAAAGGGTTAACAGTACAGATTGACAATATAAATCTTGTACAAGACTTTTATCCATTTTCAATAGGCGGTGCCGATTTGGTCTTAGGAATTCAATGGCTCGCAACTCTCAACACGGTACAAGCTAATTGGCGGGAGATGTTTATGATCTTTAATATTGATGGAAAGAAGTACAAACTACAAGGTATAGTTTCTGGTCCACAAAAATCTTCTACCTTTCAACATCTAGCTGCTGAACCTGATTCCCACCCATTAATCCCACCTACCTTAAAAATCACTCATTCAACAATTCTCACCCGTGTTTGACGAACCCCGTGAATTACCCCCTTACCGAAACCACACCCACACCATACCTCTCTTACCCAATTCACCACCCCCAAACATTCGCCCATACCGCTATCCCTACTCCCAAAAAACCGAAATCGAAACCCAAGTCCACCAATTACTCAGCGCTGGGTTTATCCGCCCCAGTACAAGCCCCTTCTCAAGTCCAGTGTTACTCGTTCGTAAGAAGGATAACACATGGCGCATGTGTGTGGATTATAGGGCCCTAAACAAGATTACCATAGCCGACAAGTATCCAATTCCCAACATCGATGAATTATTAGATGAATTATATGGAGCCAAAGTCTTTTCAAAACTCGATCTGCGATCCGGATACTACCAAATCAGGGTAGCAGATCAAGATATTGAAAAAACTGCTTTTCGGACGCACTCCGGTCACTACGAGTTCAAAGTGATGCCGTTCGGGCTCACCAACGCACCGGCCACCTTCCAAGCTGTGATGAATGAGTTGTTTCGGCCTTATTTACGTTGATTTATCTTGGTTTTCTTTGATGATATATTAATTTACAGCCAAAATATTGAACAGCATGTGGTCCACTTACAACCAGCTCTGCAATTGTTGCTTGATAACAAATTCTTTGCTAAGTTATCAAAATGTTGTTTTGGACAGCGTCAGGTGGTTTTTCTCGGTCATGTAATCACAGCAGAAGGGGTACAAGTTGAACAGGAAAAGATTTGAGCCATCCAATCCTGGCTGATTCCCTCGAATGTTAAAGAAGTGAGGGGATTCCTCGGACTTACGGGCTATTACCGACGATTTGTAAAGAGTTATGGGTTGATTGCACGACCCCTCACAGTTCTTACCAAGAAGGACGGGTTCATTTGGAATGATGAGGCACTTCAGGCTTTCAATAAGCTAAAAGCTGCCTTGATGACAACCCCTATTCTCCGCTTACCCGATTTTTCTAAGACCTTTGTGGTGGAGTGTGATGCCTCTTCAGATGGTATTGGCGCTATTCTATCACAAGAGGACCATCCGGTGGCATACTTTAGCAAAGGGTTCTCGCCTTTAAATCGCTTCAAATCGGCCTATGACCGAGAACTCCTGGCACTGGTTTTAGCCGTCCAAAAATGGAGTCATTACCTCCTTGGCCGGCACTTTCTCATTCGTACCGACCATTACACGTTGAAGTTTCTCTTGGAACAACGAATCACCACAGTTGAACAACAACGCTTATTGTTGAAACTGATGTCGTATGATTTTTCAATTATACACAGGGCTGGAAAGGTGTAACATCCTGTAATTTTCCGTCTTTATTTATTTATTTTTGTTTGTGCGTGGCTTTGTTAGAAAAGATTTAATTCGTTAATAATAGTAATAATAATAATAATAATAATAATAATAAAATTTTAATAACAAGATAATAATAATAATAATAGTAATAATAACAACAATAATAATAATAAATATGATAATAATAACCTTAAAAGAAACGGTAACAATTATAATTATAATAATAGCAAATAATAAAAATAATAGTATCTATAATCATAATAATAATAATAACAATAATAATTATAGTAATAATAATAATAATAATAATAACAATAACAATAGTATTAAAAATAACTTCTTAAATTAAAGTTCAGGGGGGTTTTCTGCCAAATTCTAAACTTGAAAAACCAAGTTTCAAGCATTTAATCAACAGCCCAAACTTCAGGGGCTGAAAATGTAAAATTTTCCTTTTAAACCGGTGGCTTCGGCCGGAGCTCCGGCCGAGCTCCGGCGAGGCTCCAAAGCTCCACTCTACGCTAATTCGACCCACTTAAACCGCCCAACCCCTCTCGGCCTTGCGATTCGAACCCAAACCCCAAATCAATTTGAATTCCCGCTCGTTGCAACCTTTCCAAATCAAACCGGGGCTAACTTCGTACGAATCCGAACCAAATCTCATCCAACTTCTTAATTTGAACCAAATTAATCACTTCCAAACTTAATACGCGGCCTCATCAATCTGCAAATCAATCAACATCGCAAATTAACAGCTCGAATCTCATAATTTTGGTAAATTTATACGCGGTTTCAAACCGAGAGTGATACGCTCGAAACCATAGAATTGATGCTATATAAAGGGGTCTACTGATTCATTTTGAAGTCCTTAAACTCCCTAAACCCTCAATTGCGCAAAATAATCACCAATTCAGAAAACCCCAATTCAAGAACACCCGAAGTAACTCGAACTCGAAGAACCCTCTAATCCTCATCTAAACAGGTAATTAAAACCTGTTATCTGCTCGATTTGGTCCAAGGATCAAAAGCCCTATGATGATTCGACTGATTAACATCGAATCGAGGGTCAATTTTGGATCAGATGAACCTAGGGTTCATCGGATTTGGGGGGGGGGGGGGGGGCGAGGTTGCTCCGGCTTAAAGTTAAAACAAACCAAAATGAACCAAGGCTTGGGCCCTGGTTCACTGGTTCCCGCACCTCATCTCCCAAGGGAGGTCCCGGGTTCGACCCCGGCAACCCCCCTTCTTCCCTTTTCTTTTCTTTTATGTCTTATTTTTCTTTATTGTTTAATTATTTCTTTTGCTAAAAATTAATTCTGAAAATTTCTAAAATGATTTTATAAATTCAGAATTTATTTAGTTAATTATTCATTTTGTTTATCAAAGGTTTATTAATATGTTTAAATTTAAAATACATTTTTGGTATTTTCTTTCCCTTAGTTTAAATTATTTAAAACAATGTTGTTATGTGATTATTTAAAACATATGCATGTATATATATGTATATATATATATACATGTAAATATTGGCAAACAATTTGAATAATTTCTTATTATTTTTTTTTTCTACCATATTCATATATTGTAAAATATATGTATATACATTGTCAAACAATTAGAATGATTAATTACTTATACATATATTCTTATATTTATATAAACATATCAAAGTAAGTATACATACATATATATATATATATATATATATATATATATATATATATATATATATATATATATATATATATATTTATTCATTTCTTGATTTATTACAATCAATAGAACTTTCATAAATCGGTTTAACGTACGATTAATTTTCTTTATATTAGCCGTTCTCCTTCGCGCAATAAATCTAATTATCATCATTCCATTAACTCGATTCACCTTAATAACACGAAATAAATAGATGTCAATCTCTATTCAATCCGTTATTAAGAACCTTATAACAAAATAACTAATCATCAAACCGATTATAACGCGTTACCTTATTCTTATTTAGGTGCCTTGTGACGTTTGTGTTGAAAATCTTATTCGCGGTTATTCTTATTTCATCTTCAAGTCTTCTTATTATCAAGTGAGTTCTTATGCCCCATTTTACATATATTTTACACCTTTCGGGGTGAAACATGTTGGTTATACAAACATACTCATACACGCTTTGATACTTATTACGCACGTGCAATTCTTTACATAGTCGTGGTTATTTGAATATGTTAAGTTGTATATGAGATGTGACATACGTGTGCAATCATTAACTATAACTAGCCTGGCGAAGTCTTAGATCTTTGGGCCTGACAAGCCTATTTGGTGCTAAAGCCGAGGGATTGCCGGCTCCTAGGAGCCGTATGCTTGTGCACTAGGGAACCAAATACACTTAGCTAATCATGCTTATTCATATTATTCAGTCAAGGTTTGATTGTAACTATGCATGTTCTATATACTTACTATCTTGTGACCATTGACTAAAATTGCCACATTCTTTCCCAGTATATATAATTATTGTATATTAAAACCATGAGAACTCACCAACATGTTAGTTGACTTTATTTTCAACATGTTTCAGGTAATGTGCAAGTTTAATGATAACTGAAGAAACGCTTAAGCTTAGGATATGGACCTAGACTTAAATGAACATTTGGATTCTTTTTCTTTGGTTTATTTGTTTTATTGTAAGACGTGGATGATTGTGATGTTTGAAAACAATTGATTAATGGCATTTATATTTTAACATAGTGTTATGTGGCTGTGAACAATCTTAACCCTCACACTTCGATGATTCCGCCGTCATGGTTGGGGTGTGATAAAAGGAAAATCGAGGAGCTGATGCACTGTCACGTCGCCCACATTCTGGAGAGCTGTTAACTTTAACTGTCCCACAATGTGTGGAAATCTCCCTATTAAAGCAGGAGCTGCAGAATGATCCCTATATCCGTGACTTACTCCACCAGCTTGCAAATGATAGCTTATCTTTCCCTGATTTTTCTTGTGTCGATGGGTTTCTCTTTTTTAAAGGACGCTTGGTTGTACCCAATAATTCTTCTTTAAAGTTGAAACTAATTCAGGAAGCTCATGATACACCTGTGGGTGGCCACGGCGGGTTTTTGAAGACTTTAAAACGTCTTTCTTCCCAATATTTCTGGCCCAAAATGACACAAGAAATTCGTGTTTACGTACAACAATGTCTTGTGTGCCAACAACAAAAGTATCAAACTCTATCCCCAGCTGGGCTGCTGCAGCCACTTCCCATCCCACAACAGATTTGGGAGGACCTCTCCATGGATTTTATCGTTGGACTTCCTCCATCAAATCGTTTTGATACCATTATGGTGGTTGTCGATCGTCTTAGCAAGTACGGGCACTTTCTTGGTCTTACCCATCCCTTCACTGCAAAAGGGGTGGCTTCTTTGTTTTGCAGGGAAATTATTCGTCTACATGGGTTTCCACGATCCATTGTCTCCGATCGTGATGTCATCTTTATTAGCTCTTTCTGGCAGGAATTATTTCGTTTGAGCAATACCAAACTCCAATTGAGCACCGGCTACCATCCTCAGACAGACGGTCAAACGGAGGTATTAAACCGCTGTTTTGCACATGATCAACCGACCAAATGGAGCTCTTATCTTGCCTGGGCCGAATACTCCTACAACACCGGGTTCCACACCGCAGCGGGTACTACCCCATTTCAGATAGTTTATGGAAGGGAGCCTCCTCCCTTACTCCCTTACGTCCGGGGCGATACCAAGAATGCTGAACTTGAGGCTCAACTCATTGATCAGGATGATATGCTTCGTTTGCTTCGCAACAATTTGCAGAAAGCTCAAGACCGCATGCGCAACCAGGCAAACACTCATCGTCGTGACCTGAATTTTCAGGTTGGTGATTATGTATTCCTGCGTCTTCAGCCCTATCGACAGAAGAGTTTAGCTAAACGTCGTTACGAGAAGCTCGCTCCCCGCTTCTTTGGCCCTTACCGTATCATTCGGCGTATTGGTTCTGTTGCGTACGAGTTAGCCTTACCACCAAGTGCTCGCGTCCACCCTGTCTTCCATGTCTCCATGCTCAAGCCCGCCCATGGGGATTTCTCCTCCACCCATGTCCCACTGTTACCCGTCACTAAGGATTGGGAGATTGACTTGCTACCTGCTACTGTTCTTGATTCTCGCTGGGTTACTGAAGCAGGTACCAAGGTTCTGGAACTGTTAGTCACTTGGAAAGATCGCCCTTCCGAGGAAGCTTCTTCGGAATCTTATGACCTGCTACACGAGCAATTTCCAGATTTTCGCCTTGAGGACAAGGCGTTTTACCGGGAGGGAAGTATTGATACAACACCACCACTCAAATATTATTCGAGGAAACACAAATGGGTCAAATCAGCTGAAATGGATCATATTGAGGCGGTTCTCGGATCTGATATGGATCCACGTGGGGTGGTGGGGTGCAGTTCAATAGTTAGTTTTATTAAGCAGTTATTATTTTTCATGTTATATTAGCCAGAATTGTTTAGGAGTTCTTTGTCTAGTTCTTTTTAAGTAATCAGTATGTAATCATGGAGAGTGAGCCCCTCTCGAATCGGGCCTTATCAATTTCATACCATCGAAATCCTTGTTGAAATTGCTAGTTCTATCAAAATCATGGCGGAAGTCATGTCAATGGAAGACATACGAGCCCAAGCCGCTCGTTTGAACATCGATTTGTCTGCAGTCGATTGGAACTCCGTTCATCTCCCTCCCGGTGAAGATTGCGGCATCAAAAGGCATGATGTCGATAGATTCAATGCGTATTGTGTGGAAAACGTAATAGCTTATGATGAGTGGCTTAATGTCGGTTAAAACCCTAATATCGAATTTGAGTGCTTGTGTTGTACATCTGTTAGTGTTTTTGAACAATTTGTTATGTAACGTAGCCAAGAGTATGAAGTTGGTAGGGTTGACACTTTGGAAACCTAATGTCGAACATGCTCGTGTATTCGTTAAATTATGTAGCTCATGTGAGTATTTGTGGGCTTTGTTTGGATTTGATATAGTTAATTGTATATCTGTGCTGTTACATATCTGCATATGGAGTGTTTAAGTGCTTAATGATGTTTTGCTTTGGGTGGTGGTTGCTTAGATATATACAGGTGTATATATATTGATGAATTTTGAATACCTGTGTTATCATATAAAAATATTGTTCTTCTTTATGTGTGTGTGTGAATTTTCAGTGATGATGAAGATCTTATGGAGGAGGATGCGTTGGAATTTGATGCTGGGTTTGGGAGTATTATAATTGTGGATAACTTGCCAGTTGTGCCTAAAGAAAAATACGAGAAGCTTGAAGGTGTCGTGCGTAAAATCTACGGCCAAATTGGAGTAATCAAGGAGAATGGGCTTTGGATGCCTGTTGAGGAAGACACCGGTAAAACCAAAGGTTATTGCTTCATTGAGTTCAACACTCCTCAGGTACATTTTTTCCTTCAGCTATTGTGCTCTTACTTTATAGTAAACATCAGTGATTATCTTTTAACTAATCGGTAAACAAATTGGTCTCTATACTTGTTTTTTGGACATGGATTGTTATAGGAAGCTGAGCTTGCCAAGGAGAAGACCAATGGCTATAAGCTAGACAGAGCACACATTTTTGCTGTCAACATGTTTGATGAAATTGACAGATTCATGCAAGTCCCAGACGAGTGGGCCCCGCCTGAAATCAGGCCTTACACACCAGGGGTAGTTACTTGTACTGGCTTATAATTCTGTGCATTGAAAATCATGTAGTGCTCTCTATTTTTGTGCCACTGATGGACTCTTTAATTCCCTTCATGAGATGCTCATTATTTACATAGTTGTTGAAGGTGCAAAGGCTGAGCCTTGGGCCTAGGCACAAGGCGTTTAAAAGCGAGGGCTTTTCTAAACGATGAGCATAGTTATAACTTATAAGTAACATTTTTTAGGGGTGTTAGACAAGTTTCAAGTGATGAGCATAGTATAAAAGTACAATTTATATGCCTTATTGCTGTTCCTGAAAGTAGTAGTTAATTTCTAAGTTTTTTTTAATTATTTCTTGTTACCAAGTGTTAAATTGTGGGCAATCTTTGTGTTGGCATCATTTCTATGAACTGCAGTATTGTAACTTTTTACTTCGTATGTAGCATTGATGATCCTTACTGAGTCGGGGGTCTCTTCGGAAGCGGTCTCTCTATCTTCCAAGATAGAGGAAAGACTCGCCACCAACCACCCCTCCCAGACCCTGCTCTTGAGTGGGATTTACTGGGTATGTTTGTTTGTTTGTTTGTTTATGTAGCATTGATGAAATCTCTTCTAAACATCATTTTAGTGTAAACTCAGTTGGAAGTCATAGAATTTAGTGAATTTGTTTTAACATAGGTGAAACATGATTTTCTTTTTGTGTCTTTGTTTTTGAGATCATAAAGTGCGTATATGAATTATGAAAGCTTGCAAACTAGTAATAATGTTAATGTTTTGGTGTATTAATGCAGGAGAATTTGCAACGCTGGCTTACAGATGAGAAAGGTAGAGATCAGTTTGTTATTCGTGCGGGATCAGACACCGAGGTCCTGTGGAACGATGCAAGACAAGTGAAGGCTGATCCTGTTTACAAACGTCCAGTAAATATCCTACATCGTGATATCCAATTCCTCCCTTGTTTCATGTGAAAGAATGTTGTTTATGCTGTAATTTATCCTTTCTCTGCAGTTCTGGACTGAAAGTTTTGTGCAGTGGTCCCCATTAGGGACCTACTTAGCCACAGTTCACCGCCAGGGTGCTGCTGTTTGGGGCGGTGCTTCTACATTTAATCGCCTGATGCGCTATGCTCATCCACAGGTTGTGTATGGTTATGAACTTTTTTACTCTTATTTTGACAGTTCCTTTCTAGTTCTTTTCATGTCTTTTGCATATAATCTTGAAACTTCCATATTTACTTTAGGTTAAACTCATTGATTTCTCTCCTGGTGAGAAATATCTGGTTACATATAGCAGCCATGAACCAAGCAACCCTCGAGATACTCATGTAAGAGTTTCTTTTTTTCCTTTGTCCAGTTTTGTTTCATCTTATAATGGGTGGCAATTTCAGTCTACTTTGTGAACTGGTTGATTCAGGGCAGGCCTTATATCTAATGGATCAAACAGTCTACTTGTATCAACCCACTTTAAAAATACCAAGTTTGATAACTTGACCCTACTCGTATAAACCCACTCTTAAAATAGCAAGTTTGATCCTAACCTTTTTTGACCTATTTATTCAACCCAACTGACCTGTCCATTATGTCACCAATATATCTTAAAATAAATTCTCAGTTAATTGTGTGATTTGCTCATGATCAGAGGGTTGTACTCAACATATTTGATGTGAGAACTGGAAAAGTAATGAGAGATTTCAAGGGAAGTGCTGATGAGTTTGCAATGGGAGGAACAGGAGGTTTCACAGGGGTTTCCTGGCCTGTTTTCAAGTAACATTTTTCTAGTCCTTATGCTTCTATTTTTTTTTTCTTATTTGTCTTGGATATATATGTTCTGCTGTTGACATGTTTGTAATTTCCAGATGGGGTGGTGGTAAAGAGGACAAATACTTTGCTCGCATGGGCAAAAATATGATTTCTGTGTATGAGACGGAGACCTTTGGTCTTATTGACAAGAAATCCATCAAAGTTGAAAACGTCATGGACTTTAGTTGGTCCCCCACTGATCCTATTTTTGCACTTTTTGTTCCTGAACTTGGCGGTGGAAATCAACCTGCAAGAGTAAGTTATTAATTATTATGCTTCATTTAACTTGATGAGTTTATGTTTGTGTATAGTTTGTTAGTTGTTACCATATTGTGGTACGGGTAAAGATTTTTTAGGTTGCTGCAAGATCATAACACATGATTAGTATTAAAATTGTTGCTTTGTTCCCTTTATTGTATATTGGTTACCTAGTTTGGAATTGTTGGTGGCCTCGTAGCCCAAGTTAACTTTAATTGTTTTTTGAAGTTTTAAAATTTACTACATCGGAATAACACTTGTTCTTATATGATATCTCTAGGTGAGCCTCTTTCAAATCCCAAGCAAAGAAGAGTTGAGGCAGAAGAATCTATTCAGTGTTAGTGATTGCAAGATGTATTGGCAAAGTAATGGGGAATATCTTGCTGTTAAAGTTGACCGATACACAAAAACCAAAAAGAGCACATATACTGGCTTTGAGCTTTTTAGAATCAAGGAGCGTGACATACCTATTGAGGTTTTTGAGCTTGACAACAAGAATGACAAGGTTATTGCATTTGCATGGGAACCAAAGGGTCACAGGTTTGCAGTTATTCATGGTGATAATCCAAGGCCAGATGTTAGTTTCTATTCTGTAAAAGGTGGTAAAGTGTCAAAGCTCACAACCCTCAAGCAAAAACAGGCTAATGCTCTCTTTTGGTCACCTAGTGGCCGTTTCATCATTTTGGCTGGGTTGAAGGGGTTCAATGGACAGTTGGAGTTCTATAATGTGGACGAACTCGAAACTATGGCTACCGCCGAGCATTTTATGGCAACTGACATAGAGTGGGATCCTACTGGGAGGTATTTCAAAGCAGAAATCTGGATTTGACATTTTCTTTCCTCCAAAAATGCTTTTACCAAAGTTTCAGGGTTATCAAATGGGCCATGTTTGCACGGCAAACATGACAGGAATTCGACATTAACCTGAAATTGAACACGACACATGTATATGCTTGTCAACACGAACACAACTGGTTTAATTTAAAAAATCTTTTTGTTTAATTTTTGCCTATATCGATACTCCAAAATTACTAGTTTACAACTAAATGTACAGGTATAGAATACAGTTGCATTTGAACATTGCTGGAAATAAACAGGTTAAACACCTTAACAGGTCCATGTGTGAACCCGTAGGGTGACCTGAACAAGATTGTTTAATCTAAAACATATTTTGACTGAACTGAAACCACAAAATTTGTTTTGGATTCGTGTCTTGCAAGAAAATGCACCCCTAGTAAATTTAGATGACATTCTTCACCACCATCCTTGCATGTATATGAAACATGATTTTGGTATAATGACTGTGGAAGTAAATTCATTTTCGTTTGCTCTTTCTCTTAATAGATATGTCGCAACTTCAGTCACTTCTGTGCATGAAATGGAAAATGGATTCAATATCTGGTCATTCAATGGAAAGCTACTCTACCGAATTCTTAAGGATCATTTCTTTCAGGTAATATTTCAAGTTCCGCATTAATTAGCTAGTTCTGCACATCTAAATCTACATGAGATTTAGATGTGCATATAAAGCTTGTACCAAGAGTCCAGACTATATTCGATGCTTGCATCAAAAACCAAAAATGCCTTGAAAATCATACATCTATTTCATGGAATAAAGAAGCTTTATTTGAAAGAAACCACCTCCAACAATTGACAATGAAATTATGCAAACAGTATTCATGTTGATATTTTACATCAAATTCGGTGCAACACAATTCATTACATCAATATTTCAACACATAGTTTATTCCTTTTGGTCAATGTCTTTATTGAAGTTACCAAGTCTTAGAGAACACCCTCTTTGATTGTTGCAGTTCTTGTGGAGGCCAAGGCCACCATCCTTCTTGAGCCCGGAGAAAGAGGAAGAAATTTTAAAGAATCTGAAGAAATACAGCAAGAAGTACGACGTGCAAGATCAGGATATTTCGGTGCTGTTGAGCGAGCAGGATCGTGAAAAGAGGAAGCAGTTGAAGGACGAGTGGGAGAGGTGGGTGAACGAGTGGAAGCGATATCACGAGGAAGAGAAGATGGAGAGGCAAATGCTAAGAGATGGTGAGGCCAGTGATGTAGAAGAGGAATATGAGGCCAAAGAAATTGAGGTTGAAGAACTGCTGGATGTGACTGAAGAAGTCATCCAAGATGCTTAAAAAATTCAGAGAACTTTTGTTTTGTTTTATTTTTTAAAACTCGAGTAAGAAGATGTTGATTTCTTTACTAGTCTATGCCATTGGTTATGTCATGGATGATTATGTTCACACTTGATTTTGTACTTCAATATGAAGTTTTGGTGGTTTGGATAATTTTGCCGAATGGAAGCGTGTATCAAGGGTCAGAAATTAACCGGTCTAAACCGTGGCTGAACCAATAGACCTAGCAGGCCTGAGAATGTAGGAGATGAGCTTTTCAACTTTTGCCTTTGTCTTCATATCACAATACAAAGACAACGAAAACAGATAAGGGGACGTCGTCTATTGGTGAGAGTAGAATAGAGATGTTCATGGGTGCCGCAGAGATGATGCATATGTTCATATTGGTTTATCATGAAAATCTCAGTAGTTTTTTACATATGCATATTGTGTTTTTGTTATTTAAATGTTAGGTTCTTGTCCTAAATTTACATGTAGATGGCGTTCGATAATCTTCAATTCAGAAAATGTTTATTCGAAGTCTTATGGCTTTGATTTGTCAGCAGCTGTGAAATGAAACTGGATACCAAATCAAAACCTATAGATTGTTTTTCTTGATACTTACTGATGATGCTGTAGATAAGCCATCTGTAAAGTCATCGCTCAGGAGTCATTGGCGAACTCAATGAAGCTATACATGACTGAGGAAATAATCGATGGCAAGTTAGCATGAGATAGGACACCAGAGACAACTTGTATAAACTATGAAGACATAGATTCTAGATTCTCAACAAACAAACAATGATCAGCGGTTCTGTTGTCATCAAGAAAAAGGATGATCGGAAAAAGGTTTTGGAGAGAAGATGCACAAGAACCAATGATTTTTAACACAAGTGGTTGAGATCAAATCTCCTAAGTCTTTATTAAAATAGGAGATAGTAAGTTCAACTTCCACTTGTGACAAAAAAAGAGTTCCAAGTTGGGCTAAGGATCTTTAACCTAGCCTCACTTGGTCTCGGTTTGCTTACTCGAGTAATGGAGATGTCCAAGTGAGTCAATGGTCCTTCACTCCGTTAGTGATCCAATTACTCCACAAAAGAAGGAAATGCCGGGCAAACAAGGGGAGGGGGAAGTCATTCCATCAAAAAAATTTCATGTTAGTGAGTAAAAATGAAAAATGACCATAAGTGTGACATAAAATTAAACAACTAGACTACATACGTTGAATTTTCAATATAACTGATACGTAAAATTCAACTATCCGTTTAATATATGCTAAACAATATAAACTTAACTAAACTAGTAGAGATTATTATTTTTGTCGTTCTTAGGCTTTGTCATCAATTTTTTAATCTATGATTCTTATTATATGATATAATCAAGGTTTAAAAGTACGGAATCACGCCTCGAGGGGAACTGAGGTATAAGCCCGACACGGAATTAAAAAATAAATATAAAAATTATATATCTAATAAAAATAAAATACAGACTAATTTTATCATCGGATTTATCAAAAACATCAAAAACACACATTAAAAAGACATAGAATGTTTGAAACTAACACAAAAAGTCTAAAACATAAAAAACAAAAAGAAAAAACCCTTGAGACGCAACATTTCTTAACGCCTCAGCCCTATGAGGCACATGTACATAATAAACCCCTAAGGTGCCGCCTCATACATGTTTTCTGAGCGTCCCACCTCGAGGCGCATGCCTCAACCGCTTTTTAAAACAATGGATATAATATAACTACTATTCTTTTCAAATAAACCATAGTACCATACCAGAACTACAATTATAAAAAAGAAAGATAAATAGAGCCATTATTAGCGTTCATTGTAATAAACTCTGATAATAATATTATAAAAGTTGGGTTCTTCTTGCAGGTTTATTCATTGAAATGTGGATGCTTCAAATTGCAGGGTCATTTTTTGGCTGTTGATCCACAACCGGGGGCAAGAGTAGAGCAAGACGGTCTTTGTACCTTTCGATTTTTTGTAGCCTTTGATTTCTGAATCTACAAAACACAACAGTAATAAGCAGTGCTAAAAATCGGGTTTTGACAATAATTCTATGCCAAACCGCATACTATTGCTTTGCCAAATAAAAAAAACACCAAACAAAACAAACAGGTTGGGTTGATTGGATAACCGGACGGGCCAAAACAGTTTAGTTTTGACAGTATTGGACGGTTTTACTAAAGTTAAAATCGTAGTTTGTATTGCACTTTAAAAATAATAAAGATGGTCGCAAATATTAGACATATGTGTAACAACATATTCCAAAAGAGAATTATAAAGGGTAAAGGTAAACGGAAGGTTCAGTTTGCACGGCCAGTTCCAAGTACCACATTGTGAACCGAACCATATAAATCTCAAATCTTAATTCGATTTGAATCTGATGGCGTTGCCCTTGCCCATCCCTACTTTTGAGAATACAATGCTGTCATTTTGGACAAGCTTCGTTTATAGACAAAGTAAGAACAAAGAAAGTATATGTACCTTGCTCGAACCTTCTTTGCACGATTAACATGCTGTTGCAGCAGCTCCTTAGCCGACATGTTGTCCACATCTTGGGTTTCCTGACATGAAATAAGAGCAACACCATTATTCATCAGTGACGCTGTGACGATGAAAAGATATGGTACAAGTGTACACAACATAAAGGCATATGATTATATAAGTACCTCCTCTATTTCCATCTCATCTTCCTTTGTTGCTTCTACCGTTGATGCAGGCAGTGGCTTTGGAAGAGACTTGACACAACCAAGATATTGTGGCTGTCAATGATGCATCAGGTTAACTTTTAATTCAATAAGAGTTATAAGACACAAGCAGTAGGTTCTATTTGTAACAAAATGATTAAAGGGTATTTTGGCATTTGTTAAAGATCAAAACTATTACTTTCTTAATCCCGAAAAGTTATGACAGAGGCATGAATAAGCATACCTGCTTTTCTGAAGTAGCCCCATTCTTTAACCATGAGCGGCATTGGGCGTAAAGAGAAGTGCCCTCAGAAACTTGAACCTATAAACACAGCATCAGCAAGATAGAAGTTACAGCAACATCCCATCAAAACTCAAAAGCAAGGTTAAGGTGAAGTTTAAGTTGAGACTGCAAAATTATAATAAAAAGTTGTTTTCTTTGTGTATAATGCCAAAGGAAAGAGTACGATTTACAAACAGATTCTCAAACTAGCAAATATGTTTGTTTATAGGTAGGAACGGATAACACGTAAGTCGTAAGAAGAAGAAACCAATTTACCTTTCGGTCTCTAACAATGACAAAGGCATCGTCATTGTTCTTAGCAGGAACTGATGATTGACCCCCCGCAACCTACGCACGACACAACATTATGCCCTAGAAAACATCATATGACTGACTAATCGAACAGAAGTAAACAAACAAACAAGATTTTATTTTCACACATAAGGAAGCAGATGTATGCAACATAAACACAAATGAATAGCGATAAGGTTGAAGGTTCAACTTGCTTCAAAATCGCAACTTCTTTTTAACTTTACCTTTTCTTGATCATCTGTTTCTTCCTCTTCTGGCTTTTGGTTAAGATCAATAAATAGCCGTTTAGCCACTCCATCGCCACTTCCGATGCCCTTAACCAAGTGTGGTGTTCTATCCATGGCGTAGAAACTTAAGAACTCTACGAGATAAACCTAGGTTACAATCTCCTATTCATTCCCCAAATGACAATGATCAAAATCGGCTAGTAAATATGGATTCGAAGATAATTAAGGATCACGCGTGATTCGTGAACAAGTGTCCCCCTTGTTAAATGAGCATTAATTACCAACATATTTCATTCTTCTTTTGCCGGGTCATTGAACAACTTTCCATATAACCATCTCTCTTCATTATACAATATCTTTTTGCTAAATTTAAAATTTCCAATGCTTCATGGTTTCTTTGAGATTTATGAGAATGAAACAATCTTGTGACTAGGCCTTCCAAAAGCAATAGTTACTAAGATTTGAAAATGGTGTTTGGATACACATGTTAAGTTATCATTGCAACTTAAGAGTATTTGCTACACGCAGTTTCGACTTCTGACTATCGAGGGTCAAAACAATCAGATTAGAAGAAATCTGATTATGCAAAAAAAAAAGAGTAAACTTGATCAACTGATTATAGTTAAGACTTAAGAGCTATAATCTCATCCAATCATATCAAGGTACATCAAATAGGAAGCTATACAGAATGATTAAGGCATTCAAACATGGATGACATTAGTTAAACTATTGATCAACAAGAATCAACATACTTAACTCCATGAATCCAAACCAAAATGTAGAGCCAACATACACAATCAAACTATTGAGGGCGGACGTTAGAGCAACGGGTAATGTTGCTGCTTTGTGACCCTGAGATCATGAGCTCAATCATAGCACGAGCTAAATAGCCTAAATTAATCACCACTTAAGCCCTTTTTTAGATGCAATCAAACCATCAATTCTATGTAACTTTGATCAGTAAAAACTGCAGAATAATAATCAATTCAATCAGATATGTGCATCACAGAGAACAAGTTCAAACCTTTGTGTTTGCAGAAGCAGAAACCACCGTAGCACCACCACCAACAAGCGATTGTTGCAAATGTGCATCAGAATTCGACAACCCATATGACCGATTAACCCCATGATGGAAACCACCGGCGACGGGACGCGGTGGGACGCCACCGGAATTGGGTATAATTCCGACCACCACATTCTGATCGGAAATTGGTGGTTGTTGACGGTGGGATCTTGAATTGGAGTGCTGTACTGTGGTTGTGGGTTGGGGGTTGTAGAGTGTTTGATAGATTGATGGGTGTGAATGATTTCGCGCCACCGATTTCAAGAAATCGGTGGTGGTGGTGGTGAGGGGGTTTGGTGGTGGTGGAGATGACATTGGAGATGAGGGTTTCAAGATTTCGAATTGTTTGAGACCCAAATTGTGAAATTGAAGTTGATGATTGAATTGAATGTGTGAGGGTTGTTGATTTGGTGTTGGGAAAACTGAAGGGATTTTGGGGGTGAATTTAGCGGTTTATTGGTTTGAATAAGTGAAAAATTCAAAATTGTTATGGTGTAATGAAGTTAAGGGTGTGAGCGGCACACTCGTCGTGCCGCTATAGCGTGGGTCTGCGTCGAGCGGCAACATTGCCGACACCTCCTTCTACGTCGAATTTCTCCCGTTACGGTATGTTGTTGCCGTGGTCGTGACCCACTCCACTTTTATCCTTGACAATTAGCTGTTACAACATCTCTTTAACGGTTATTTTTTTAAATACTCTCAAACACTACAAACACAAAACATTGATCTCAAAATCTATATATCAATCTCAAGCATTTCTTCTACTTATTTTTAGCTCTACAAAAATATCCCGTCAGTTTTATGTTCTCTTTTCGTCTTTGGATAGTTTCGAGTCCTACGTTTTGGGATTTTTTAGCCTTCTTGCTGAACACGTCGACGAGACTGAAAGTTCGAGAAAAAGGATATTGAAACGTGATCATGTTGGGGCTGATAACATTCTTATGAACAATTATTTTGGGGAGGACCCAAAATACAAAGACGAGATGTTTATAAATAAGTTTCAGTCACCTAGGGATTTATTTATATGGATTGTTAAAGATATACATAACAACTTTCAATTGTTTAAAGAATAGTTTGATGGGAGGTGAAAATAAAACTTCACGGTAATACACAAATACATTTTGACAATACGTCAACTGACTCAAATCACAAGAGTCCACAAGAAAAAATGTTGAACGAGCTTTTGATGAAATTGTATTCTTATCCTCTTGAGTACAAAGAAAAGAAATTTAAAAATGCGCAATAGTTGTAAGAAAAGACGTGGAACGAGCTTTTAGTGTTTTAAAAGCAAAATGACATATACTTGCTCGAATTGCTAGAACGATAAAGATAGAAAAAATAAAAAAATTAAATGCACACGTGCATTATAATTCACAATATGATTATAAAAAATAATGTTGCCATTATTTTTCCCGTGTACATTCGAGACCTACCGACTACTTCATTTGAGAATAAAAATACAATTTTGGAGTTGCGCGATAAAAACACACATTTTAAGCTTAGATTTGATCTTGTGCAACATGATGCGGAGAATGTGAATAAAAGAGCCATTTTAATTTATTTATTTTCAAATAGTTTTTATTTTTAGGTTTATCTTTTGTAATATTATAAAGTTCATATTTTATTTTTTTATGACATGAAATGACATGAATGCCTACTCTAAAATATTATAGTGTCGTATGGCATGGTTGATGTGGTATGTTTTCATTTGTTGAGCCATGATGTATTGGGGCACTCATCTCCATCATAAGAATTCATGTTTATTACTATTGAATATAAATTAGTTGTTATATCATTTGATTTAGTGACAATTTGAATATGTGGATTGTAGATAGCGTTGTTTTTTCCTATATTGATGGTTCATTTTTCATAATTGATCTTGTAAGTTCAAGTTTTATAGTCAAAATTGGTATATATTTAGAAGTGTAAATAAAAAGTGTGTAGTGTTTTCCCTTTAAGGTCACACGGAGTGACAACCGGGAGATCCTGCGGGATTCTTGGTCTAGGGTGGCAACACCACCTCATGTACTCGGCTTCAACTTATAGTCTCCAACATGGTGAATATTCACCGGAGTGCAGTGGTACAAAATTTCTACTTTCAACCATTGATTTAATAATATAAGAAAACCGAGATAAACTAGAACGACTTCTTGTAAAATTGAGAAAAAAACTAGGTAAAACAAAAAATTCTAATGTGACGATATGACAACCCAAAGAATCTGAGAAATTCTGAATCACTTTCTCTCCCCTAAAAGAATATATGTCATTTATTTACATTTATTATTTGTTAATGATCAATTAAAAAAAAGTGTCACTATACATACATCAACTTTGAGAAAAATGTTTGGTTGTATGCACATCCCCTCATTATTTTGTTAACGAGCAGTTTAGGTTTTGATGATGTTATGTAAATAGATGTTTAGCATGAGTGATTACTTGTGAGTTATTTAGACTATGACATTTGATTATAAAATAGGTGTTTTAGGTTGAATCGGGTAACGCATCTACCGTTTTTCGCTGGATTTAATCGTTTATGAAAAATTATGGATTTTGAGTGTATGTCTATCGTATTTTATTCGATTGGTAACTTCATAAAGTATTTTTTTGAAAACTAATGAATTTGGTTTATATTCATTTTGTTCAATTTTTTCTAATCGCCTAATATTTAAAAACCAAAGGAGGTAACACTAGCAACTCAAGCTACTTAAGAATTATACCTATAAGCATATAAATTTAAAAAATTCTAATATAAATAGTAAAGTTAAGTTATGCTACTTAGAGCATTCACAACCCATTTATCATCTTTATTCATATAATTACATTATAAATTACTACTTTTTCTTTCTATGTTTCTACTTTATCATTATTTTTTCTCTCTGCTTTACTCACAACCACTTAAAATATATTAAAAACATTATAGGGTTTTGAACAGTAATTCCTAAAAATACAGATTGAACAGTAAACTTCACATATTCCACTCACAACCACTTATAACCATACCATATAATATAGGAATTACACTCACATTATTTTAGAAAACGGGTTGTGAATGCTCTTACATCACAAAATTGATTTGTCAAACTATTTGAGGAGATCCATTCACGAATTATAAAACACCAAACAACTCAATGCGAATACCTAGCTATAAATTTAGAACCGACAACAAATCGTCAAAACTTAAATACGAATAATTTAATTTATTACGATGAAGTATAATTTATAATTTCTTTATAATGTTTCAAGTAGTAGTTAAAAAACACTTGAAAAACTTTTGTTTAAACTTGCAAACAAAAAAAGAATGTGTCCAAATTTAAGAATGGCACGTTAAATTAATCAAATTCCAACCAGCAAGTTTCATTTAAAGAATTTGAATATTCATTTTTAAATGAATAATCAAGTCTTAGAATAAACATTTAAATAATCAATTAATTAAAGAATCAAGTTTCACGTTAGCTAAACTTTCAACTATTCAATTGAATTAATTTATTTAAACAATCAAGTGTCAAAATTGACTTTTAAATAATCAATCTAAACACATTCAAACAAATAATTACCTATTCAAAAGTAATAGAATTTGGACTTTTGGACAATTTTTATCCTTGGCCGTAAAAGATGAATTTAGGGTAGGTGGGAGGGTTTGACCGGTCATGGGGTAAAAATGGATTTAAAATTAGTGTCAACTAAAACAAATTAAGCTTACTAACTCATTTCACATCTTTATTTATATAATTATATTATAAATCATTATTTTTTCTTTTTTTTTCTATTTTATCATTATTTTTTCTCTCTGCTTCACTCACAACCACTTAAAATATATTAAAAACATTATATGATTCTGAACAGTGATTCCCGAAATACAGATTGAACAGTAATTTTTTCATACCTTCACTCAAAACCACTTATAACCATACCATATAATATATGGACTACACTCATACTATTTTAGCAAACGGGTTGTGAATGCTCTAATGAGTTTTATTTGCTAATTTAGATGAGTTTAATAGTATGTTTGTTTATTTTTCATGACTTAAAGTTTGTAAAATTAAAAAAATAATATTAAGTTATTCATTGTTGTCACTAAGCACAAAGTCTTTCATCATGGGTGTCATATAATATAAACCTAGAGGGTTAGCCAGGTTTCGGTACTATATATTTACATCTAAAATAAGAGTAATTTCATATATTTTTCTTAAAACTTGTAAAATTATATATTTTTTCGAATAATGCTTCAAAACCATGATACTTTATGTATTTATAAATTTTGTTTTGAAAAAATATGTAATTTTATATATTTATAAAAGGAATATTTGTAATCCCCCTAAAAATATTGTGTAGATAATTTATTGGAGTTAGCAACTTGAAAACTTGGACAAATTTACAGTCAAATTGCTTAGAAAAAGACGGATGACAACTTACATCATAGTGAGAATGCAAAAACAAGACGGATGTCTTGAGGTCAACTTAGCTTGTTTGGAGATCAACACAAGACACAATACCTACATAATTTAGTAGTTAAAAGATCGATTATAATAAACCATAACTAATATATTGTAACATTTTATTAAATTCCATATTAACCGTGGATAGGAGAGATGCTGAATTTATAAGAAATGTCTTGCTTATAATATCTCTAGTGCGTTTCAAAATCTATGCATATTAGTTTTTTTTGCAGGCAATTTTATGGTCCAAAGTGTTGTTTTCTTTTTAAGGATTATATTGGTGTTGTTTCTACAAGAAGGATGAGTCTCTTGGTGCTCTAGTGGTTTGTATAAAAGCTTGTTTCTAGTGGTTTGGTGCTTGGATAAAAACTCTTCTCCCCTTAGAAAAAAAAAACAATTACAGCTTAAAGAATAGGTTAAATGCACACACTTTATTACAACTTATTTTTATTTAATTTCCCTAAAAGGTGAATGAGTATAATACTTAATCAAGTAATTAGATAGATGTTAAATTGAAATTTAATTAAGATAAATAAGCACAATTTTATGGACTAATATCAAATAAAAATATCAAAATCATAAAAATATAATATTCTAATGATAAAGACAACGTTTTGGCCAGGTTAAACTTATGTCACTAAAAACATAAGACCATGGGGTGTTTTCTATTTTAATCACCCCTTTCACTTCAACTTATCCCAAGAAAATAACTTAACCCTCAACTCTTTCACGTCTTTTTTTTTCAATTGAAACTTGATTACGCACACGAAAGTTGATTTAAAGCTTGTTCAACTATTGGCGCCCGCCCTCTTAAGTCTTAACGCCCTTTAACGCCAAAGGTTTTTTTTTTCTTTTTTTTTTTTTTTGGGGGGGGGGGTTGTTTAACGCCTTTTTAACACTCCACGTAGACTAACCACCCCGTGTATTAATACCACAAGGTATAAGGTGTGTAAAAGGTTAAAATAAGAATATTGTTAGAGTCGGACCAGGCATTGATCCGACATCTTAATGGTTCACTAATTGGACCATACTAATTTAAAAATTAAATATATAAGTATATAAACGAATCTTAATCTAGATATAACATTACATTATTGTTGTATGGATTAACAATATTGATAAAATATGAAGATACTAATAAATAAAATATGAAGTTTAAAGTAGTAAATGGATCATTAAACGATTTTTTAAAAAAAGTTTTTACATCTATCCGACCACCCTACCCCGATTTCTAGTCCAACCGGTGTGCAAGCTGATTTAAATAAAAACGGTTTAACTACACACAATCACTTGGTCATGTGTCTAGTTTCTAGTATAGTTAGGTTCTAACAACAATGTAAAATAACCAAGTCATACAAATAGTTTAAAATTTTGTATGAAGTGGATAAAGATGATCAAGTACCACTAAACAACATATATGTACGTAGGTATATATGTAGATAGATTTCTTTAAATATATGTATGTATGAGATAGATATATATTATATGTGTTAGTGTAACAAATTAAATTCGAGATATATATAATGTCAATCACTAAAGAAATAGTAATAGTATATGGTCTTACACTCATTTGAATAATCAAAGGTAGCTGATCCACTAGGGATATTAGCTTTAACTAGCAACATATTTCTTAATCTATGTTAGTCTTGTCGTTTAGATACACGTTTGGTAAAAACTATAATATCTTAAGCAACAAAAGGTGTCATTATAATTCGATTTCTTATTATAAATGTTAGTTCCTACATTTTGAAATGATACCCAATGTAATATAGTTTATATATGCACGTACACATATATTGAAGAGTGCATGCTTTTTATACCAAGTATTTTCTAAAGGGGTTCTACATTTATTTTAATACTTTAGAATGTAATGGAGGCATTTTAAAATCCCTATATTAACAAACTTGAATTACGCTTAGAACTTTAACTAACATAACTTATTTAATATCATCCTATAATCATAATGAAAAACAATAAAGACAGTCAATACGTCATCATAAAAAAGTAGAAAACAAATTCAACACTAGAAGAAAGGATGACACGGTGTACGTAAAGGGAAACTAGTAAACCAATCTCGATGACAGTAGTCGCTAGCAGTATGCAGGAAGAGAAATGAAACAAAGACAAGAAACCGGACCCGGATATGGTCTTGTTGATTTGATTACATAGGAAAGTTCAAATTAGTGTTATGAAAACAATAATCCGTGATTTGTCTCTTGTTAGGTTTTAATAGTGCGCAAAAACCTATAAGTTGAAGATTATTCTAGTTGGATTGGAATATAATGGTAAGCTATAAATAACGCCTCTAACTTGTATATGTGCACACAAGAGCCTTTGCTTAAGCATAATGTGATAATGCTTAGTTAGTGCAAATACAAGACAACCTAGATCCACACTTCAAAAATGCCCTATTTAGTGAGTGTACCATGGTTTAGAGATTACACACCAATAACAATAATATCCTTGGAAATTACAAACATTGTTCCAAGGCAAAAGACATGCACTAGTGTAGCTAGATAACAAAAATTAATGGTAAACCACATGAAATTATTATTTTATTAAACGACCAACAAATACTATAAGTCCGGTCACCAGGGTATGCTTATTGGCGAAAAGTCACCTACGCATTATGAGCACATAAAACACTGGTGACCCGACCCACACACTATTTCAGGACAAACCTATCACTAGAAAGCCTACTGTGATAAAACTATAACCTACCTGAAGAATATTGTATTAAGTGAGACTTGAACCCATAACATTTACATAATAAGCCATGAGGTTGCCTCCTCCACATTGACAACACATGAAGTATTTATTTATACTAGGGTTGGGGTGTGGAAGCGACATGAATGTGGGAAGTGATGATGTTGACATGTGGTAACATTTGATACTAGCGAGAACATCATTTCACAGTTGATGCGATACTTCAGGATGCGTGGAGATCTAGAGGCAAGACAGGAAGCGGGATGGCTCTCCCGAATTTGAGCTACAACATAGAAGCAAATAGAGAAGACTAGGCCGGGCAAGCAAGAATAGCATCCCCATCTTGAGACGATAGGAGTGAGACAGGAGGAGCGGGACTAGGGACAACTAGTTACACAAACTAGCTAATGTGATGAAAAGATGAAAAGCAAAAGTAACATATAAAATATACCACTAAGAGTATACAACTAAGAAATGATGATGAGGATAATGATTAGTAATTATAAATTTACAAACAACTAATAATCTTTGTTAAACGAATCTAATATGATCCTATTATACTCCAACTTAAATTTACTTCATATGCTTCGACTGAAGTTAAGTTGAACATATCTAACACATCGATCTTTGATGAAACACATACACTTGAGAGTAATTAACATAATCAACAAACTAATTAACAGCCACTCGCAATGAATTAGTACTATCAGTTTAAAGACATTCCGAGAGAAACAAACTGGTGAACTTAATAGAGTAACCCTAAGATCTAAAGAAGAATATATAGTGGATTGAAACACTTTTTCACACACACACACACTTTTGAATATTGTTTTTGAAGTTTTTATATTGAAGGAGATCGACAAATACGTGTTGTCTGTAGCTTGATTGCATTGCATGTATTCTCGTAGAAGAAAGTGAGTAATAAAAGAAAAAACAGATTGCATTGTGGACCCCAAGCTAGAATGGTATAGAACTTTCTTTTCTGGAGGAATCTTATAAAGACAAATGAACTAAATTATAATATTATTCTATATAAAACAGTTAAATTTAAATTTGTGAGTGATTAAAATTAACGGTAACCATCTTTTATAACTTTTATAGAGTGTTTTGCTTTGTCAAATATTTTCACTAGTCGTAAAACAATTTCTTAGTGAAATATTAACACGTGAATTGATTTTATGGTTAAAGTGTTCTAAATTTATTATAAGTTAGTTATACTTATTACCGAAAGAATGTAAAACTAATTGATGTTCGATAATTATTTTTTTTATCTCAATTTAAGATTAGAAAAAGTAAATAATTTGTTAATAGAGTTTGCTTGGTGTGAGGGTTTAGATTGGACTTTTAAGAAATAAATTAATATATCTCTTTTAAGTAATCATATTAAAAGAAGGGTATAGTTTTCTAGGAAAAAATAAGGATTAATCAAATTCCACCATGTAAAAGCATCTTGTATCTCGCTTTTCTATATATATTTTCATTTAAAATACTTAAATTTTACGTAACCATATTGAAAATTAATAGTTCTGAAACAATATCAATAAAAACTTTAAACATTAGTACAATTATATATCTTCTCATCTAAATTTATAAAATCATATATTTTCACAAATTATATATATATATATATTAAAAACTTATGTTTTAAGAAAATCTGTATATTTACATATGAAAAAAATACATACAATTTATACCATGTCAAAATTAGAAACAATCTACTTCAATAAAACAAAATATTTATGTGCCGCATAACACTAATCTATCCCCTCCACCTAAGCATTTTATATATGTCATTACCAAAATAAAAGTTACTCATTTAATAATGTATTAAATGCTAATTATAATTTTTAGATTATGAAACAATTTTAAATTATTTAAAAACATGTTTCCTTTCATTATTTTTTTATAAAAACAAAATTTTATGAAATATGAAGTTTAGAGGACTTTAAAACATATGACACTATTTAAAAAATACTTTAAAAACTATTTTGAAGTGTTTAAAACAATCAAATTTTTTAAAAAGTTTTTTTAAAGACGAAAACTTAAAAACTTATTATTATTGGTTTATTACTTAATTTTATCATTATACGTAATTTCAATAATATTTTATTTTAAAAAAATATTTTTTGGGTTTCAAATAATATATTTATCAATAATATTTTTATAAACCAATGTGTTAGCATGTCACGATGCATGCAATTTTTTAGATAATAATAATACGACGCGTTGACACCGTTTTCTGTCGGTCCCATTCGTCTTCTTCTCTGCAAAACCACCATCACCACCTTCATCATCATCATCATCATCATCATCATCATCATCATCACACACCACCGTCATCTCCCATAACTCCAAAATATCTACAGAAACCTCAACATCAAACCCTCAGCAATGAACAACAATCTCCAAAATATCACACACCACCGTCATCTCCCATGTTTTCTTACACAAAAACGTGAGTTTTGGGCGAATCTTTGCCACTTTCAAAAACCCCAAACCCTAGAATCCGGGTTTACATCAAAAGGAACGATTAGATGATGTTTCTTACCTGGATTCTTGGTGTTTTCTTGTTGTTTGGATGCCCACGAACACCGATCTTCAATCCCGAGATCAACCGAGCCTTAAATCTTCAATTCTCTCTACTTTCTCTCTCTACACTCTCTCTAGAATTTAGAGTGTTGAGTTGCAAATGAGAGCTGCTCAAGCAGATCCGTTTATATATACCGAGCGTTCCCGGGACCTTAAACCCGTCAAACTCATAACTCGAAGAGTTAACTCGGTCCATACTCCATTACCCGCTTATTTTCCTTAAAAAGTCCCGGCTAGGCCTATTATCATTAATTGGCTCGTTTTGACTTTTTTTTTTCGGGGCATTACATTTTATGTATGAAAAACATTCAAGATATGTAGAGCACTATGTTGGGTAAAGACCAAAAGGCTGCAAACATAACGTGCTGTTCTCATAGTCTTTATATGTGTCTCGTACAAGCTTGAAGCTTGTGACCTAAAAATCGACATGAGAAGTGATGACGATTGAGGACTCTTAATGAGTATATGAGTGTATACTATGCATGATTATTTAGATTTTGTACTTGTGAGCAAAGTAATTAACTAGCTGTTAAATTGAACCGATCTACATAATTTGCTTACATGTGATACTTTTTTCCCAAAACTGGTCAATTTCAACCCTAACTTATGTTTGTGACAACCCGTTTTTACCAAGCCCATTAACGACCATACACCTGACCCGTCCATTTGGTCAAGCGTACTAACAAGATGTAAGAAACAAAATAACGGGAACAACATATAATTGAAAGTATGGGTGTTCAAATTCGGATTTCTGAAAATTTTGGATAGTGGATTTCACCATCCAAATCCGTATCCGAAATTCTAGATTCGGATTCAGATATCCGTTCAGATATCCGAATTCTATAAAAATATATATTATTAAATAAATTTTATAAAAATTAGCATTTTTTATTAAAAAGATTTCGGATATCCGAAGTTTTTATAAAAATATCATAAGTATCCAAAAATATCCGAAATTTTTAATTAATATTTATTTAATAATTTTTAGAAAAATATTCCGGATAATCCGAAATCTTAAAAGTCACTATCCGAAATTTTGGATATTTCGAATGCAGATATTCCTCCATGGAAGAAACCCACAGGGGCCATTAACCAAGAGTCACTATGGACCGCAACCATAGAGATCCAATTTCTTCGGTTCATGCTATATGTCTCATGCAAAGTTGATTCTAAGATCTCTGGTGTGACATATACTACCGGAAGACTCACTTTCCGATAGAGTGGCATTTGCAAGCTGTTATAGCCATGACCAACACTATCATCTGCAGGTATGATGGATACATTGTTCCTACTGCTTATACTATAATCACATAGACATCTTATTATTAATAAAAACATTTGGATTAATATATAAGTGTATACATATGATACCAAGTAACCTTAATCACTCCCATAAAAAATAGATTATTCAACTTATTTAAACAAATTATCATAACTCGTTATCATAACAAATATGTATTGTTCATATAGCCCCAAAGGTTATGTCAGAACACCCTAATTTTATCGAGGCATATTTGAAGCAATCAGGGCTGCCCGAAAGACTTCGGAACAACCCACACAATTCTAGAACAACATGCAGCTCGGAAGAATCTAGAACATCCCACAAGGTGGTAGAAAACATGAGCTAAGGGCCGCACAAAAAGGAGTGCTCTAGACCATGCTTGAAATGGTCTAGAAATTACCATAAAGATCTACAAAAATCATGAAGGCTTCAAAAATGTTCATACATAAACTAGATAATTTATAGATAATCCTATAGAATTATCTAGATATAAAAATTCTCTAGATCTTTGTAGAATCATCTGGAACCTTTGTAGCTAGTATAAATGGGATGATGATGTATCATTTGCACTTACCCAAGTTTTTTGTAATTTTAGAACCTTGTACACTTGCGTTATGCAAATCTAACGTTCTCTTACAAGACTTGCGTTGCAAAACCCATCGATACGAGACAAAAAGGTTGGCTTAAAACCAATTTAAATGTCACACGAGAGTTGAAGAACTCACTTCGTGACACTATACTAACTTTCTAAACTCCATGTTTAACACTTGAAACAAACATAACACTACATGATTAGTGTGTAACTAGTAACCTATACAAGACTAATTGTTACATGTAATAAGGTAAGGCTTTCGATGTGAGATTACATACCTTTTCAAGACCTAAACTCTTTCTGATCATCCCTTCAAATATATTGAGTATCATGCTTGCAAACCCAAAACCCCTTTTAAAGTGCACCTTCTCGCTTTGACTCCACCATAAAAATGGATGCTACTCATCATATCAATTAGAATATTAAACACCTTGATGGTACTAAATCATATTTAGCAACAAATGAAGCTCTTTAATTCATAATTAACAATGAATCAAGTTTCTTTCCTTGTGGTTATTTATCATGTATTTGCTTTATATCACATAACAACTTATCATGTATATAATCATAATCACAAAATAATGTAATTTTATTTTCATACATGATTTCCCCCAATAACATTAAATCATAAACTTGTAATCAACAACTTGATTTTTGACTCAATTATGAGGTTTCATCAAATCAAACATGATATTTGATTGTTTCCAATTATATAAAAATCACAAGCTATGAGATCAATAAAAAATCTAGGTTTCAAAATCATCAATTAGGGTTTCAAAAGTACATATCTTATTTTTCTTTCTTACACCCAATTCTTAGCCATGGTTGTCGAATGGGTCATTCGTATGCAAATCCTTTTATTAAAACTTGAAAACTAGATATATTCCAAAATTTTATGTTAGTCTCCGATGGGTTGTTGTCGCATATATTCGACTCCACATCACTTTTAGTCATCACACTCGAACCGTTAATAACGGGTTAGCGGGGTAGTTTTGAGTAGTACTATTGGGTTTGACAAACCCCACCCGTGTTAGTCGTCCTAACTCGACTGGAGATCGAACAAGTGTTTAATTGACCAAGACATTTTCCATTGTTCTGTGATAAGACATGGTGGAAGGCAAAACAACTCACAAGCAGTCATTTTCGGTTCTAAACACTAAGTAACTCGATATATAGGCTAGCTACCTATGGTATACCTTTGTTTACTTTTACCAAGAACACGTTCAAACATATTTACTTATTTAAACATGTGAATTCACCAACCTTGTGTTGATACAATTTAGCATGTTTTCTCAGGTTGCACGCATACTTAAGGCTAGGGTTGCATATAAGAGGTATCATCTTTATCATTTGAATTCAAGTTCATTTACATTTACTACTTTTCCATTGGGCGCTTTGTTTTGCGCATTTATTACTTATGGTTTTTCAAACGTTTACGCTTCCGCAATGATTACATTTAAAACTATGTTTACTCTAATTTAAGGTCAAACACTTATTTTAAAACGCATATAGTGTCGTTTGATATGACTGTGTCTGAGATCCTGGTTTGTCATGTGCCTCGCGGTTGATATGACTGTGTCTAGGATCCTGGTTGTCGAATGAGTCATTTGTATGCAAATCCTTTTATTTAAACATTTATGCATTAAACAAGTGATAAAAGAAGACCCATATTTTTTTGCAACCTGCAAATCAGTAAAATATCAAGGAATGGTAAAAAATAACTTATAGTTGATTTTGTTTATCTTCTTTTTCTTATAATTTCTTGAATTATTACTTATATCGTAGACCACGGAGGCAATACCTAATGTCACCGTCAATGAAGGAAGATTGTTTCTTATGCCTCCATCCAATTTACAGAAAAAACTATTCAAACGTGTTAAGATGTGAGACATTTGTCGATGATGACTAAAAGGAAGCATCCCTGGTTTTTGTTCAAGTTATTCACCATTTTGAGAAAAGCGTTGAGAAAAAAACAAAGGTGTTAAGAAGAGGTAATTGTGCAAACTTATTATTATACGAAGTTACTATTTATGTTGACTTTGAATAAATTTGTTGACTTATGTAATCTAAGTCTTATATGTTTTGAGGCCATGATTGAAATTGAGTTTATCATTATGTAAGAGTTACAGGGATAAATAGAGAATGTTGTTCTTTGTTGAATTGTTTTTTTATAATTAAAGTAACAATTAGAAATTATATTTCTTTAAGAACATGCTAAGCCACATCTTTTTTATAATTATTTCATAACAGACTAGGGTGTTCACACTAGTCCTGGTTTTCTATGCAAAACACAAACCATAAATCAAACCGAACTAGTCATTTTATTTTTTTTTAAAAGACAAATTGTAAATCAAAGTAACGAATATTAAGCTAGCCAAACCAAACAAGTTTATTCTGTTTAATGTGATTATGATTGTTTTGAACATTTATGAACACCCCTAACACATCACCACTAACATACAAGTACACAAATAAACGTATCACACCTTTTTTCATATTTTGATCGTCAGATTTTTTTTCTTTTCTTAAATTTTATGTTTTTAGTTTTCTTTTTAATTACTGGTATATTCTTTTCTCTTTTTTCCTTTCTATTTACCTCCTAACGCTAAATTTGGGTAGTTCACGGTTTTTTCTTTGTGTGGTTTAGCATATTCGTTATACAGGAGACCATCTTATGTGTGTTCAAATTTTAATCTTTTGTAAATGATTATATATATATAAACAAAGTCGGTAACAAGAACCCCTATGTGAAGCCAACGTGCACTAGTTAGAATGGAAAGTTGGAAACGATGAAGCAGAAGCTTGTGTTCATATACCCGCGAGGAAGGAGGGATTGGAAACGAGCAGTGGTATTGAACTCGGGAGTTCGATGTCATCAATGTAGGCTTTCAATGCTCATTGAATTGCTGATTGAACGTTTCATTGAGTGATGAAACGGAGTCATGGGTGATGAAACGGAGTCATGTACTGATCGATAGGTGTCACCGGAATAAAGGCGATGAAGGGGGGAGAGACGGCAAAGTAACACATAGGAGGAGTTTATAGGATGTCTTACAAAAACAAAAGAAATTCTTAGAAACATAGACATTAACTAGTTCGATTCTTTTGTTTTCATGTTTGGATCTTAATTATTCTTTGTTTTAATGCTTTATTAATCATGTGATTATTGTATTTGGTTTTGCATATCCGTAATCTTTATGTTTTACATGTATGTAACACTACGGGGTACATATATGGAACTTACACAAATATATATGCTATGTTTCTTAATAATCATGTTCTGGAAATTTATAATCCTATAATCTATTATTTTTCATTACTACTCTTATGATTCTTGTTAAGGAGGGGAAAATGGTGGATTAGGGTTCTCGAGTTTATGGGATTCTAATACGTTTCAAAAACAAAACAAAAAATTGACTTCCTATTATACCCCTAAAAGCTTACAAGTAAATTATTTAAATACCTATTAGCAACAGTTTTACCATTTTAAATCTCAATCATAGATCAAAGGTTTTAAGTATAACATTGTTTTCATTAAACCTTTTGTTTTATATATACTGTAACATCCTGGGATGAATTTTGAGTATTTTTAAGTCTTTTCTTCATAAAACGGTATGTTTTCATGAGGGTTTTAGAGAGTCTCGGTAACTTTTTAGAACAGTTAGTTCGGTTATTGGCAAACATTTGTCTATTTTTTTAATTTTCTTTCTATTAGGTTGCATCATTTTTTAGATGAAGATCTTATAGATAAACACCCAAGAATGAGTGTTTTCTCAAGAATCACACATGAGTGAGACCATTGGTTTGGGACTTTATTAAAAAACGTATTATATATATTGTTTCACATCAAAATAGTCTTTTACTTTAACTATAAAATGTCGCGGGTATACAAATATATATATATATATATATATATATATATATATATATATATATATATATATATATATATATATATATATATATATATATATATATATAGGAGGGATCAAATGAGAACTAGCTTTTTTTGTGAGAACTCTAAAACCAATCTCAACCACTAATTCCCAATAGCAAAATTGTAATTAACAAAAATATATTTAAAAAATTTATAAATCAAAAAATAACATAAAAATAAAAAAAATAAAAGCACAAAAATGTTCCCCTACTTTCCCTTTCATAAAAAAAATTTATAAAAAAAAAAAAAAATTCCCGTTTTTTAACGAAATTCGTTTTACACATGTGTAATATCGGATTTACACATGTGTAAGTCCAGTACTACACATGTGTATAACTAGATTTACACATATGTAAATAACGGATTGACGATTTTTTTAGAAAAGTATATCAATATGGTAGGCGTTGGAAAGATAAAAAATACTGAATTTTGTGGTGAATTTTTTTTAAAAAAATGATGTTGTGAAAAAAAGTTATGAACGTTTTAAAAAAAGGGGAAAATGACACGTGAGGTTGCATGTGATAAAAAATGAGTGGCTGAGATTGGTTCCTAGAAATCTCATAAAAAAAGACGGTTCTCATTTGAACCCTCCCCTATAGATATATAGAGATAGAGATAGAGAGAGAGAGAGAGAGAGAGAGAGAGAGAGAAGAGAGAAGAGAGATAGAGAGAGAGAGAGAGGGAGAGAGAGAGAGAGAGAGAGAGAGGGAGAGATAGAGAGAGAGAGAGAGGGAAGAGAGAGAGAGAGAGAGGGAGAGAGAGAGAGAGAGAGAGAGAGAGAGAGGGAGAGAGAGAGAGAGATAGGAGGAGAGAGAGGAGAGAGAGAGAGATAGAGATAGAGATAGGGGTGGGATATATATAGAGATACATATATAGAGATATATATATAGAGATACATAATATATATATATAGATAGATCTATATATATATATATATATATATATATATATATATATATATATACATATACATATATATATATATATATATATATATATATATATAATGTCGCGGGTATTATATATATTGTTTCACATCAAAAATCACGTATTATATATATATAATTCTAAAAGTTATAAATGATACAAAATAATAAACCAAAATTATTAATTAAATAAGTTTTAAATTAAATTGTATATTATCTTTATTATAATTATTATTATTTACTTGCGAACACATTTTCTACTCTACTCCTAATTATAATTTATTGGTTTTATTTATTAAGTTTTAAAATATCAAATTACCCCCGCTATATTTTTAAATTTCAAATTTTTCAAACACCCCCCAAAAGGCTATATTTTCACTATAAATACAACCACATATCTTTCGTTATTTCAATATCTTCATATCTTCAACTTTTAGCCTTTAACATTTCTTTAACTTTTTTGCTTTTTACACAAAAATGAGTTCGGGTGGTAGTGAAAGTCTTTCCATTTTCCGACCCGGTTCACCACTTATAGATATAATGAATATGGGGTTAAAATAATTGATGGATGGTGATATTGACAAACCATATGTTGAAGTGATGGAGGCTCATGCAGAACTGCTCACAAAGGGTTGGCCACACATATCAAACGACTGTATTGTCGGAAACTCCCAAAAGAACAATGACTTTTGGCGGAGGATCCACGCTGTAAGGATTATTGAAAGGCTAATGCACCTAAAACAGATCAAGTCTTTCATGCATGCATGCACTTAGTGCAAAGTAAAAGTTGCTTTAGAAGTTTTACATCATGCATTAGAAATATTCTAGGTGTAAAATTATTCCAAATCCAAGACCAATATCTTCCGAAGCTTTAAAGACAAAGTCTTCCAAAGCTTTAATGACAAAGTCTTCTGAAGCCAAGAAGTGAAGACAGATTTCTTTCAAAGGCTTTGAAGAACATGTTTTATCTGATGTACTTTTTCATAAAGCTGACCAACTTTCTGCTGCAACTCTGAAGACTCACCAACTTATACAAGTTGGTGAATGGTTCATGCTTTTTGTAATTGTATATTAAGGTCTTGAGTCTGTAACTTCTACTTTATGTACTTTTATCCCTTTTGTAATATATTAGGGTGTGAGCTATAGTATATCATAGTCACTAGTCAAAAGACAGATTTGTCTTTTGACTCTACATTAATTTTGTTGTTTAGATCAATGTTCCAGTTGGCTTTCTAAGTATGATTGGTTGTAGGATGTAGTATAAAATATCTTAAGTCTTTGTATTTTTCTCTTATACTTTGTGAAACTTGTAAAAAGAACTTGAGAAACAATATACTGCAATCTTGAAAATCATATACTTTGTTGTTTATTCATTGTTTTGTCTTATATTTTGCTTGTGTTCTTAGTATTAAATTGTAACCCAATTCCATATTTCATCTGTTAAATGTTCTAAACTATCTCCTTATTGTAAGACTAAGTGTATTGATCATCCCTTAAACGGTCCTGCACAGCATTACTTTGAACAACATGACAATGTGGTGAGATCTATGGATACCATACGTACTCACTATGTATGATAAACCGAAAGGTGACTTTTTTCAACAACTTCTACATCCAACTACAAAGGCAAAACCCAAGTGGCTGGTCTAATGTCCAATTGCTTAGACGTGCCAATGAGTTATACGTAACCGATGAAGATACAAAATTTATATATGATCATGAGAAACGAGCAAGTTGCAATCCACAAAAAGATTTGTGCCAAAATTAGGGCAAAGTATGATCTTTATGTTGTTAAAATGTTCTAATGTTTAATCTATTTAACGATTTAGTTATTATAAATTTTAATTTATGTAATGTTTGAATTTTAATTTTTAGGATTTAAAATTTTCATCTCAAACGAAAATTATATTCATTTTAAATATTTCCTCCAACAAAAAATATTTAAAATTGAAGTTTTACCTCCAATGGGGAAATATCTAACTTTTAATATTTTTAAGTTAAACTAGGTTTTGGCGCGCGCGTTGTCGCGCGTATGCGAGTTTTAATGTAACCCAAAATCAAAATCAAAATGAAGGTTCAAAACCACAAAATCAGTAAAATACACAAAGTAAAACACACCAAAACCCCAAATCTATAACACACCAGAACATGCATAACCCAAAAACTAAATCAAAGTCCAACACCATACACAAAAAAAATCAAAGCCGCAAGAAAGCGACATAGTCCAAAATAGAAAACCGATGAAAATCATATCCCCGAAAAGAGCAAACAAAAAGAAAACCCAAACCTTAATAGCGAGAATCGTCAGGGTATCGATAACAAAAGAAAGAAAGCAGGAACCCGGAGAAAGACAACGTCAACGAACCCTACAAATCAAAGACACGTGTCCAGATACCAAAAACCCACAAAAAACCCCACCCCAAAAATCTCGAACCCACACCCAAAACAAACTATATTAAAACACAAACAAACAAAAAAAAGAAAAAAAAAAGAAAATTTAAAACACAAACAAAAAAAACAAAAGAACAATTAAAATACAAACAAACAAAAAAAAAAAGAAAAAACACCACCCCACCCACCGACCAAAGTTTTTAATTAGAATAGTAATATTTCTTATAATGAATAACATATTAATATTCTTCTACATATTTTATTAAGATAAAATATTGTTAATAAAATAAATGTAAAAGGAGGTGATAACGTGGCAAAGTTTTTGAGTGTTTTTGGGTTTCTTTATTGGAAATAACTTTGAAGTTTTCAAAAAATAAATGTTTTTAATATGATAACTTACGAGACATGTTTTTAGATATTTTTAAAGTTTCTTATTGATGATGCACTAAGAGCATCTCCAATAAAATGAATATATTGTTTTAGAGGAGAGAGAGAGTATAAGATAAAAGAAAGAAAAAAAAATTTCCGGCAAAAGGCAAGTAAATTAAGCTAGAAATTTTTTTTTGTCGGCAAAAGGTAAGTAAATTAAGCTAGCAAAAAGATAGAATAAAAGAAATACTACAAAAGGTGAGAAACATTAAAATTAGACAACGAATCCCAATATAAAGCTGAAAGCTTAGCCCTATATGCTTAGCCCAAATAAAAGAGGAAACGATAATGTCTTTACACACCGACAATAAATTACGTTTGCCATTGTTGAAACACCTATCATTTCTTCATAACCAAGTGTGCCATAACAAAGCATGAATGATAAGGAGAATGATGTTTTTATACTCCTTGTTACCTGCCAATTTTTTGGGAATTTTAAGAAGATCTTAAGTGGAATTCGCCAAGGATAAGTTGCATTTGCACCAATTTTGGACCAGTTGCATAAGTCTCCGAACTAACGAATATTAAATAAGCAAATGATCCACTGATTCAATTTGCACTAGACAACCATTGCAAATTGTTGACTTCACCAGAACATTTCTTTTAGCAAGTTCAACTAGAGCCGAAACTTCTCCCATATTCGCCCTCCAAACAAAAAAAATCTTACCTTTGGAGGTACCCATCCAAGCCAATGAAAATTAGATGGCTTAGGCAAAATAATCTTATCATTTATCTCAGCTTTGAGCATAGAAACGATGAACGTACCGTCAGATTTTCCTTTGTCCGTCCAGTTCCAAACATCCTCTCTGTGCGATAATTGCACAAAATGAAGAAAAGCAACAAGTGAAATATGCTCCTCTAACTTCTTGAACATTCGAAGGGGGTCGAGTCCAATCCCCATGAAGTTTACCCATGTCATCAAGATTGTTAAGCATATTCACCACCGTTATATCTTTGCACTTTGCAAGAGAAAATAGGTGTGGATATACTTCTTTTATTGGGCCCATGTAACTCAAATGGTCAAGCCAAAACAATGCATAATTTCCATTGCTAATCTTGCACTTAAACAAACCATTAAGGTTGATGCTTATTTGTGCAAAGTATTTCTCTGTTTTCATTATGTTTCCCCATGTACCAATGATCGATTTCCTCCAAGGGACATAATTAACACACTTCTTTTTATTATGAATGGCATTGATTAGAATAACCCATTAAGATTTCATCTCATGCTTGTATTTCCAAATCCACTTCGCGAGCAATGCAAGATTTGCAACTTTTATACTACCAATGCCAAGGCCACCATAATGTTTTGGCGCAAGACATTGTTGCCAAGCCACCCACGGGATTTTCTTATACGAATCTGACCTACCCATAAAAAGTTCATTCGAATGCTTTCAAGAGTTTTAATAACCTTGGTGGGGGCTTGAATAAAGATAAGTAGTACAAAGGAAGACTACCCAATACCAATCATAGTGATTTTGCCACCAAATGAAAGACTCAAAGATTTCCACTTTAAGAGACATTTTTTTTAGTTTTTCAATTACAAGTAAGAGAAAGGTAAAGAACCCAAACTGCATTTTAAAGAGTTAGCAAGGAGGGAAGTATTTTGAGAAGAGACTCCCACACCGAAGAGATTGTTTTCTTAAGGTTCACCTTAAGACCGGAAGCGAGGTGAAAACACCTAAGCATATGGTTAAGGTTTTTTCCGTTAGTCATAGACCATTCACCGATAAAAATGACGTCAGAGTAAAGCAAATGGGAGATTGTAGGTGCATCGATAGAAACTTGAATGCCATGAAAAATCCCCATCTCAACTACAGTTTGTATTATCACATGAAGCCCTTCCATTGCAATTATAAAAAGGAATGGAGCAAGAGGATCACCTTGCCTCACACCCCTCTCCGAGTGAAATTCGAACGACGGAGACCCGTTAATCAAGATGGAGGTGGTAGCCAATTTAAGACACTCAAGTATTGAAGACCGCCATTTAGTGGGGAAATTCATTTGCTCCATGATTGAGAGAAGAAAATCCCAACATATAGAGTCAAAAGCCTTTTGAAAATCCACCTTAAAAATCAAAGCTTCCTTTTTATTCAATTTCAACCTTGATAATAACTCATTCATAATAATATTCGAATATATTATTAGGGTTTGGTTAGAATAAACCCACGGGCCCAGTTAGATTTCTAAGGTTACTTGTTATCTCTATATATTGTAACCTGGCTGTTCCATAATATTATTCAGTATTTTACCATCTTACATGGTATCAGAGCCTTAGGGTTCTGGTTACCTTCTTCTCCCTTGCACCTCCACAAAAACATACAAACCGTAGCCGTCGCCACCGAGTTCAAACCTTAGGCAGGGCGGTGTGCCGCCACCGCTGCCGCCCTGTCCCACCTTTGTTTTGTGTGTTTGTTTCTTTTCTGTTTTCTTTTTTTGTTGAATAAAGCTTCGTTATCGACTGAATATTTAAACAAGATATCTATTCTTTTAGTTGGTTCACCATCACCACTTTAAGTCTATTGGCAAGAGTTTTCTATAAGACTTTGTATAGACAACCAATTAAATTGATTGGCCTATAATTGTCGAAGAAGATGGGGTAAGAGACCTTAGCCAAAAGAGTAATAAAGGAAGCATTTTTATCCAAAGAGATCGAGCAGGTCGAGTGGAATTGCAACATAACCATGAAGAAATCCATTGAAAGAACATCTCAAAATTCTTTGATGAATTTGAGAGTGAACCCATCAGGACCAGGCGACATGTCTCCTCCACAATCCCAAACAACGTTTTTATCTCCAACATGGAGAAAGGAGCAATTAAAAGGTACGCCTGATCCGATGAGAGTTTCTTGAATCGGCTATTAATGAATTTAGGACGAACCGCCATAGGCTCAGAAAATTTTTCCAAAAAGTATGACCTAGCTTCCTCTTTAATGTTATGAGGATATGTGATCCAAGAGCCATTAATAGAAATACCATTGATTCTGTTTTTCACCAAGTTATTCTTTATCATCCCGTGAAAGAATTTTGTATTCTCATCTCCTTCGACCGCCCATTTGATTTTGCTCTTTGTTTTAAATCAGACGACTTAAGATTTTCCATCTTGACAACTTCCATTTTCCATCGATTCACCTATGATCTCTAATTCCTCAATACCTTCTTTTAACTCTTTTAAAGATGAATCTTCAGAATCTTTAACCAATCTCCTCCATTGCTTTATAGCATCCTTGACATTTCTAAGTTTCATAGCCAATATAACATCTGCAAATGGGAGTTAAAGCAAAGCAGCCCCAGTGACAATATTACGAAGATCCGACTTTTCGATCCAAGAATTATATATAGAATCTGAAAGGCGAGGGACCACAGTCAAGATGATTAGACAATAAAATAACAGGAGAGTGATCAGAATACTCCCTTGGAAGAGCTGTCACGGAGGCATTCGGCCACGAGTCACGAAACGAAGAGCAAATCAAGAAGCGATCAAATTGTATTTATATACATATTGTTGTTTATATTTGTTATAATAATCAGTAAATTATTTTTTGTTATATTCATCTTTACCATCAAATTTCAAACATATAACTTTTAATTCAGCCTCTTATCATCTTACATCGGATTTAACAATCATATGCCTAGAATAGTGGAATTATGCTTTGCCTGGTTTCATATATAATATGGAATGAGACATCTATGTCATCGGCTCTAATCAAACTTGTTTTCTGAACTCAAGAATGTATTGAATAAACAAAACCATAACACCACAAAGCAAGGGATCAATACAACTTTCACCCCTTTCTGCTGTATCATGAGTAGATGTAATGTGAATTGATTTTCAAAGTGTGTTTGTTTTCAATTCCATCATGTTATATGCTTCCATTTCTTTGTTATCAACATTTGCATATACTCAAACACCATAAAAAAAATCACACATTTTCTAAAGTGGTTTAACATGAAGATCTATTATTAGATCAAACACTTGACTACACTTAACACCAATCAATATTGTCAACATTATCAGACACTCCTTAGTATTGATGATCACTACCAACTTAACGAGACAATATTTGGTGAGCGTTGTCATATTACCCGAGACCAATGCTATGATGATCACTATCCTATCATATTAGTGAGATCAGAAGTCGTGATCACTGCTATGTCAGATTACAATCCAACACCACAAATGAGACCAATGCTATGTTTGGTACATCCAAACACGAGTGACAGTTGAATGACAAGAACTTGTACACTGAACTCCCACAAATGTAGCATCAATTTCTGAAACCAAATATGGCAGATTATCCAACACCGCGAAGGCAAAACAAAATCTATCTCCAGAAATAAGCCATAGGAAGTTACAATACCATGTATAACAAGATTCCTTGTAAAAATAAACACACTAAAAGAACTCTTAACAAAAAGAAAAAATACACATGCAAGGCTTGCTTACTTTTTCAGGAAGAAGTCAAGAGTCGTTTGATCCCGGTTTTCTGCTCTGAAGTGAGTCTTGTAGGAAACTTGATGTTGAATTTGACCCTTAAGTTGCCCTTTTTGGTGGGTTCTTTTGGTATAGGCATCCCTTCGCCTTTAACTACTTCTTCATAAGTGGGACTGATTACAGAGGTAATGGGAATAGTTAGGCTTCTGCCATCAAGTGTCGTGATCTGGGCGGTGTAGCCGGTTAGAGCTTCGGCTAGTGATATCTTTTGGGTGACGACAAGATCATTGCCATCCCTCTTGAAAACTGCGTGTGGTTTCTCATCGATAATGAAAACAAGATCTGAAGGAATTACACCTCGTTGTTCGTTTCCTTTTTCTGGGAATGTTATTTTAGTACCCTTTTTCCACCCGGGTTTGATCTCTATTGTGAGAATTTCTTCCACTGTTGTTGGTCTCCTGCAGTCACAATTACAAAAGTATCATGAAACATTCATGAGATTTATACAACTGTTTCTTCCATTGTCATATTTGATTATCGTGTTTACCAGTCCAGTGATCTGGACCTGTTTTCGCTTTTTATTATTAAGCGGGTCTATTAAAATAAATAGTTTGCCTAACAGTCATGACCCGCATTTAAGATGAAAACTCATGTTTGGTGATATTTCCCATCAGTCATGTTCAAGTCTGCCTAACAGGACCAAATCATCATGTACAACAATGGAGCCTTAGGTAAGTGACAGAATATTGTTAATAGGTAGGACAGCATGTTTATAACCATAGCTAATCAAATTAAAAACAAATAAAGTACAACGAGACTAATTAAAGAAATACAATAGCATGATTGTGCACGTATAATCGTGTGTTTATATAATAGCATGATTGTGCCTAATTGTCTCCACCATGTCCTCATCAGAGAGTGGTATTGATCCGTCTTTTAGATGTTTGTATTTTTAGACACTTTCGGTTTGTGGATGCATGATCGTGTGTTTATATGTATAGCATGTGATCTCTTATTGTAAAAGATGATGGACATGTGTTTGAATAATGGTGCATATATAGATTATGCTCGCTAACTAGAAAGTAGCTAAGATCAAGACCTTAAATATCAAACATCAACTATACCATATACACTGAAGAAAGAAAAAAAATAGCAAACTTAATATTCCACATACTGAAAACTCAGTTTATCATCAACAAAATGACATTTTACATACCCATAACCCAAGATAACGTGTTAATAAGTGATGTACGCAGCATGTTATGTTACATTTATTGTCCATCCAACTCAATTTCTCTATAAGCATAAAAAAAATGCTGTGTAAACGGGTGATTTGTACAAAAATAGAAAAACTCAAGTAAAAATGCAGGTTATTAGACTTTATATGAAATAAAGCATAAGGTTGCAACTCCATATGCAGTATGCAATTAAGAATAAGAAAGAGAACATCTTCAAATATTCTTTTTGCTTAGTAAAGAGCAACTACATGAACAACATGAGCCAATATTAAAAAGGGAATTGGGATAAAAAGAACAGCAATATTAATAAAATAAATTAAGCTAAGATAAACAAGCAAAATCCATGTCTTGTAAACAGATAAAAAAGGAAGTGGGCAGTGACGGTCAGTTTATCTTCTATTCTTCTTAAGTACTTGGGGTTTTTAACCGAAGTATGAAAAAGTTAAAGAAAGAAGTTTTAGGGTAAGTAAATACTTAAAATAAAGTTTTTTGCCATCTATACTCACACAACAAGGGAAGAGCATCTATGTAATTTCAAAGCAAACAAGCGACAGTCTACAAAGCTTTTAAAGACATTAAAAAAAGGTAACTAGACCATACTACTGACATCCTCTCAAATCAAAAACCCTATTTAATATCCAATAGCTGATTTATACTCAATTTGCATGGGGAACAAGTTAGAATATTAGTAATTCATAGATGGGGCTACGTTCTAAAGTATGGTCAAGACTTCATAAAATAGCACTATACTTTCTCTTAATTCTTAATTTGATCGTGGATTTTAATATTGTTTCAAAAACCACCGTATGAATGTAATTGTTCAATGAAAACTTTAACCACCTATAAAATTCCTTACATGCCTAAATGGTTTTATAACAGTTCCTATGATTGATGGGTTTATAGTGATTTTGAAGCTGAATGGTGATTTAAACCCATCTTTGGAAGCTTCACATATTAACAACTTTCAGAGTCTAGTGACCAAATCAGAAATAGGTGACAGCATGTTGCTATTTATTGCAAGCCCTTACAGAACAAGAAAAGTAAATTGAATATCAACTTACTTCTGTTTATTGACCTATGGGCATTACTTTATGGTGATGAGATATACTATATTTGGAAGTTTTTTGCAACTTTCATCCTATCTAATGCTTGCTCCAAAGTCAGCTGTAAATTTATTGCAAATCCTCCTAAGATTGCAGCAAAAAAGCTATTATTCAGCATGAAGATCCTATATTCCTATGTTGAGGTTAAACGTAGACTGAGGTTTCACAAATTCCATGGTTCCAAAAACATTAGAAGCAAAAATGACCACCGAAAACATACATACTATGAACATATCATGTGCAGATAGTCGAGGGAAAAACTAACTACTTTAAACAAATCGCCTACTATATCAAGAAACATGTAATCGAATGCATTCAATGCACAAGCAACTTGAAAACGCAATAAAAACCGATCAAAGATCACAATCAAACCTTACCCAGTAGCATCAGTGGCATCCCTTGAGATCTTCATCTTCTTCGTCGTCCCCTTATACAGATCCTCCAAGCTGCACGGCAATGTCCGCTCAATCGCAGCCGCCTTCCTAGGCGGCATACTGGTGGACCCTTCACCGCCACCAGCTCCTCTAAACTGAGAAAATATATCATCACCAAACATGCTCCTCGGAAACTGCCCACCACGAGACCCTCCCATATCCCCCATCCCTCCAAACGGGCTGGAGAACCCGAAAAACTCCGAGAATATGTCATCCGCATTGCGAGGATTGAACCTAAACGTTGTCGAACCACCGTCAGTTGACATACCGGAGAACCCACCGGCACCCGGTGGTGGGACCTGCCCCTTCAAACCCTCCTCACCGTACTGATCATAAATTGCCCTCTTTTGCGGATCACTCAAAACCTAATTCAAATCAAAACCCTAACCAAATCAATCAATCAATCCCAACAACTTAATAAATCTCATAAAGAAATAAAACCCATGTATTCAATCACAAATTTGGAGATATAAATCAATGTTTGACACAGATGCATACATCGATTCAATCATACGCACACCCGATCTGATACCAATCGATCAAGAATCAAAGATTTGAGACAAAATTGAAACTTTTGAGATGAACATTTGAGAATTGACATACATCGTAGGCTTCGGAGATGGTTTTGAATTTGGCTTCAGCGTCTTTTTTGTTGTTAGGGTTCTTATCAGGGTGCCATTTCATGGCGAGTTTTCGATAGGCTTTCTTCAAGTCATCGTCTTTAGCGTTGCGATCGACCTGAAGAACCTTGTAGTAATCAACACCCATGGTAATTCTGCTATGGTGGATTGATTGGTGAGTTTTATGGGTGTTGTGTTGTGTTGTGTTTGTGTGAGGTGTTTATCAAGAAACTTCTGTCAATGTAATGCGGCAGTGAACGTTGGGTGAGGTAACAAATGTTGTGGATTTGGGCTGTCAAGATTCAAGGCCCATTGTTTCTTATATATGTGTGTTATTATACGGTTCTATACACCCACTCATATAAATCGACACCCTCTTATACGTCGCGTATAGGTCCATACGCGACGTATAAGGTCGTATACACTGAAAACGAGGAAAATTCAAGGGGCTGTCAGAGAGCTATACGCCTCATATAGCTCTATACGACCCACTATACGACACATAAAGGGCTATACGACGCGTATAACAAATTTCGATACTGACTACGATCAATCTTGATCGAGTACCTCGCCAACAGTGTCGTTGCTGCCTCGCAACTCCATTTCGGCTTCCAATTTGTCTACTACTATCTGAACCGTCGGTAAACCAATTTTAGTTTAGATTGTTTGAGTTTGCTTTATCAATTTGAGATTTGAATAGCTTTTGTATGATTTTGGTTAAATTGAAATAACTCTCTCTCATTGATTGTATCCATTTGGGTAATTGGAGTCTTTTGGGTAGTGCCCCTACTATCCTTATTTTAATAGGGTGAAATTAGTTAACAATAAATCATAAAATTAAGATAAGTAATCGACATATTATAAATTATTATATGCAAGAGAAAAAAACATGGACAAGATTAAATACTATTACAGATTTGATTCTGTGAAAGAATTTGTGTCAAAACATTTTACAAATGAGACAATCAATTGTTAACTTATTTACAGGGTCACTTAAAATTACACCTCAGAGACAACATATAAGAAGGGTCACTTGACCCCATTGGGTTGAATGTATCTCCGCCCCTGCCCCTAACCCCCGGCCCTTTTGGTTGTCATAAACCAAAATCGTAGTTGACAGTTCGGCCTTATATCGATTATGATTTAAACAAAATGACGATCCCAATTAAACAAAATGTGCAAATACGTTGTTGGCTCGTTTCTCATATCACTCAAAAATTAGTTTGAAATACCTTTGTTCCTCTGTTCGTGAGGATTCTAGTGGGCTTTCCAACAATTAATTTCCAACAAAAGAAATGTTAAAATTATTCAAGTTTGAAACTACGCTATTAATGTATGAGGTTTAAGGTGAATGTGATATTTTATTTATGAATAAAAGTTTTGAATATTGAAAATACTTCATAAATGTTTCATGATAATGTTTGATGAAAGTTGTGATGCATGTGACGTTTTAAAAGCTTTTACAAAATTTGAAGGTTACATGTCTAAAACGTGTATGCATGGAGTATTTATAACAAAAAAGTTCTCAAGTTCCAAATGATAATGGTAGCATGTAGGCATGACATCTTGTATTTTGCATTAAAAAAAAGATAACACATAAATTAAAGCATGTCAAGGAGAAAAAACAAAGAAAATATGCGGATGAAAAAGAAAAAAAAAACTGAAGTATATCTTTATAGGCTTATAAAAAGAGAATGAGAGTAAAAAAAGATGAGAAAATTTTACGTACTAAAAATAAACGTTGTGTATTTCCCTTTTGCATTCGAATAAATCTTTATGTAAAATGTTTATGCTAGTAAGTTTACCACGAAATAAAACGTTTTTATAATTTTTTTATTATAAATCATTCGACTATTCTTCTATTTAGATACATTTCCACATTAAAAGAAAATTTTCCCTTTTTTACCTTACACGGGAGGTATGAAACGAAATCAGCTTATGCTAAAAAGACGCGTCAGCTCTGGTCAAATTATTTGTGATTTATGGTTACCGTTAAAAAGACGTGTCAGCTCTAGTCAAATTAGAGTGTTACAAGAAACAAGATTTCTACAAATATACATACTATCATAGTGCTACACAAGCCAGTCCATTGGAGCTTACGGTGCATTGTCCAACTAATATGAATTATTGTTATCAGTTAAACTGTATTCCGATTCTAATTTTTTTTGTTTTCTCGAGTATTGCTCTTGATCAAACATTTTTTGATAAATTGAGTAATTAACTTTTCACTGCTAATCTAAACAACCAAGTTAATAATCAATGTTAATCAATAGGACAAAGTACCAGATTAAATTCATGATCCAACAACTTTTTATGATTTTCACATTAGCAATTTAGCATTGCTAATGTATGTGTAGCGTATGCTTTCAGGTAACAGTGTAACACATCCAAAGATGTTAAAACAATACTAGAGCCTCGATAAGGTTAGGAGTTAACGTTTGTTTCATCGTATATTGTATATGTCAAAGTTCATTGTATATTGTATATTGGATTAACATACATTTCAAAAACTGTACATCATTTTATGAAACAAAATGGTTGTAAAGTTTTGTGAATGTAAACCCTTTAATATGACTTCTGCTATAGTATATTTATGGAAAACCTTGAGACTATGTTCAAGTAAACAATGAAATTGTTATAGTATTACATAAAAGAATTTAAAAAATACAGGCGTTATCCATTTGACTCGTTTGAGATAAAATATATCTTGAGCCTGAGGTTACAAGTTCCCGTTAAGTCGCAAACAAGCAACGTGAGATTGATCGCGTTACCAGTAATCTTTGCAAGAACACACACCGTTTCTGAAGCAATGAAAGCGGTTCCTATCCCTTACTACAATCTCCCTATCAACAATCTCCGAAATCAGCTTCAAAGCAGCATGACAATCTTCACAAACACGAAGATTCTTCATGACCCTAATCGGCGTCCCATTTGCAGTACTGATCAAACCAAACACGACTGCTAACTTTTCACTGTGTCGAAACAAAAACTTAACCTTTTCGCTCTCTTCTATGTCAAGAAGAACAACAGAAGTGTTGGGTACATACCCTCTCAACCTCATTTGTTCCAATAACTTCTCCCATCGTTCTTGTATTGCTTCGGTTTGAGGGTGACTCTCGTCTCCAGCCACAAACTCATGGACTACACCATCAATAGAAATTGAACTCGACCCTGGTGTTTTCTTCACCCCTTTCGTTTTCATCAGTTTTCGCACTCTTGCAGCGTCTTCCCACCTTTTAGCTTCTGCATAAATGTTGGATAATACAACATAGTATCCGTCATTAAGTGGGTCTAACTCAAGAAGATGTTTGATCGCTTCTTCTGCCAATTCAACGTTCTTGTGAACCCTGCAGCCGCCAAGAAGAGCTCCCCACACCACCCCGTTTGGCTTAATATGCATATTTTTTATGAACTCGTGGGCTTCTTTAAGCAACCCAGCCCTGCTCAAGAGATCAACCATACAACCATAGTGCTCGATTTGGGGAACTATGCCATAATCTCTACTCATGCTGGTAAAATACTCACGACCCTCGTTCACCATCCCCATGTGGCTGCAAGCATGTAAGAGTCCTATAAACGTGACCCCGTTAGGTTTGATTTGTGACTGAATCATCTTGGAAAAGAACAATAAAGCTTCCTCGCCCTTTCCATTGACGGCTAACCCCTGGATCATAGCAGACCACGATACAACCGTTCGCTCCTCCATCTCCTGAAATACGCTACAAGCGGCTTCCAAACATCCGCATTTGATGTACATATCTAACAAAGTGTTGCAAACACGAACGTTTCCTTTAAATCCACTCCGGTTTGAAAACTCATGAATCTTTTTCCCTAAATCAAGCGCGCAAAGATCTGCACACGCTGCAAGAACAGCCACCACAGTAACCTCATTCGGACGCACATTCTCCTCTTCCATCTTACCAAAAAGCTCAACCGCTTCTTTCGCTCTCCCACCCTGAACAAACCCCATGATCATCGACGTCCACGACCTCACATTTCTTACAGGCATCGTCGAAAACAAACCATACGCCTCGTCAAGATCCCCCCTTTTCACCAAATGCTTAATCATTATGTTCCATGTAACCACATCTCGTTCAGGCATTTTATCAAACACTTGGTGTGCATTCTCAAACTCCCCACAAACCACATACAAATGCACCAAACTGTTCTGCAAATACAAATTGGATTGAAACCCATGTTTCTGAATCAACCCATGAACAATCCTCCCACTTACACCATCCGAAAGCTTCGTACAAGCTTTAAGAACGAAAGAAAACGTATAATCATCAACACAAACACCATATTCACACAATCGATTGAACAAACGAACAGCATCAAGAGGCGAATCACCTTCAGCAAGATCTTTCAAACAAGAATTCCATACAGCAGTTTCGTGATTACTGTAGAAATGAATGATCTTTCTTGCGTATGGGAAGGTGGGAGTGAGGGCGCAAACGGAGGCAACGTGGGGAAGATGGAGGACAGATGGGTGTGTGTTGGTTTTGATGATTTGGGCGTGAATTTGTTTGAGCTCAAATGGTGAATTGAAGGTGTAAAGAAGGTGTTTTTCGAGGGTTTGTGGTGTGGGTTTTTGAGGATTTGATTTGTGGGTTGTGGGAATAGGTGATGAAGTTGAGGTGAGTGTATATTGAGACATTTGAGCTTATGTTTGGTGGTTTGAATCATCACAATTCACAAGTGATTGGGGACTCCATTAATATTCTCTGCAAATCTTTCCATTGAAAATTGTTTTTAGAAGGTGATATCATGTTGGGAATAGAAGGATAATATAATATTTAATCTTATACAAAATAATTATTAGTTCTAGTAATGGAGAAAATATAATCTTATACAAATACAATGTAAGGTTGCGTACATAAAGATTATGTTGGTTTGATATCTTTCTAAACGTCATAGATACAAGAGCTTTATAGCACCGGGTTTATTCGATAGCACTAGATTAATATCACATGTATTACACGAGTTGAATAACTAAAATATTAAATAGTTATTAAAAAATTAGTGAATTATAAAACGATCTTTTGATATAAGATTTGATAGTCATTACGTACGAGTGATAAAAAAATAATATCATTTTTCAAAACTTTTGTTTAAATTTTCTTTTTGTTTTTCTCAAAAAAAGTTGGGTTTTAAACAAATTGTTTCATAACAAACCGTTTTAAAAAAGTATCATTTTTAATAATTATTTATTATAAATTTGAAATTTAATTGTTTTTGTTTCATAAAAATTTTATTTTTTAAAAGCCACAGGTTTTAATATATATTGTGTTTTTTGAAAGTTTGATACTTATTTTGAAGAAAATTCATATTTTATAAAGAAATTATCTTTATACAAATTGCATTTGTAGAAATATCTATTTTTTAATTTAATAAAAAAATATTTTTAATATGAAAAATATTAAATAATATTATTTGTAATTAATGTGATACTTTTTTAGGAGAGAAAAACATGAAAATAAAATTTAGGGGTTCTAGAATTGTGACATGTAGCCTACGAAAACTTTTTTTTATTAGTATTGTTAGATTTCAATTATGATACTTATTTTAGAAAATCACTAAAATAGTATCATTATGTTTGTGACTTTGTGTTATACCTTTACATAAACACCAGACTAACTTGAGAGATAATATGCTTGATATTTTGATAGTATATATGTTTTTTTTCCTCATTTATTATGATTTCTTTTCTTAATAACGACTTAAGTGCATGTAGCATACAAAGACGACTCGTTTATACTTTAAATATTTAAAATTTATTGTTATTCTTTTTGCTTATTTTTACGCAAAATAATTCTTATGTATTGTAAATGATGTATATGATATTAGTGATAAAGTGTCTGAATCTGTTTTTCTTTTATGTAAAAAGCAATTGCACCTGTTATATTTATTAGAAGTCGTTTATGGTATGCGGTATTGTACCATCAAATCCCCACACAACTTAAACAAACATTTTTATTATTACTATTTTATTTTTTGATACTCATTTCCTTATACTAAAAATATGAAAGTAGCATATAATGAGGTACAAAAACTGTTTTTTTAACCTCAACGAACAAACTAACCAGAATCGGAACCAGTTTAACAAGAACCAATTAACGGGATTGAACCCGAACCACCAGCTCGAAAATGATATAACCCGAACCGAACTCGACAAAACCTGAAACTGTGTCAAACCGATCCGATCACTTCTCTATCCAAAAACTTGTTTCTAAACCGAACTTGTTCCACGTGTATAACTGTAAAATGTGAGTGGTGAAGTCAAAGATGTTACAGGCTGCATACAAAATGGGACTATATTTGGCACAAATCTTTTGCCAGGTGGACTGTGATTGTAAACATTCAAGCTGCAAAAAACTTATTCTTAGATGTCTTTTTCCTTTTTTTATCTCTTATCTCTGATTAATTGTTTTCTTGTTGTGTAGAACATGACATATAGTATATTCATTTGGTGTTTTGGTTTGTGTACTGTAGAAGTAGGTCTTTTTACTTGATAGGAATATATAAATAATTTGAGGGGACACAAAATGGAGTCATCTAGTGGTGTTAAAATGGGTGGTTTGGGTAACGGGTCAATATGCATCGAGTCAAAACGAGTGACTTATTATATATAGTACAAGTCAAAACTGGTCAGGTGAGTTTGACACTCGACAGTTTTTTGTCTCTTCTAAGATCTTATGAATAATTAAATATGTTTACAAAATCTATACTTAATAAAATAATGAACGTAATCAATTTCTAAATTAAAATGTATTATTTATTGATGTCTTAATTTGCAGGCGCTTATCCAAACTTGAAATGTTGAAGCGTTGTGGCAAGGGACCGCCCAAGAAGGGTCAATGAAAGCGAGCTGCCAAACGTAATAAATAGAGACTACTTAAAGTTGTTGTATTTGAATAATTCATTTGCTATTGCAATGAATCCCTGGCTACCAGTGATGTTTATAGTAATAAAATATGAATACGTCTTAATTGTTCAGATACACATAACATGGTTGTTTACGGTTTACCATCATTTTCTACTCCCTGTTTAGTTTCTTGATCGGTTAACACATCGTCCTTTTGGAATATTGGTTTTTAATAGAGGTTCATCAATTGGGTGAGTCGAGATACAATGCTCTACATATGATGTGCTACTAATGAAAGTAACACCTGACCAGATAGGCACATGCTGGTGGCATCCCTCCTTTTAGCAGAGATATGACTAAAACAAAATAAGCCAATCCAAACCAAAGCGATTTGTTTGGTTCGGCTGAGTGGGTTAGATCTCCCTAACCGGTTAATAAGTTGATTACATGTATTAAATGGTAAAGACAAACAAAAGATTTTATCCAAGCTCTTAAATTTTAAACCAAACCGAATCATTTTGATTGGTTCGATTTGACACACAAAATCCTTTTTGATAAGTTACAGACTATCTATTGGGCCACTGGGGCATTGTTTCCTTAAAGAGTCTAATGTCACGGGTGTTCGAACAACCGCATAAATAAATCCACACTAGCACACAAGTATCATTTAATTAATTAGTGTCGTTAGGGGTGTGTATGGTCGGTTTGGTTCGGTTTAGCCTAAAACCAAAACAAAAAAACGATATATCGGTTTATAGGTTTTAAAACCGTTTGGTTTCAGTTGTTGGTTTTCACTTCGGTTTCATTTTGGTTTTGTTTTTGGCTTCAAGTTTTCTAAAAAAATTCGATAGAAAGTAATGAATTCAAGCTAAAAACTTTGGCTTGCATCATATTTTTTATCTTTAAATATCATCTATATATTTTTATAAATTACTTAACATTAAAATTAATTGCGAATAATAAAACAAAATAATAAAAATATCAATATAACAATTTAATCTACAAACAAAAATGTTTAAAGATTATTCTCGAAAACTAAATACCCGTCTATTTTAGATAGCATAAGTTAAACATATAATTTATAGGCCTGTCGTGTTTACAAGTGTATGAATACACTTGTAAATTTACAAGTTCTATTATATGGTTTTGGTTCGGTTTTTTCAGTTTCTGTAACAAGCAAAACCAAAACCGAACCGGAAAAATCGGTTTTTTAAAAAATCATCAAACCAAACTATCAGTTTCTCATTGGTTTCGGTTTTTTCAGTTCGGTTGCGTCGGTTTGTCGGTTGCGGTTCGGTTTTTTCAGTTTCTTGCACACCCCTAAATGTCGCTACTGAAGGGCTTTTAGCCCAATGATTCAATGTGTTTAATAAGATGTCTCTTCCTATAAGGTTAAGGTTTCAAGTCTCATAATAATCAAATGGGTAAAAAACGGTTAAAAGTTTTAACTAATGTTGTGCGTTAATGGATTTTGCTAATGATGACCATACGAAAAGTGTAACAAATCTTTACTGAATAATAAATATCCAAATAACTGAATATCTCAAAATATTATAATTATAATATATATTAAGAAGTTTGGTCGGTGACTACATTGTACTTTTGTGGGTTTGCATATTGGCCACCAGAAGTTAGTTATTTACACAGGGGTCCTTCTTACGTGTTAGAGAAAGGTATGCGTTACCACGTGCTTTCATCTTACAAAGCTTTCTTTTTCTTCATTTGTTTTGTAGAAGTGGATGTTCCTTACCATAGCCCGAAGAAGGACGGTGTTCCGGCGGTGGTAGAAACGGCAATTGGAGGTGAGAATGGTCCCCTCGATCTTTGTCAGTTTATTGCGCGCCGCTTACCGTCGGAGTTCTCCGATTTTGGGTTCGGGTTCGGTTCTGCATGTTATCGTTTGTTGTTGATTTGGGGTTTTAAGTTTTATAATTTAGTTTTTTGGGGATCGAATTTATGTTTGTTCTGATTTCGGGTTCGAGTTCGGTTCTGGATGTTGTTGTTTGTTGTTGATTTGGGTTTTTGATAATGAGAGTTTTATTGTATGTTCGTCCTGCGTGTTGTTCGGTTTGATTAATTTGTTTTCATTCTTTTATTTAGTTTTGTTCTTGATTCAAAGTACGTTTGGTTTGATTTTTGAAAGTATGTGCTGGTTAATAATGATTAATCCTGCTTCGACTACAAATCTATCAAGTTAGTAGTGAGGTAGATAGCTTCCTTAATTGTTGTTTACTTTAATGAAGATATAGAAAATTGGTTTTTATGTTGATGGTTTATGTTGTTTTTTGGTTCAACCTTGGTTTTCCTTGATTTTTATGTTCTGATGTATGGTTTTGCATGTTTGGGTCTTTTTTTGGCTTTAAGTTTGGTAGTGATTTTTGAGTGTCTATGCTGGTAAATGGAGTTTGATTGTTGTTCAGTTTAATGAAATGAAGTTATAGGAAATTAGTTTTTATGTTCATAGTTTATGTTTTGTTTGGTTAGTTACATTAGAAGACATTTTAAAGTTGGACAATTGTTGTTGTTTACGTCATCTAGATTGATTGTTGTTTAGTTACATTGGAAGACATTTTAAAGTTATAGGAGTTTCATTGTTGTTTAGTTACGTTGGAAGACATTTTAAAATCCATCTTTTGCAATTAAGGGTTACCAACTACAATATAAAGACCAGCAGTAGCACTAACGTTTTGCATCAATTACCAGACCCCTGCAACAATACATAACGAATCGGGGAAACACTTAAAAATGTATGACAAGTAGCGCTACTACATCTACTATGCAATCGTATAAATAATGCTTGCTGATAACTTTATGTTACGCAAATAGAAAAACGTATCCGTACGTAAGTCGCGGCAACGCGCGGCTTTAAAATCTAGTTTATAAAGGATTTGTCATGATATACGGTTGTCCGGGGAACAATAAAAAAATAAGGCAAACAATTCATTAATTTTGTTTTAAAGGTCTTAGTTAATTCAAATAATCTGATATGTGAAACTCATAAAAATGTTAGCTTTAAATATCATCAACGTGATTAAAAGGCATGGTTGTAGATAAAATAAAATTTTTAAACTTTAGTTTGTTTGAATGCAAGCAATATTAAGATGGGTTTATTACAAGTTCTCACTCAGATAATTTTTATGGTTTTTACATATTATATTTTGCTACACTTTGTTTTTATAGATTATTGAATGTTATAAAAGACATATTAATGCTTGTCATGTAATAAAATATTTAAAAAAGTTTAATAAATCGTAGGATTGAAGAAATAACAAAAGACAAAGATAAATAACAACAAAGTAATATGTTATGATTTAAATATAACGTAGGTTTAAATATTTTTCGACATATGATGAAGGTAAGTAAACATGCAATAAATATATATTTGTATATAATCAGAGTAAACTACTCACATGCTAAAGATTGAACCGATAAATAACCTCGAGCATAAGTAGAGCTCATGTAACAAACGAACCGAGCTTGAGCTTGATATGATGAGTTTGACAATGCTCACAAGTCCATTATTAATACATGTATGATAGCTTTTATTTTAATATATATTCTTATATGTTATTATGATAAAATTAACAAAATAATACAAATTTATAATCTTATAATTATGAAAATATATATAATTAGTTGTATATGTATTTACATAAAATAATTAGTTGATGAATAGTAATTGAACCAACCTCGAACTTAAAAAACGTTCACTAGCTAGAGCTCCTGATATAAAGCTAAAAAGTAAGCCGAACCCAAGTTCCCGTGGGTTAAACAAGCCTGACTAAAGTTTATATGTTTTGAAGCCCAACTCAACTCGACTCGGTTTCAGGTTGTTGTAATTGTTGAAACCAAGGACCAAATCTACAACAATAAAAAGAAGGGGGCCTATAATGTAGTTCCATAACATTCAAGGATAACTTTTGTACCCTTTTGCAAACTACACAAGCTATAATATATATAACCAATTTAACATCTTCATAAACTCATACGCTCACAATAATATTTTCCCTCATTCGCCTTCAACTTCACAAGTTTCTCTCGATCCAAATTATCGCCATTTGATCCAATTCATCATTCGGTGATAGATTCAACTTCTCTGTAAGTTCTCTGCATTTTACAACCTTCAATCTGTCTCATGTTGTTCAATTGGGTTCAGAGTTTGAAACCCTAACCCCCAAATAGGAAGAACAATTAAAGGGGCTAAATTTCATCTTACGATTTTGTGGGGATTTGAATTTGGCTGTGTGTTTTGTAATTTCTGTATGTTTGCTGCTGATCTTTGATTTTGTGGAATTGGTAAGCATGGGTCATTGTAGGGATTTGTGTCTTGTAGGCTGTTTTTTTGTGAGGCAAAAGATTTTGTTTGTGTTGGTAATTACGAACCTTGTGTTTTGTTGATTGTTTTTATAAATTTGGATGTATTTTGTGGCTATATGGTTGTGTTGTTTTGAGCTTAGACACTCAATTGAAGTATTCCTAGTGGAAATCAGTGATGGAACGAGAATCTCTTGGTCTGAGGGTCGGCAAAGAAATTTGTTTTACATATAGTAAGAAAAATCATGTTTTTCTCAGCGAAAAAGACTCTTAAGTGGTTAAGTGTTCCTCCTAAACAATGTTGGAATTGAATCTTCTTACATACAGTGTAAAAAAATTAAGTTCTCATATAAAAATCATGCTTTCCTCTGTCAACTTACGTTTTTCTCAAAAAATTTCAAATTTTCAAATTTCAACAATCTGATGGGTCCAAATCATGTTTTCTTTTTAAACTCACCTATTTACATAGCAAATTCTGGCAAATTTGACTGTCGGAGGGTTGTTGTACCCTTGTTCCGCCATTGGTAAATTGATGTGCCTGTTTTAGGGACATATGCAAATGGGAATGCATATATACCATTTAGGATATGGTGTCAGTTATGGAAATATTTGCTCTATTCTGCAGGCTTTTTTATGTGATTGATTATATGGTTTGTTCATTTTGTCTGTCATCTACTCATTCCTTTTTTAGGGTTTGCTGTTTGCAGGAGCAGTATGAGTGGTACACCTATTAAGAGGGTGCATGAGGACAGTGGAGGTCATTCCTCCCTTTCAAGGTATTCCCACCCTCAGGATGATTCTGGAACATACCCTGGTGTGGGGGGTTCAAACTCCAAGCTACCAAGTACATCAGCTCCCAGTGATTACCATGCTGTTCCTTTTGATGTTGGGCAGGATGCCCGCATGCCAAAAGTTCCGCGGACTGAACTGGATAGTAGAAGACCAGTATTGCATCAAATGCATCGGGTGCTGCATAAATCTCAGCCTGATCACGCTGTCAACACTGAGGACAAGGTTGAATCAAGAGATCATAGAGATAATAACATCCGAGATGTGAAGGTTGAGAGCCGTGATGCGAAGGCAGAATCAAAAGAGCTGTATCAAGGTGCTAAAAGCGATAAAGATGCTAGGTATATGAGCAGAGGGGATGATCATAAAGATACAAAGTATGAGAGAGATGCTTATTCTGATTACAGAAATGAAGCGAAGACAGATAAGGATGCCTACAATCCAGTGAATAGTAATGTAAATTGGAAGGAATCAAAAGAACACCACAGGGCATGGAAGTATCCTGACACATCTAGTGGAAACATGGATTCATGGCATGTGCCTCGTAGTAATGTCCATGGACAGGTGGAGATTGCAAAAGATAGCTTGAACCCAGAAGAGAAGGCTTATAATACTGAAGCTCATGAGACGGTATCTGAGAACAAGGTTGATTTGAAAGGCGATGACATGCTCAAAGAGGGGGATAGAAAAAGGAAGGATGCAAAACACCGAGAATGGGGAGAAAATAACAAAGAGAGAACCGAAGGTCGGAATAATGAGATGAAAGATCCAATAAAGGAAGAAAGAGGAAGTGAGAAGTGGGAAAAAGATAAAAAAGATGTAGTACTTAAGGACAAGGATAAAGTGAAGGATCATACTAAGAGGGAATCATGGATTGTAAATGAGAAAGATGGTTCGCAACAGCATGAGAAGGAAGATGTAGATGTGTCATCATCCAGAGCTCCGGATCTGGGAAAACATAAAAGTATGGATAATTGGAAGGACTTAGATAAGGAATCTAAAGAAAGGAAGACTGAGAAAGATGCTGATATTGAAGGGGAGAGATCTGAAAGACGAAACAAAGGTTTTGATAAAGACTCGGATGATGGTGGTGCTGATATGGAAGGGAGTGCTGACAGAGAGAGGGAAGCTTTCAATTATGGTGTTCAGCAGAGGAAAAGGATGCTTCGACCTAGAGGCAGTCCACAGGTGGCAAATCGAGATCCTCGCTTTAGATCTCGTCCTCAAGACAATGACGGGTATGGTTACTTATATAACTTGGTTGATCAATTCTTTTGAAGTAGTACTGTTGATAATTGACTTGATATTTGCTTTTCCACCTTAACAGCCTTAATTTTGGTTAATTGTTATTATGTCATTTATAGCCAGATTAAGCTAATGTGCTTTCTCTTTTGATGGTTTTGCTATAATTGATTTGATATTTGTTGCTAGTTGTAAGTAATTGATTTTAGTTAATACTTTATCACCTTAGTCTAACACAACAGAGAACGACGAAGAGATGCAATCCGCAATCGGTATTAAGGATATGTGGAAGATGACATTAACTAAATTTTGACCGGGTTTTGAGCTTGTGTGGCGTGTTTTTCTCTACCCATTTGATTCACACACGTAGTTCTAAAAAGTTTTTCTGCAATTGCTTAAGATTTAAATTTTCATTGACCTTCCAATATAAATACTTTTGAGTTTGTTAGTCTGTAGGGTTCAACTCCAAACCAATTGAATTAGTAAATTTAGCCTAAGTTTAATATATAGTTATTGGATAGTGCTTGTTTTTCTTATATGGGACTATTTTAAATGGACCGCTTGGTGGCTGCTCCATAATGGCTGACACGTGTGCAAGACGAGAATTTTGTGTGACAAAAATCTGCTCTAATACCATATTTACCCTTGACTGTTTCCAATCGAAAGCTTATTGCTAAGATTGGGTGTAGCATAAGATCATATATGTAAACCACACAACTCTAGATCTGTAGTCTCAACATTTTATCACTCAAGAGTGACCATCTTGTTTGAAAGTCAATATGATAGCCTGATAGGTCTTTATTGCATATAGCAGCAGTTGTTACTTCTGATTTCTGTATGTTTCGATCAAGTCATCTTCATATTTATGTAAATTTTGTTTCTATTTATGTTGTTTTCCAGCTTAAGACATCTGCTGAAATATGCTCTATTTGAAATTTTGCAGGTCTATAGGTAAGCAGATTATTTTCTTGAACCATTGATCAGGATGTTTTTATGCTGGTTGGTAGTAACTTGAAGTTATCCATGGTGCACATATATCTTTTCTTCAATCCATGCTTCATGATACTTTGTTTGCACTTGCATTTTGTCATGTTCTAATCTGATGGCTCTTTTATTCTATGTTAGTTTAGTCAAATCTTTGTTTGATGTACAAAACAATACATTGTCTAGTGACTAGTAACTTTTAACTCTAAGGAATGCACATATTGTAGCTGAAGGGATTTTTACTCTGACCCTTGGTGATTAGATCCTAGAATCAACTAACATTATACATGTTTGAGTGTGGTTCTACTTGGAAGTGCCCTAAGCGAACATGAAAGGAACCTTAAAAAGAAAGTTGCAAAAAGAAATGTAAGTCAAGTGAGACAATTTAGGATCTATGATTGCACCTATCATCCTATTGAATGTTAAGGCTTAAATTCATAACTTGTGTTAGAAAATAGTTTATCTTGGTCGAAGTGTGCACCCAACATTGAGATTTGTAGTAGTGGATTCTTGTTCATAGATAGCAAACAATATATATATATATATATAGATATAGATATATATATATATATATATATATATATATATATATATATATATATATATATAGATATATATATATATATATATATATATATATATATATATATATATATATATATATATATATATATATATATATATATATAAAAGTATTATATTCTGGAGTTCTACAAATGATATTTACAAATAAAACCTAATGCATTTATTAGATTAAAATGATGATAAGACAAACCTTGTGGTTAAGCATCTAGAAAGAGTTCGTCTGTCCCTCCTAAAAGCCTATAAAACTGCTAAAAACAATATCAATAAATAATTTGTCACCTCTAGTAATTTGGATAATCTTTCATATATAAGGTCCTTTGTTTTTAAAAGCATGCTTGAGGCATGAGGCCCACTTGAAGTGGCAGATTTTGCTTGGCGAGTGCCTTTGCTACAGGCGCTTCTTGTATATGGCGTCATTTTTCTCTGTGCTAGAGGCCCATTGTAAAATCCTATTAATAGAACAATGAACTTAAATTATTAAAATGTCAACCAAATTTAGCATGTTAACAAAATGGTTCCTTCTATTAGCCTACATGAGATTTTAGAATTGGTTGGGCTTAAAGTTGGATTATCTTAGCATGTTAATAGAATAGTGTTTTCTATTAGCTTACCGAAATTAGCATGTTCCACAAGATCTACCTTTTCTCATCAGTAAATTATAATCTAGAATTGGTTGGGCTTGAAGTTGGATTTTCTTAGCAGGAGATAAGCTTCTTGAGAAGGTATTTCAAGCTTGCTAATGTAGGATCTATGGTCGCACCTTGTGAATATTAGCCTAGATGAGATGTAATTTTAACGTTAGTGAAGTTATCGAGTCCATAGTGAGTAATTGTCTTGTTTCTAGTTAGCAAATTTTATTTGTTGGTGGGTATTGACGTATTGTTATCGAGTTCAAGAAAATGTTACACTGAATACTTTTATTTTATGTTTTTAGATGGTAAAACAAAACACAATGGTTGGCCACCTTTAGAGTCACCAACCTTTCCTTCTAAGAGCCTTGAAAATCACTAAAACATAACGAGTCATTAATGTTACACGCCTTATATTTTGAATGAACCACTATCATATATATCTATAAAGAATAATTTACTCTTCACTAAACCTTAATTAATTAAACAGGCTGAGGCCCACTACTAAATCCTGGTTATTGAAATGGTTAACCTGGCTTAATTATTATTTATTAAAATGGCAAACCTTAGTTGCTAAAAAACACCAGGGTGCATTCAATTGTCTAACATACACTAGGATCGAAAATAGCATGAAAACTTGTATTTTCGACGGAATCTTTTTCTCCTTGAGAGTCAGATAACATTCCTCACTAAATAGTTATAATCTGGAATTCCTGGAATTGTTAGGGCTTGTAAATTCCCTAATCTGGTGATAAGTTTCTTGAGAAAGATATACGTATTCTCTGATTATTAATCATAATTGCTTGATGTATTGTTGGTAGTTTACTTACCATGAAATCCTTTGGAGTTTTTTCCTTGATACTCCTATATTTAATGATAGGATTCTCATTGATTAAGGTACTCTATTGAGTTTAAAGTATACATGGCCTCTAAAGTGTTTTGTGGTGTAAGAAGATAAGATTTTGGTTTTGGGGTGGGGGGTTGGGGGGGGGGGGGGGGGGGGGGGCTGGCTAATGGATACCGCTTAAACCCGCTTCCTAGGATAGCATTCCTTTTTTTTGGTTTGAGGAATGCATGTTGTCCCACAAGAGTTCAAAGTGCTGAGGATCGGCTCGTGGTTTGTTCCCCATGTCGTCCTACCATTCAACCCTTGTGGGTTTAAAGAATATGACTTGAAGAAAATGAATTTACCAATAGCTAATTGATTAAAAATATATCTCTAGTATTTGTTATTTGGGGATGGGTGAATATGTCTTTGGAATACACATTTATTTACTCTTAATTTAGGCTCTCAATTGATGATCTTTAAACCACCATAATCTTGTAGATGGTTTAAAGGAGTAACTGTAAAACAACCATATAATCTTTTTCTCGCCAGCTTATAAGTCAAATTATTTTTAGGATTATGTAGTTTATAGTAACATATTTGAAACTAACATGCAACGCACATCACCTCTTTTGCTTTTGCTGCAAAAGTTTTCCAAATGTGGAAGATTTTTTAGTCATATTAACCGGTCAGTGCTATGTAGTTCGTCTTGTATTTATGCATCCCTCTTAGGTGTTGGTCCTTGATTGCATTAGATTGCTATTTCTTACTATTTCATTTCTTGTAGTTATGGTGTGACCTAGTTCCTTGGGTGATTGCTTTTTTACTATCAATCCAGAAACTGACGTAAGGATTTAAAACCTAGATTTGTATGTCTACCTTAGCAACTTTTTATTGCTTTTGAATTTTGTCTAGTGGTGATAATTGAAGAGGCACTCTGGTTTTCATTACTTGTTACTATCTAATGTTTGGAGAAATTAGTAGAAAGTTGTTTTGGTAGATATCTGTAACACAAAATGTTTATTTTAAGTAAATTGGATAGATATGTTGGAATGATCATTACGCACTTTAGGGTTTTCTTTATTGAACACGGTGTATGTTTCTTTAATTCAAAGGGCATAGCTCCAATGGTAGGGGCCACCTTGGGATTTTCAGGTTGCGGGTTCGATTCTTGGTTTTTTGCATTTTAAGTTCTCTTGTTTAAAAGAAGAAAGTGGGATTGCATCAGTTGGTGATATGCTACATCATAACTTCTCTTATGATTCATTAAACGAAATGTATGTTTTTTCTGCATTACTGCATATGAAAAGGTTTTGATGTTGTGGACGCAGGGAAAAGTGACGTATCAACAGTTGTATACAGAGTTGGTGAATGCATGCAAGAATTGTTAAATCTGTGGAAGGAATATAAATCATCCAACACAACTGATAAAGCATCAGAAAACTCGAAAAGTTTTCCTACTCTTGAAATTCGTATACCCGCTGAGCATGTCACTGCTACAAATCGCCAAGTAAGATATCTGCTTCCAGTGCTATTCAGGCTTGTTTTTTTACACTTATTTTAATCTTGATCATCCTATCTTGATGCTTTGTTGTATGTTGACCGTGCAGGTTAAAGGTGGGCAGTTATGGGGTACAGACATATACACTCATGACTCGGATCTTGTTGCAGGTATGCCTTTTTGGTGTGCTATTTGTGGCTTTTATGAAACTTGTTGATAAAAAGGTTTATGTTATTTATGGGAATTGTTACTTATGACATTTTTATGTTCCTGTTATCCAGTTCTAATGCACACAGGCTACTGTCGCCCAACTGCATCTCCTCCTCCGTCTGCTATTCAGGAGTTGAGGGCTACTGTCAGAGTCCTCCCTCCACAAGATTGTATGTTTATTTTCAACTGACGTTCTCTATGTTTTACTGTTACAAATTCACACTTACCCAATTTCTTTAAAAAACTTCATTTGTGTATTTATCTTTGGTAAATATGTAGGTTATGTTTCTACATTGCGTAATAATGTTCGTTCTCGCGCATGGGGAGCGGCTATTGGTTGCGGTTGCAGTTTTCGTGTAGAGCGATGCCACATTGTCAAGGTAAGAAACATTAGATTTTATTAGACAAAAAGTGTTACCTTTTTAATTCATTTTCGTATAATCTTCTTGGACATTATAGTAAGGGTGCCAAACGTGTCAGGTTGAACCGTTAGACCCGATCATGACCTGTATATTTCCATTGTTTCTTTTTTGTTTATTCTCAGAAAGCTGGTGGGACAATTGATCTGGAACCTTGTCTTACACATACATCGACTGTGGAACCTACTCTTGCTCCTGTGGTCGTGGAACGCACAATGACTACTAGAGCTGCAGCTTCGGTATCATATCTTACATCATTTTGTTCAACTTACACATAAGATTCAATAATAACTCATGTACTTGTTTCTCTACATATAATAATCATACAACAAAACATGGCTAGCTTTTCACTGAAAATTTTTTCAACAAAAAAAATTTATACACAGAGCCATCAAGTTAAATATGAGGAACCCTCAATTTATACCATAACTATCACATTTTGTGATATTTTTCTTTTTTCATAGAATGCACTTCGTCAACAAAGGTTTGTGCGTGAAGTTACATTGCAGTACAATCTTTGCAATGAACCTTGGTATGTCTTCTGTATTCACAAAGGCTGCTTTTCTTTTATCTTTCTTTTATTTCCCTTTATTGGTAGATCTATACCTTTACCGCATCTTATGAGCTCATCAACTAGGGTGTGCATAAATCGTTGAAATCGAGTGCACCACCCAAACCACAATAAATTGCTCGGTTCAGCCTGTTTGAGATCTATGATGTTTGGTTCGTAGTTCTCGATTTGAAAAGTCGGGTTCGACAGTTCGGCTGGTGGTTTGGAAATTGTAACAGGCCGTTTGAACTTTGTATATGATGTTTTCTTATTTTGGAATATGCAGCTAAGTAGGTGTATAAAATTCATGGATCACTTTTTTCATTTAAAATAATTTAATAGAAAAAACTGAACCATTTTGGCTGGTCCAGCCGACCCAACCAATTTTACCGGTTTGGTTTGCCCTTTTTTGAATCCGAGTAAGTGGTTTGGACTGTGAACGCATCAACTACTCATTTCCCTAGTGCTTACAAGTTATGTGTGATTGTTATTTATGTACCGACATAATACATTTTTTTGTGTCTGAAGGATCAAGTATAGTATAAGTGCTGTAGCCGACAAAGGTCTGAAGAAGCCTCTATTTACGTCCGCAAGATTGAAAAAGGGTGAAGTTCTGTACTTGGAAAGCCCTACGCGCAGGTATCATGCCAGTATCACGTTGTGCTGTAACGTCTTTCTGAACCAACTCCTTCCTCTAAATATCACATCTTTTTCGTGTGCGTGTGAAGGTTTGAGCTTTGTTTTAATGGAGAGAAGATGGTGAAAGCAGGAAGTGAAACGGATACAAATGGCATGGATGGCGATACTAACAATAACAACAACAGCAATAATAATAATTATAATAATATGATGGATGTATTCAGATGGTCTTTGTGTAAAAAGCCTCTTCCTCAAACAGTTATGCGCTCCATCGGCATTCCATTGCCACCCGAACATCTGCAGGTAATCTTTCATTCTATTCCAGGTTCGAGTAGTTGTATAGTTTCCCTCGTAATACTGAAGAATGAAGTGTTATCGACAGGTGTTGGAAGAGAATCTTGATTGGGAGGATATTCAATGGTCACAAACTGGTGTTTGGATATCAGGAAAGGAGTATCCTCTTTCCAGGGTCCATTTTCTATCCCCAGTCTAAAACCATCGTCATCGTCGTATGATACCCTTCAACTTATGTTTACAAACAAAACATGATGTATGGAAATGTTACTGCAGAAGAGTTTAGTTTTATATTATGGTAAACTTATATATAGACGTATTTGTTGGATGAATTCGGAGTTTATTTACATCTAATAATTTCTTTATCTTTTGGTGATTTATTTTCTCATAATTGTGCATGACTGTTCATATAATCCAGCTTTCTGTTTTGTTTTTCACAATGAGATAATCATGATGATAATGACCCAAGTTTTTATCTCTACAGTCATGGTGTATCATTAAAAATATCTTTAATAAAGTACAAAGCTGACTAGCTTTTTACTATTATTTTCTTTTGTTATCTAATAATTGTTATAGTCGTGTAAATGCCTTTTGCGTGTTAAATAAAATTTTCGTGTTTACTTTTTTTGTAAATGTGTTTGAAGGTGGGTCCGGTTTGTAATTTCTGATATATTTACCACGACACTAGAGCATATTATTTCGTTTTACATATCATAAAAATAAGCATCACGAAAATATGAACATGTTTGAAGCTGCAATAATTGTTTCAAAAAATAACAATCAGATTAACTTGACACGATAGCGAGTTTAAGATTTTACACAACCCCGTTAAATGCTTGGGTAGAAGGCGTTGGTACATATCATAAAAATAAGCATCACGAAAATATAAACATGTCTGAAGCTGCAATATTAAATGGTTGGGTAGAAGGCGCTGGTACATTTAAACCCGAACGCACATTCGGTCTCTATTTTTTAGAGATTTGAGCTTGGGATTGAGATGTTGAAGCATTCGGCATTGTGTCTTTTGGGAAGTATCTAAAGCTAACTTGACTCTAAGTCTTTAATGAACCACAATTCATTTATTTTTAGTTAATATCTTTTCTTCATTTATAATACTAAAAGTCTATTTATCTGGATGCTTGTATCACCTTGAATTTTAGTATCAGAATTTCCTTTTTCAAAGATGACAACCAAATATAGCGAGGGTCTTTTGATTAAGTTTTTAAGCATGCTTAACATTCAAAATGATTTAGGCATAGTTTTAATTACAAATACAATTTTCCACCTAAAAATAGATAACAAAGTTTGTTACACCACAACTCCGTTAGGATTATAAACAAATTACACATAGAATTATAAACGAATATCATAGATAATTTTTAGCCTAATGAAATGATAAACAAGAGTTATTATATAAATAATTCCTCTCATTTAGACAAAGTAACAGATTTAAGTATCAAAATAAAAATATAAAAGGTTTAAACACTAACTTTTAACTCTGTAATGAGCTTAGTGTTAAGGCTAATTCTCATTAACTTTCGGTTAAATTATGGTAAAATGTTACTTTCGGAGGATTTTTTGTTGAATTAAGGCAGAAAGTTGATCTTCTTACCGAACTCGTTACAAAACTGAAAGTTAGTATCCAAACTTGATGTTTTTTTCTTATTACCTACACATGTTATTATTTTCTTCAACACATGGGCCTCTAAGAGGATTCACAGTGGGTTCTTCAACCCCATCCCCATATGTACACTAAAAACACAATTTTTTACTATCTATTTCAATTAAATAATACTTTTTAATATATTTATCATTACATTTTATCTCTTCTCTACTCACAACTACTTTTAAAATATTAAAAAAATTATGGGTGTTGTACCGTGATTCCCCATATTTTCTCAAATATGGGGAATTCTGGTAAAACCCTCATAAATATTCTCCCTCATTCACTCACAACAACTAACAACCATCCCCATAATATATGACACACACTCACATCGAAAATAAGAAACCCATTGTGAATGCTCTAAACAAATATACTAGATATTCAGCGCAAAACTCACGAACCCAAAAGTATGGAATCATGTATGAAATACACTTACCAAAGAGTCTTTGCTCTAGCCTCATAAATGACATCTCTCCTCAAGAGGTTGAGAAATAAAGTCTCATAATTGATAAACATATAAATTAAAATTAAAATTTAGTTTGACATCAGTGGCAAAGTTTGAACATCTCGTAGGGGGGCGAGAGCGAAATTAATTTTTTTAGGGGGACAAACTCGATATTTATATAAAAATTTACACTACCGGGCCAAAGAATTACACTAACGGACTAAAATTTAACACTACCGACAAAAAAAAAGGAGGGTGGGGGGTCCTCCACTATCCTCCGCCATTGTTTGACATGTGAGTTAGTCGTATTAAAAGAATGAAATACACTTATATAACATAAAACTAAAATAAAAACCCGCTTAACACCCGATGACCCGACCCGTTACCGTCCATAAACTAAGAGAGGTCAAATGTCAACTCTGTCATCTTGATATTTTAATTTTTATCCCCAAATAATAACCATTAAAAACTGCATAAACTAGGGCCTTAATTAGGGGTGCTTCTCAATGTCATTGTGAAATTTAAAGGTTTAGACAAAACGGGTCAACTTAAAACGTGATTATGTCTACACTCCAAGAAAGTTCCTCACACCTTCAGCAGAAGAGAGAGAAAGAGACGACTCTCAACAACCTTTAACGATCATAAAGCTTCCATCTTTTGCATTGTAATCGCTAGAATTCACCCAAATCCAAATGGGTCTTGCTTATAATGAAGCAATCAATCAGTTCAAAGCGTTAATGGACCAAGGTTTGTTTATTCAACTGTCAATTTCCTCCTAATCTTGTTCTTAAGTTAAAAGATTTACTAATTTTGACATTTTGTTAATTCTTGACAGTTGATGAGCCTCTTAAGAGAACATTCAAGGTTCTTGAAACTTTCTCCTTTTATACCGTTCTAGATCTATGTCAGATGTTTGTGGATTCCTGTGGTTTGACTTGATTTAGAAGAAAATCTTTGTAGTTTGATTCTTTCTGCATTGATTTCCTCATATATATATGTGCAAATGTTGCTGATTAAAGAAAGTAATTAAAAGTCAAAAATTTTGGATTCCTGTAGTTTGACTTGATTTAGGAGATAATCTTTGTAGTTTGATTCTTTCTGCATTGAATTCCTCATATGTACGTGCAAAACTGCAAATGCAGCTCAATAAAGATTATTCAAAAGTCAAGATCTTTGATTTCATAGTTGGGTTTGAATTGATGACCCAATTTGATTTTTAAATTTTCTTTTGTTTTGATGTTGGAATCTCCTATTTATGGTGTATTCTGATTTGGGTTTTATGTAATTTGAATTAATAGCTGACCAAACATCTGAACCGGGTCTTAGTGGTTGCGGCCTCTCTATCTCCTGAGAGAGCGTAAAAGTTTGCCCTTATTTCACCCTTCCCAGACCCCGCTATTGAGTGAGATTTTACTGGGTATGTTTGTTTGTTTGTTTAGCTGACCAAACATTGACATTATATGTTCAGAATGTTCATCAAGGACACATAATTGAAACTTTGGAGAGATTTCTAAAAGCAAGAGAAGGGAATGTTTCCAAAGCCCACAAAATGGTTAGCTCCTTGACCCTTGCACTAAAATCTCATGAAAGAACTGAATTCATATATATATAATTTTGTATAATTTTTTTCTGCTATTATGAATGATGTCTTGTGTAAATTACAGTTGGTAGATAGTTTACAGTGGAGGCTGCAAAATGAGATAGATGACATACTAGCTGTAAGTGGCTTTACCCCGATCAAAATCATAAAATCAGTTAATCTAGTTTGAGTTTATTCCATTTCATCAACCATCTCTACATTCTTCAAGAAAACGTTTCTTTTCGTCCCTTTTTCTTTTGATTTTTAAGTAACCTTGATTTGTCAAATACTTAAGGATCTGATTATTCACCAAAATCACATCTGTAAGTAATTTTTTAAAGCCCGTTTTAGTACAACTGATTATCTGATTCTTTTATCATTCAAATCAAAATATAACATAACCAATTTCAGTATGTGCATTCAAACACCCCCTATTTTATGTAACAATCTAGTGATAAATGAGTTATCTTATGCCTATGCAGAAACCCATAGTTCCTATAAATTTCTACAGAGGAGTTCGCGATTCACAGCTGATAGGATTATCCGGTTACACAAAAGAGGTTACATTTATTCATTGTTTTCTGTCTCCAGTTAGAAACTTTTCATTATTCTCATTTTGTTTCTGTTTGTGACAGGGCTTTCCAGTGTTTGCTATTGGCGTAGGCCTCAGCACGTACGACAAAGCATCTGTAAGACTTTGTTAAACCGACTTGTGAAGTGACTCAATTCTAATAATTTGTAATCTAATGGTATATTTGATCTGATTGATAATTTGCAGATCCATTATTATGTGCAATCACACATACAAATTAATGAATATCGTGATCGTGTGATTCTGGTGAGAAGAATATATAATGAATGATCTATAGGCTTTATTTTTCCTCTTTAAGATCTTATTTTTAAGATCTTATTTCGGGTCATGTTAGAAATTGTCACCCCTACTGAATTCGTTGTAGCCTGCAGCAACTAAAAAGCATGGAAGATACATCGGCAAGTGCGTGAAGGTTTTAGATATGAGTGGTCTAAAACTTTCTGCATTGAACCAAATAAAGGTACATGTTAAAACATGTATTTTTAACTTGAACGAATACTCACTGCTAATTTCAAAATAAAATTTTAACTTGTGTAAACCGTTTAATGATCATTGACATTTTGGCACTGCAGCTGCTGACAACAATCTCTACTGTTGATGATCTCAACTACCCAGAGAAGACGATCACATACTATATAGTAAATGTCCCATACATATTCTCTGCTTGTTGGAAGGTCAGCCTCGGTATCCATTTAAATTAAAAAAACATATTAATCTTAAAGCAGATTATGAAGAATCATTGCAATGCAGGTAGTGAAACCGTTGTTGCAGGAGCGAACAAAGTTAAAAGTACGAGTGTTGCAAGGTGGAGGTCGTGACGAGCTGTTGAAGGTAAAATCACCAGTATCGTCGGTTGTTACCTTAATTAACATGTTTTTTTTTAAGTTCAAGTACAAAACTGAAACAGAGTGAATATTGGTTGCAGTTTGCCTCGAGTAGTAAACGGCTAATGTTTGGTGCTATACGTATCTTGTGCAGATAATGGACTACTCTTCTCTCCCTCATTTCTGCCGAATAGAGGGGTCAGGGTCAGGGTCATGGTTAGGGTCATGGTCAGGGTCATGGTCAGGGTCTGGTTCAGGGTCAGGGTCATCTAGACATTCAAACGATGATTGCTACTCGTTGGACCATCCATTTCATCAAGAACTTTACAGCTACATGAAGCAGCAATCGGGGACTCTTGAACCAACGACACCAGCAAAGCAGGGCTCGGTGCATGTGGAAGTGCCCCTGGGAGACCCTGAAGACGCAGACTTGCAAAGAAAGTTGGAATCGGAGTTGATGAAGCTTCAAATCCAAAAGAGTATTTAGAGAAAGTCAACATCAGTGATCAAGTAAGAATCTTTACATATAGTCATAAAGATCTGTTATTACTGATAAATAGTATGTTGAGTTGTTTAGTCATTTGTCACGCAAGTTATGCGGATATATTCGTTGTACACCTATATGCATCTGTTATTACAAATAATTATGCTACGAGTGAGATTATACAGTGTATGTTGGTTTTTTATTTACTATGTTTCTTTCTTCCAAACCACACATAACTAAACATAATCATCTGCATTCAGTCTGCAAATCCAAATACAGATACAAACAAATTAAAGCAGTTAAACAATTTGTTAGCTCAAACTTTGTGTTTCTAAATAAACATTCCCTTATTCTATCTACTCGTTGTATTCCGAGCCTAGAAAACCGGGCAACCCGTGACATTGATCCCGGGAGCCGTGGGGCATTTTGCCAAAGGACAGTGATCCGGCTTCGCCCCCCACCACTTCAAATCAACGCCCTCGTTTTGCAAGGCGAAGAACAACACCACACCCATGAAAGCCGTCCCTGCATCAAGTGCAGCCGACGATATGTAGTATCCATACGGGTACGGGTAAAAACGCTCCGATCAGAAACAACCATACGAGGTTTCGATACAACCCTCCGGGTCCAAAGAGTCTCTGTGGTCCAATGAGTCCCCATATAACAGAAGCATCAAATGTGACCTTGAGCTTGGGGCATGTCCATGGGCTCTCGGGATGAAGCCCGTCGATGTCGCATAAGTTTTCGATATTCTCCAACATCCACCACGATACTGCGAGACTTACTGTCCCTGAAACTAGAGTTCCCACCAACTGTCAATATATGTACAGAAACGTTATATCATCATCCAAAATGAGTTTTCTGGTAACGGGTTAGCAGTAACAAAACAAACAAACAAACAAACCAACCTGTGCTGTGAACATGCACCGAGGCGGGATCTTCATATAGTGCCCGAGCTTAAGATCAGATAAGAACGAAAGAGCATGAACTATACTGATTCGCCCGTAGATCTTGAAAAGCAAGTTAGCAATTGGCTTCCCGGGCAAAATATACCCAAATATGAACTGGGCTATTATGTCATATCCCGATTGCTGCATCCAGTCAAAAACTTAAATGTTAACTGATTTCTTATTCAGTTAACAATAAGCATGACCTGTCTATATCTTAATTAGGTTAACGACTCAGTAAGTCGATGAGTGATTCGACCTAGTGATAGTTATTCGATTTCGTTTTTAACCTTGTATTGTCTCACAAGTGACATTCCACAAGAAAAGATGTTTGCTTTGTAACTTTTTCATAAAGAGTTGGAAATTCACTTGGGATGAAAATGAATATGTGACATATAAATGTATTCATCTTTTCAATTATTTCAATGGGTCACCCCACAACCAAAAGAAAGAATAAGTATTTACCCACAAAATTTACTATAAAAATCTTGAAATAAATAAAAATAAATTAATAAAGATTTTACAAACAGACCTAAAGAGAGAAACTTGAGCAAGATTTGAAGGCCACCACATTTCAACTGGATCAACTAGATACCTTCTTAACATTCCTGCCCATCCATACCCCAAAATCTGTAATAAAAACCACAATTTAGAAACAATATCTGACACAACATGACATGACATAAAAACATGATACAAACATTACATGAAATTCACAGGTTTGAGTTTAGTTTAAAAATTTTGGGTCGGTCTCGAGTTAAATTCATGAACACATTTAGCCAAATGTGTTGTGTTTAGGTAATTAGGTCCGCCTGACAGATCATTGGTTAACCCATTTAACTTGTTTATTTTAGATATTTTATATATTTTCACTTTTTAAGTTTATCAAACAAAATAATTTTCAATTTAAAAACTCATTTACATATTTTTCTTTCTTAAAACATATGTATTACATATTCATCCCTTAGTAAAAATTAATAATGTAGTTTTATTAAATGAATAATGTAGTTTTATTACTTTAAGTTTATTTATAATCATACTTTTTTTATATATAACATAAATTATGTTATATATTTACTTTTATCATAATAATATATATAATAATATGATTTATATAAATATATAGTCATATATATTTAAAATGTAAATAAAAAATTATATAAATAAAAGGCTCATTTACGCTTGCGAGCTGGCTCGAGCTCGATATTTCTAAGTATATATTCATTTAGGCTTGAAGCTCGAGCTCGAGCTCGCTTAGTAAACGAGCCGTAATGTGAGTTTGAGCTTGGGCTCGAGCTCGTTTATGCACGATCGGCTCAATTCGAGCTTTTTCGTTCCAATCCTGAATAGTTTGCAAGCCAACTTGGCTCGTTTACACCCCTAATCTCAACTCAAAAAATGTTTTCAGACAGTCCCAACTTTAAGTTTATTTTTCTCCAACGATCTCTTATTAACCGAGAGTTAATCTCGTTTGTATTTTGATGATGTGGACTGTTTATGTGGCCAAAACACTAAACAGAAAGTTAAAATTTACCATCAGGTTCGTCAATCTGAAACTTCAATCTGCACCCTGAAACCCATTAATCTCCTCCTTTTGATTTGAACCACTTGACTTGTACGTTGGAGGTAAATTTCAGAAAACGATGGAGGCTATACAATAGAAAACGGTCTTGATGGACACTCGATGGCGGTGGAGTTGAAAAATGGCTCAAAGTTAGTTATATTTCATTAAAAAACCAAAGAATTTTAACTCTCAGTTAGTAAAAAATCGTTAGAGAAAAATAAATTTAAAGTTGGAAGTGTTTGTAAATATTTTTTAAGTTAAGATTAATTCTATCCAATAATTAAAAATTATGATTATTGAAATCTAATAACTCTGTTAATTTTACAAAATAAAAAATCTTCTATTCTAACATCTTTGAGCTTTGAGTTTTACTCGAGATGACCAATGATTGAACAGTGGACATACCCTTTAACCGTGTATATATCAATCCTTAATTAAGGTTGCGCTTTATTTTCTTCTTTGTCATTTGATCCATCGAATGCAATTATATACGTAAGACACATAAGAAAATATAGATCGTGACCATATAATTATTTGTAGTTAATATTTAAATTAATTTAAATGACTGACAGGTTAAGTCTAATGACAAATTAGTTACTAAAGTTTGTGGTGATGCTTTCCTTAACGTTAAGTGTAGTAGATTTGTAATGATGTAAATTTAGCAGTAGATTTAAAGTGCATGTGAGTTTGTCGTTGAAAAAAATTAAATAATTTAAGTTACATGTTTACAGTTTTATAAATATCAAAATACATGTACTTCTAATAATTTAGAGGATGGGAAATAAAAATGGTGTGGGCCCAAATGTGGAGTGACAAACTATAGTATTTTTAGAGACCCAAAATCGCTTGTTAAAAAAGAGTTCACTGAAATGACCATAATTTGAGCTTATTTTATGAGTGATTTTTATTTTTTGTCTTATTTTTAGATTTTGTTATATTTTATTTTAGACCAGATTTTGGCCCGTCTATGTTTGTGGACCATTCGATTTTTAGTTTGCTTTTTATATGCATGTAAGCAATGAGAGAAAGTAGTTTTTGAAGTATATAAAAAATACTTTTTTTCTCTCAATCACAGTGTGTATTAATGTGAAATCCTAACATTTTTTATGAATCAACGATAGTTAGAAGACCTGTTCCTGGTATTCTCGTTGAATCAACGGGTTCAATTGTTGATCTTTTGCTTCCGCCTATATTAAAAACTAATCAGAAAAAAAAATTGTACTAATTTCATAGAAAAGTATTGTGGTTGGTAACAGCAAATTTTCCCAGCAATTTCATTGTTTGTTTTCCTTTGAAGAAATCTCATTTTTTGGTAGAAATTTCAACCTTTGTTGCCTACAAATCACATATCATAATATCACATGCATCTTCTTTGCAAGTTCTTTGAAGTTGCAACCACATGAACAATTTCATTATCTATATACAATGTAATTATTTGTTCTCTTATCATGAAGGTCCCCACATCCTAATACTTGACTTAATTGTATTTTAAAGTTGTACTGTATGCAGTTCTAGTTGTAAGTGCTTAAGTTTCTTGACCCTTGAACCATTCAATGTGTTCATATTATATATGACACTAAGACTTTGACGAGTCTTTGAGTCTTTACAGTTCATTCCACCAATAAAGGCTTTGTTCTCACCCAAGAAATCTAAGGGAAGCTTCATGTGTTATCCTTTATAAGTTGGCTTAAAATTGTTTTCAACAAGTTATTCTTGAATAATATGTTGTTATATTTTGTGTTCATGCTAATCTTTAACCGATAAGGTTGCTGCTTTATTTGGTATATTGAGGTCGTGAAGACAGTCTCCTACACAAAGTGTAGAGTAGAGTAGAGTTGCGTGCATCGGATGCGGCTTATATTTTATGTTCATGCTAGTCTTGGATTATGTTTTAGAAAGATATTTTGTATTATTATCTGCAACTTATGGGCTCAATTTTCAATTCTTATGGTTTTAACTTTTGCAGTGTTCAATCCTTGCAGGGTGAGGATGGGATCATGAAATTATACTGATTTAACATTTTAACATTCTAACCTGGTGCGCGTTTGGGTTTTTTGTCAAAATAAATGCAGTGTCTCCAAGTAGAAAATACATATTTTTTATCTTCTACCTCTGATTTGAAGTAAGGGGCTGTTTGGCAGCCTCTTAATCAGTCGCGTAATAGTTCAGATGTCTGAATGATTCAGCACTTAATGGTTTAGACTGTTTGTTTCGCGAGCAAATGTCTGAATGGTTCAGACATTTGTCTCTGAATGGTTAAACATTATACTAATGCTGAATGGTTAAGAGGTCTAATACTGAATGGTTAAGAGGTCTAATGCTGAATGGTTAATACATCTTATCTGAATTGGTCAGATATTTGACTTTGAATAGTTAAACGATATACTAGCTCTTAATGGTTCAGACCTCTTAATGGTTCAGCACTTAATGGTTCAGACATCTTATTGATTCAGCATTTAATCATTCAGAAGTTGACAAATAGCCCCTAAGAAGGTGTACTTAATTAATCAGTTATCACATATATTGGGTGCGGATTCAATTAACTGGCTCAACTTAATTAATCAGTTCGGGGTCTCGAGCGAAATTATTCAGGGCCTCTATCATGTCCCCGACAAACTTGTCATTAGCAATTTCTTCAAATAATCTATAAAGTGTCATACTACGTTGGTGAGTAGAAAGAAAACTCAAAGAATTATGTTAAATTGTATTAAACATCTTTAATATCATAGTTTATAAGGTCCATACATACCACTATATAATCTGTCTCTCATCAACTTTAAGCATTGATATATCATTTATTTTAGTTTCGTTTAAAACACAGTTTTGTTCTTTGTGAAGCCCTCATATAGTAGAAGACAAAAACAGGAAATAATAGGTATATTAATCTAATTACATATAATTATTTGTGTCTAAAATTAAGAAAAAAATCAGTTTCCCTATTTTGTGAAAATCTCATTTTTCACTGTTTTTCAACATCAAGAAGGTACTACGAACACGCGACATATACAACATACGATATAAACATCGCAAAGCGCAGGACAACATACAACATAAAGAAGGGTACTACATATATATATGGCACACAGCACCACATCTGTAAGTACCTCAATCTCCAGTACTCTTTACTCTTTATTCTCTCTAATTAAACACACACATAGACAACATACAATCTTGTCTTAAGCACACTAGACCATGAGATTATGATGGAGCTGCGCGTCTTGATCGTCTATACCAACATGGTTAATCTTGTAGTTGATGTTTGTAAGTCATGTTGGGAGAGGAAGTGGATATATAAAGCATATAAGTTTCTCAATAGAAATCAGAATATAACATTGACTCTAGTGTGATTGAGGGTGTTTTCAAGCAGATATCAAAATAAACACTTTTGACATTGAAAGAGGGAATAATAAATTTAAAGCTAGCTTTACAAGAGAAATGAAAACATTTTTTGAATTCTACAAGGTAATAAGATGAAGACTAGCAACAAGCAGATATCACGTGTGACGAAATGTATTGACAAGTTTCTTGATGATGAATTATGGGATGCATTTTCCAAGCCAATCAACCAGCCATGACGGCAGAGCAACTAGAACACAAACAGCCCACAACTTCCAACTCAAACTTGTACCGTAACCAAGGTTAGCTTGAAGCGTGACAAAAATGGCATGTAAAACTACGATAGCAGTTAAAGCAATCCAAAACATTTTATGCAGATGAATACATCTGAAAAAATTCATCTTTTGCAGCTCCCTTGCACTGAATAAATTAAAGACCTGACATGTAACAAAGATGTTAAAAACCATGGCTTTCATGTGTTGACTTGAACCCACGACCTCGGATCCTGTGGCTTGAATAATCATTAAACAGGTAACCTGATAAAAAACCTGCAATAGTATGTTTCTGATCATTTGTGCACTTATAAGTGATCTTCCACAAGTAATTGGACACAAGCTCACTGGTTTATCAGCTGACGCCTTTGTCAGCGATGCCAAAGCACCAAAAATTATTACTACTGAATCTGCCCATACAGACTGAAGTATTGTTAAAGAATCATCACCCCAAACTGCTGTCTGAATTAAGCTTACCAGAGATCTGCTAATCGTCACGATTAGAACAAGCTGGAGATAGCTTTGAATGTTGTGATAGAGGCATTTTCCAGAATTAACCATGCTGATTATTATAGAAAAACTCCCATCCCATATGATGATATCACTACTTTCTATTGCCTTTTGAGAGCTCCATCTTCCCATAGCTATTCCTATGTCGGCTTCGATCAATGCAGGTGCTTCATCTGTTCTTTGTCCAAGAAACGCCACCACCCCACCATTTTCCCTCAAAGCCTCTACAAGTAGTAACTTATCAGATGCGAACGCCTCACCTAGAACACAAATCTTGTTGGCGTTTTCAAGCCTCTCTTTATCACTGTATTTCCTGAAATCTTCTCCTGTAAGCATTAAAGATTGTGAATCATCAACAGTTGTAAGTCCATATTGGAGGGCAATATCTTTTAAAACTGATAACTTTTTGTCGGAGATGATTATAATTCCGATTCCACATTTTTTGCACGCCTTCACTTCTGCTTTCGTAGCTTCTTTGTTCTTTTGTTTCAGGCCTAATAAAGCTACTAGGACCCAGTCATCTGCATCTTGTGGTTGGGTGTCAGTATGCTTGCAAGCAACTGCAATGGTTGTCAATTGATGTATGCACTCCATCTCGTCATTAGTTTGACGAAAGTCTCTTCTTACTGTATCATTCATGGCAACTTGATCCCCTAGAATATTGTAGTAATATGTGCACTTGCTCATAATTTCATTCACTGGTCCATTCAAATGCAAGACTCTATCCTCACTTTCTTCCATTCGTGGTCGCTGCTGTTTCATTCCCTCCACGTTTAATCCCAACTTATTGTTGGTCAAATGTAGATTTCCATTCTCCTTTGATGTACCAATTCCATCACATAGTGCTTCAAAAACATTAGGAGATGGTGTTTTATCCTCATGGATAAATTCTCCTCCAATAAAGAGCTTCTGGATCTCCATATCATCCTCAGTGAACTCGCCAAACGCGTCTGTGCAAATTTTTGTAACTGTTGCCATCTTTAAAACACCATGTGAATCTTGTTCAGTGGCGTTACTGGATAGCGTCTTGTTGTTCCAGTAAACAAGTGCTAATGAAACAGCAAAAGGTACCCCTTCTGTTAACCCAACCAGCGACACACATAGTAACTTTGTTAGAGCTTTGGTTGTGTACTTTGATTCTTTAATGATCGTTAGAAAAGTATTCAAAATACTTCTAGTCCCAGATGGCTGACCCATTGATTCTGGTCTATAAACATTCTCATCATCTATTGCTCCCGCTATATGGCGGAAAATCAACACGAGAATGATGAGAATACTTGTAATGATCCGGATATAGTGCATGCGAATGTTCAACTTGTCGAGGTGAGTTTCTAATTTGAACCTCTTGTTTTCATCACATGTGGCTTCCCTCATCATCATAATTGTAGATGTAACGACCATCCGAGCATCCCCCTTTATCACTCTTTCACCATATGACAAAAATGGTTTCTGTTCATTCGTTATATAAGATTCAGACCCATGATTCAGTTCTAAATCTTGATCACCATCTACAAAAAAACCTTCTGCTGGGACTTGACAACCCTTCTTCAATAACAGAAGATCACCATACACAATCTCCGACTCGCAAATATCTTTAGTTTCACCTCCCCTTATAACACGAAATTCCTTCACACGCCGTTCTTCCCGTTGTTGTTTTTGTAGCTTCTTCTGAGCCCTTTGTTCGTTCCAATACTTATGGATAGAAGCAAAGAGAACTTGAAGAACTGCGGCTGTGAGTACAACTACCCCACTGGTCCAACCATCCTCTACGTCACCTTCTACAAGGATCCCAAATATAATTGATAGGGCTGCAGCCAGGAGAAGAAGGAGCATAATTATGCTCTTGACTTCTTCCCACAGAAAATGAAGAAATGTACGCGTAGGAGCCAAGAGCTCCTGCTGTCGGCGCAGAGCTTCTACATCAGATACTCCTTTGTCCAAATCTGTGCCAAGTGCATCTATAACTCCACCTAAACCTCCAAACTTTTGAAGACTCTCCAAATCCCTCTTTCGCACAATCTTTGAGATGTTTTTGATTTGGCTACGCTTCTCTGACTGATAAATAGTTATGGGGTGCTCAGATGAAGCAGCTAAACTATGACTTGCTTCACTTGCTTCTGCAACTTCTAGTATCTGTTAAATTTTAAACAAATAGTGCATACATGGGTGAGTTGAGTCCTCTCTTGTTACGTAATCAAACACAAGAACACACGATTTCGACTAGAAATGATGAACACTTGTTAAGAGAATTCAAGAAGAGAAGTTTATTAATCTGATAATATCATCGACATCTAAGATCACCTGATTCCTTTAATACTTCATTAACAACCTTCTAACTAACTCAACAAAAGAATTGAGTACTTGACACAATACACCCCTGAACTTGTTTACATATTCAGAGTACATCCAATACTATCACTATTACACTTAGAACTCTAATTTTGACTTTTACAATTAACAATCTCCACCTTAAAATCAAAATATAACATTCAACCAACACCCAAAGCATCTAAACAAAACAGAAACTTTGCACCAGGTAAAGACTTTGTAAACATATCTACAGGATTTTCTTGAGTGCAACTATCACAAACTTTGACCTTTCCTTCATTGACCACTTCTCTAATAAAATGAAGTTTCACATTGATATGCTTTGTCCGTTCATGAAACATGTTATTTTTAGACAACTGCACTGCACCCTGGTTATCACAGAACACTGTTGAACTACCTGCCAGAAGCCCCAACTCAGTGACAAAACCACTCAACCACAAACCTTACTTAACAACTTTTGTTAAGGCTATATATTCAACTTCAGTCGTGGACAATGCTACAATATGTTGTAACTGAGCTTTCCAGCTGACTAGATTACCAAGCACTTTGAAAGCATATCCTGTAATTGATCTATCTCGGTCAAGGTCCTTTGCAAAATCTAAATCTGCATATCCAACTACGACACCCTCTTTCTTTCCATCATGATAACCAAAGACTAAACCATAATGCTTAGTACCTTTCAGATATCTCAAGATCCATTTTACAGCTGCTCAATGAGCTCTTCCAAGATTAGACAAATATATACTAACTAGACTCACTGCAAATCCAATGTCAGGTCTAGTGCAAACCATCAAAGACATCAAACTCCCTACTACATTAGCATAGGGGTTATTCATCATGTATTGAAGGTCATCATCTATCTTAGGTGAATCACTACTAGACAACTTGAAATGAGGAGCAATAGGTACAACAACAGGCTTACCACACTCCATCTAGTAATTAGATAACACCCTATGTAAGTATGAGCTTTGAGACAGCTTCAGTATCTTATGCTTTCGGTCCCTCTTGATTTCCATACCCAATATCTTTTTAGCTTCCCCTAAGTCCTTTATCTCAAACTCAGACTTCAACATCGGCTTAGTAGTTTCAACTTCCTCCATATCTTGACCAGCCACTGGCATATCATCAACATACAACAAGAGATAAACAAAACAGCCTCTTTTATACTCTTTATAGTATACACAACTATCATAGTTACTACGTTGAAACCCATGAGTTACCATATGTTCTTCAAACCGCTTGTACCATTGTCTGGGTGATTGCTTCAGCACATACAATGATTTCTTCAAGAGGCACATGCACACTATGTCTTCTTGACCCTTGACTTCAAACCCATCTGGCTGCTTCAAATATATCATTTCATCTAACTTCCCATGTAAAAAAAGTTGCTTTAACATCTAACTGATGCAACTCTAAATCCCTTGAAGCAGCTAAAGACAATATTACTCTTATAGATGAGTGTTTGACCACTGGGGAAAATATCTCATTATAATCAACTCCAGCCTTATGTGTGAATCCTTTAGCCACAAGCCTGTCCTTGTATCTTAGTGGTTCACCTTCAGAAATTCCTTCTTTAAGCTTGAATAACCACTTACAAGACACTAATTTCTGATCCTTAGGTTTATCACTCAACTCCCAAGTACCATTCTTGTACAAAGATTCCATTTCTTCTTCCATAGCCTTACACCACTTCAAGCTTTCTTTTTGCAGTAACAACTTCTGAATAAGAAATAGGCTCATAGATGCTTTCCTCTTCAGCAGCCATAAATGCCACAGCAGATAAATCACTGCCTTCTCTATATCTCAGAGGAGGTACAACCTGTCTCCTGAGCCTATCTCTAGCCAGTTGATAATCATCAGCCTTACATTCTTCCCTAGTAGAACAATCCTTATCCTTGTTAAGATCACAAGACTCAGATTTCTCCACCTCAATTGGAACTCCCTTTGATTCACTATCAACTTCAACCTTTCTTCCTTCAATGTCTTTGTATAGAATGTCTTCTACAAACTTCACATCCCTACTCACTATCACCCTTGATCTTTCACCTTCAAGCTTCCATAGTCTATACCCTTTAACCTCATCTGGATACCCTAAGAATACACATCTACACGCCCTAGGCTCCAACTTTCCTTGGCTCACATGTGCATTTGCTAAAGCTCCAAACGTTCTAAGACCACTATAATCAAGCTTACATCCAGACCAAACTTCCATAGGAGTCTTCATACTCAAAGCTGATGATGGAGACCTATTAACTAGATAACCAGCAATGGTAACTGCTTCTGCCCAGAACCTCTTAGGTAAGCCAGAACAGATAACATGCACCTTACTTTTTCAAGCAAGGTTCGGTTCATCCTTTCAGCCATGCCATTTTGTTGTGGAGTGCCTGGTACTGTTAAATATCTTGCTATCCCTTGTGTTTTACAATAATGATTGAATTCATTACTACAAAATTCCAACCCATAGTCAGTTCTAAGCTTCTTGATTTTCCTTTCAGGTTGAGTCTCAACAAGTATCTTCCATTCCTTAAACTTCACAAAGGCATCACTCTTCCTTTTAAGGATGATTACCCAGACTCTTCTAGAGAAATCATCAATTAAACTCATATAGTACCTGGCACCTCCTAGAGACTCAACTTTAGCAGGTCCCCACAAGTCTAAATGTATATACTCCAATACATCTTTGGTGATATGTTTTCCCCTTGTAAACTTGACTCTTTTATGTTTCCCATGATACATGATTCACAGAATCCAAAATCACAATTGTTGAGCTGATCAATGGCATGTTGTTTCTTCAACTCGGCCAACCCCTTTGCACTTATGTGTCCAAGTCTCTGATGCCAAATCAAGGCAGCTGACCTATTATTGGTAGTTGTGGCTGCAGCAAAAGGGCAACTTACTCCTTGACCATCTAGTAAATAGATGTTATTGTCTCTCCTTTTACCAGATAATACCATTATGGATCCCTTAGTTACTTTGGCTTTTCCATCCTTCAAATTCACATGATAGCCTGCTTTCTCAAACTACCCTAGTGACAACAAGCTTCTCTTTAGACTTGGAATGTATCTCACATCACTTAAGTCCACCTCCATACCATTATACATCTTGACTGTGACTGTGCCTAGACCAACAATTTTACATGGCCTATAATCACCCAGTCTCACGTATCCCAAATCTTCATACCTGAGTTCCTTAAAGAACTCTTCTACAGGTGTCATGTGGTAGGAGCAACCGAAATCCATAACCCATTCTTCTTTACTACCTCCATGGGACACCATCAATACATCTACACTCTCATATCCTTTTGAGAGATCATCTTGAGTACTATGATGTGAATGGGCTTTAGATCAACTTGTTTCACTTCTTTTCTTCATCCACTCGGGGCAATCCCTCTTGAGATGCTTCTCAGAACCGCACACATAGCATCTTCGCTTGAACTCAGGTCTAGACTTAGACGTGCTCCTTGGTTTGAAGTTCCTTTGGTCAGGCCTTCCTCTTACCATCAACCCGTCTGCCCCCTCCTCTTTGTAATCGGTACTTTTCTTCAATTCCTTTGAATTGAGAGCAGCAAGCACTTCCTCCATTGATAGAGTATCTCTGCCAAACATTAGAGTGTCGACAAAATGCTCATATGAATGTGGCAGTGATGTTAAGAATATAATGGCTTGGTCTTCATCATCCAGTTTTACCTCTATAGTTTCAAGATCCAACACTAATCTGTTAAACTCATCAGTGTGATCTTCAATTGACTTACCAGGGGCCATCTGAAACGTATACAACCTCTTCTTGAGGTACAACTGGTTTGCCAAGGACTTTGTCATGTACAATCCTTCCAATTTTGACCATACTCCGGCAACCGTAATTTCCTTCGAGACCTCCCTCAGCACCCGATCACCAAGATTGAGGATGATTGAACTGTGTGCCTGTTCAAGCATCTCTTTCTTCTCTTTCTCAGACAGGGTGTTCGGAAATTTCGCTTCTCCAGCCAAAGCATCTAACACTCGTTGATGAACGAGTAATGCTTTCATCTTTAATCGCCACAACCCGAAATCATTCTTACCATCGAATTTCTTAATCTCAAACTTGGTCGATACCATCGAAACCCTCGATCGATCACCAATCACCGATTGAGATATGTTCTTCTCAATTGAGCCAACAACCAGGCTCTAATACCAATTGTTACGTAATCAAACACAAGAACACACGATTTCGACTAGAAATGATGAACACTTGTTAAGAGAATTCAAGAAGAGAAGTTTATTAATCTGATAACATCATCGACATCTAAGATCACCTGATTCCCTTTAATACTTCATTAACAACCTTCTAACTAACTCAATAAAAGAATTGAATACTTGACACAATATACCCCTGAACTTGTTTACATATTCAGAGTACACCCAATACTATCACTATTACACTTAAAACTCTAATTTTGACTTTTACAATTAACATCTCTATTGTTGAAAACATATTAGTTTAGATTAATAAAGAGTGATCATAAGCCTACATATATATTTAACCACATGAAGGAAAATGAGCTTACTCTTTGATCAGTTGCATCAGAGTTGTCACGATGAGCATGAGCACTAGCTACTGATGCTGCATGTGCTTTGAAGGCTAGGCTGCAACGGATGACATTGGTAAGTTTTCTTATTTGCTTAAGCAATAGGGCAGTTTTATCAGCATCGACTTCGATAGCTACCTCTTCCATGTCTTCATGTCTAGCCTGTACGTACAAAATGAAATCAAGTGTCACATACTATTGAACAAACATTCACTCATTAGAAGCATTCATCTTTGAACCTATGAAATCAGGGTTATGAGTTTTATTGTAGAATATAAGTTTTATTCCTCTGTTAAGGTTATATATTCTTCTTATTTCCTAGTTTAGTTTGTTTTGTATTATATTGAGAAAACATAAATCAAAACCGCAATTCATTTTGACAAAAATTAAGAACTGAAAGAACCGGCCGCTAACTACAAATTGAAAAAACAACTAACCAAACGGGCCAGGTTGGTTGGGTAGCGAAAGCGAGCAAAATTGTTTGAATGGTATTTTTATTTTCTTTTTTCAAAATCATTGTATGTATAAGTTTTAAATGATAAGTATGGTTCATGAATATTATACATATATGTAACTTCATTTTCTTAAAGCGGACATCCAAGTTTCAAATCGCCAGTAGAACGGTTGAACCTGATATATTTTTCAAAGTGTGACTGTGACTCGAGAACCCAAATCATGGTCTCACCACTCTTTTAGTTTTGTGTTTTGGATTCTGACTGTGTTCAATTTCGTGTTCTACACTTGGGTGTATATCAACTGTATATTAAAGATAGATTGATACTTGTCTTATAATGTTAACATGGTTTCACCCCTCTATTAGATTTGTGCCTTGAATTTCTTCGCAGGTATTTATACACATGTTTATGATATTATGTGGTCAAATCCTACCTATGACACTCAACTCTTCTGAAAAATGACCTGAAAATTGTAATGATTTGAATTTTGATGCAGGCGGAAGCATAAAATAACCAATTGAACATGCTGATTCACAAAAAATTAATACCACGAACATTTTTTCTAACTATCGTTGATTTTCAAAAAATACCGAATCAGGATAATCACACACTAGCGCACACTTTGTGATAGGAAGAAAAATGATTTTTCATAAACTTCAAAATTGATCATCTCCCAATGGTTAATGAGTATAAAATAACAAGCCAAAAGTCGAATGAGGCTAAAAACATAAACAGGCAAAAAACTGGGTCATAAACAAAGTCCAACAAAAACTAGAACTAAAACAAAACATTAGAAAAACTCATAAAATAAGTCGTTTTTTGGCCGGAACGATGACTCAAACGGTCGTTTTGACTGGTCGCACGCGCAAAACGGAGACTTCTAGCCCAAGTTATGACCATTTTAGTGAATCCCCTTTGAACAAGCGATCATAGGCCTACAAAAACGAGTTAACTTGCTCCTGCACACTTGTGCTCGCACCAAGTTTCTAACTTGAAAAATTCTATTTATTAAATATGCAGGTGATGGAGTGGGAGTGTGACATACCTCTTGTTCTTCCTGAAGGCTGCTAATATCAATGCTTATGGATGAAGAGACCTGGGAAACAGGTGGAGATCCATGACTAATTCCTTCAAGAAATTTTTGCGCAGACCAGATGACAAGTATCGCGGTATGTATTATATGTTTTGCACCCGAACCACCACCATGATTGCGCGCCTGTGGTGTTGGCAACAGCAGCTGCATTTCAAGGTCCATAACATGATCATCAACCTCTTGCATCTTTAATTTACTGTACACCAAGCACTAACTGCAAATACACACTAGCAGATAATTAATATGTTGTTGATACACACTAGCAGATATTAATAGAGTGTGTGTGTGCGCGCGTTAGTTTACCGACTGTATAAGTTTATCGCTGTTCGAAAACCAACCTCTCCGATCAGCAAGCAGATTGAATGAGCTAAGTGTATATGTGTGTGTGTGAGAGAAAGAGAGACTTGAAAATGAAGTGTGTGCAAAATTGTATATTTGTAATGAAACAAGGAAACCACACGCGGTTTGTTGCATGAAAATGATATTACTTTAAACTTTCGTGGAAAATAACAATAAATGACTAAAGGTTCACTACAAAAAATCACTTCTATTGCAACAATGAGTCATCGCGATGACCGAATGATGTCAGCATATACGTTTATCTTCGATGATCGGTATATGATGCGGTGACGGACCTAGAAATTTTTTTTAATGGGGGCGAAAATTTTTTATTCAGGTCGGGCCGGGTCATAATCAAAGTTCAGTATTTTTATTCGAGTAAAATTTGATTTTGGTCCCTGTGGTTTAACCATTTCAGTTCAAAAAGGAATATTTGATCATATCAAGCCTTATGGTTTCATTTTTGTAACGGTTTTGATCCTAACACTAACTCTGTTAGTTTTTACAGTTAAATGTAAGGGTATTTTGGTCATTTTACATACAAAGACTATTTTGTAATCAGATAAATAACTTGAGGGGTTGTTTTTATCACCCTAATGCCACCCGCAACACCACACCACATCACCATTGTCATTCTTCATCTTCCTCATCTCTTATCGTCGGTCATTATTAAAACCCTCAAAAGTTTACTCTGTCCACACCCTATCACAAAACCCTCAAAAGCTTTCATCTGTATCATCATTTTTTTAAAGCCTCTCGAGTTGGTATTTTATCCATAAAAACCCTCCGCATAAAAATATTTACTTTAATGGAACCCAATAATTCCATTCAAATATGTTTGAGGAATTGCAATTCCAATTATCAATAATCCCATTCAAATATGTTTACGTGGCGTGTTCTATACCATGAAATCATTTCATTTGATGAAGATGAGCATTCTCTGACAATGGCAAGCTTGTGAGAAACTATATCAAATAAACTCCATTGGTTTTTATGTGGCTTAGATCCCTCCTTTGAATCTTTTTCCACCATGGTTCGATCCACTCGCTCAACCCCATCGTCTTTGATCTTCTCACTCGTGCCTAGGGCTGTTCAAACCGCTCGGCGCTCGACGCTCGCTCGACGTTCGTTCGGAATTTGTTCGAAAATGTTCGTTCGAATTTTTGCTCGATTGTAAACTAGCCGATCGGCTCGGATCGGTTTGTAAACGAGCCAAGCACGAGCAAAGATCCGCTCGGTTCGGATCGACTCGAATTAATATGCATATAAAGTTTATACGTAGCACTCTAGTAGATTTGACCCGTTATATACATATATACAATTATATTTATACATACTTGATCAATCAACCTAATAAAAAATTCTACATTAAACATAAAAGTGAAATTCTAATCCGTTAAGAGATATTTTTTCAATCATTCCCGCTTTCACGTCATCGTTCTCTGCAATATGCTCTCCGCCTTATCGGCTATAGACTTAGTCTCATCGTCTGCCACAACGTATTGTCATCCATGAAAATATTATGTAATGAAACCTTATTCGCTGTTGTATAAATCATATGACACACAAGATAGTTGGGTTGTATAATTGTTCGGCGCTCGTTTGCGCTCGCTCGAAAATTTAACGCTCGAAAAATGCTCGTTCGATTTTCCGCTCGGTTGTAAACGAGCCGATCGGCTCGGTTCGGTTTGGAAACGAGCCAAGCACAAGCAAAGGTCCGCTCAGTTCGGCTCGGCTCGTGAACACCCCTACAGTCGTGCCGAGAGTCACGAGTTGTTTGTTCGATCCTTGCATGGGCCCGCCAGCCCCACCGTTGCATTTAGTGCTCAACATTCCCGACCCCCTTATCGCCCCAACAACACCAACAGGGATCGATCTCGTGCCTCTTTTCAGCCCCAGAATCGCTCCACTAGTTACCGTCGTCGTAAACCGCCTCACTGCCAGTTGTGTAGAATGCAAGGCCACTTTGCAACTTCAAGCTCATTGCCATGTTACCACTAATGCTCCTGATTGGTATGTAAAAGCATGTATAATTTAAAGTATATCTAAAAGCATAAGGAGTGTGACATTCTTAAGTTACCATACGTTTGTAACTAATTTTAAATGAATAATTTTATAAAACAAGAAAATGTTTTTTTTTTCTTTTCCAAGTTATTTAAAGGACATGTCGTCCTTATGATGTTTAAGTATTTAGTTAACATATAATATTCACGAGGGAGGTAATTTGTTGGAAAACATCTTGTTATACAAATTCTTAACACCACTTAAATTTTACACTTTAATCTATACTGTATATAAATATATGAGAGGGGTAATTTAAGATACCATAAAATCAATAACAATTATTTTACTCAATGCATAAGATACAACCACTTTTGAGGGTAAAATAGTATTTTTAACATTATTTACATATTACTCATTGCAATTAGTTACATAATTATAAACTTACACTTACTGTAACTTACATAAAATTTTACATTATCTACCCATAAACCCAAAAAACTTAATATGTTCTAAGATTTCAGTTATATTTTATAATCTATCATGTTTAAAAACTTTTTGAGACTACAATTTGTAACCAGTGTATTTTTTAAACATTTTGGTGTAATTTGTTGCTGAAACGATTTGTATTTTGTGAGGTACAATAAGTTAATGCGTAAATGTACAAGTCGTCATGTAATACGCATTTATTTGGTCTTCTAAATTTTAGCTTAGAAAAAGATATAATAGACTTTTGTAAAATTAATACAGGAATAAAAAAATTAGAAACACGTGCCGGGTGTATAATATCATCTCGCTGCATTGCGCGGGCACCCTTGTGGTCTTATAAAAGACTTCATTGTTTATAAATTTTAATATGTTCTATAAAAAAATCTCATAACATTTTATTTGTTTTATAAAACTATATATTTTTTATGAAATCTTTTAAATTTATAAGACCTATTATTAGTGATAATATAAACTTCGAATTTAATTGTCATCCGTAACCTAATATTTTATACACTTTGAATTATACTGTAAAACTTTGGTTTAGTATTTAAACAATATTTTATAAGCTTTATAAAAATTTTAGGTGGCCTTAAAACTCAAATTTAACATGTTATATATCCTTAAAATGACACGACGGATGTACAGGCATGTTAGTTTAAGAATTTATTGTTGCTAAATTGAATTTTAATAATTCAAACTATTAACTATTGGACAATATTAATTCCAACTAACAGTTTGACAAGTACTAATCTTAACTTTTGATTTGTTACTAATAACAGTCTCAGTCAAACTTTTTGTTAACTCTGTTAGTTTTTTATAACGTATTATGTGGTGTGCCTCGTGACGTAATGTATAACATAGAAATAATTAAAAATATAAATATACTACGCAAATTTTTTATAAAAGATCATGTTTTAAAGTTATTCAATGTAAGCTTTTATCGCTAATGGAGTAGTTTGGAGATAAAGTTACACAAAAATTGAATGATATATTTATATTTTTTATTTTAGCTATGTAATACGCCATGGTCACATACCACATGACGAGCAACGTCAGGTGTCACGTCATAAAAACTAACAGATTAAATGAACAGTTAGCCTGGGACTGTTATTGATAACAAAATCAAAAATTGAGATTAGTACTAGTCAAACTGTTAGTTGGAATTAATATTGGCCAATAGTTAATAGTTTAGATTATTAAAATCAAATTTTCCTTTAAAGTTTAAATTGATTAATTTGGGCAAACACACTATGATCAATCCACCATCCTAAAATGCTTGAAGAATTGCTACTGACCAGTTGAATTGTATCATCATCCATAGTTCCTTTTGCTACTTGCTTTTTTCAAATTTGTTGTCCAACAATTTACTTGCAATTCAAATTTGTGCAGCACTTTGACAACATTTTTTATTGCACATTATATAGTTGACACACATCTCGACTGTAATATTGACCAGTCCCTATTCAATATTTCTTCGGTGAAGCCTTCAATTTATTGATCATTGAGATATCCATATTGAAGAATGTATAAGTATAAACCTATGAATAATTATATTTATCATGTCTCACAAGTTCATACTTTTATTAACTAGGGTGTGTTTCACACATTACAAAAATATAGCTTTATAATGAATATGAATCATAAGGTTTAAAAGGAAGATAATAATTATATCTTCATTGTGTTTACCCATTATGTTTATGCTCTTATCCTTAGTTTAACTATCTTTATTTGTCCATTGTTGGTACCAATTTGGTATGTTATGGGTTTTCCTAAATATTGTATTATGTTCTTAGTATAGCCTTTTTTACGAGCCTGGGGTCTATTTGCGTGCATCATCTCTATCTTTCTAGGCAGAGGTAAGATTTACTCTCATCCCATCCTTCTCAAAGTCTCAGACCCCGCTTTTTGAGTATGATTTTATGGGATTGGTTTGCTTGTTTTTATGTTGAACGTGAAGATGCCCAATATGTCATTGTTTCAGTGCATTAGATAAAAATGATGATGGATTCAACAGCAGCATACCTGGGAGCCTCTTGTTAAGTAGAAATAAAAATAATAAAAATAAATAAAAATAATATTAAATAATAAAAAAACTTTATTAACCTACAAGATATTTTAAACAAAGAAAAAAGAATAAAACAGGCTAAAACCTTCAGAGACATATCACTAACTTCATTGTTATGCACAACTTCAAAATCAACTAGCTGAAGTGAAAGTCGTATTTTTTTTTTTGAACGGCCAACTATTATAGCCCGGCCACCTGGGGGTACCCAATGGCGAAAATACATCCCATACGCCCGCGAGCACAGACAGCGCTAGGTAGCTCAAGCCCATCAACCATCAATTCCGGGGAACATCCGCCACCCGAAGGCCCACTACGGTAAAAGGCCCACCAACAGCATTTTTGCTGCTAGTAGAACTTGAACTCACAACCATCCCTGGAGGAAGTCATGAGACTATCACTCAACAAAATAATTGGTTCATATTAATGAAGATTAATGTGAAAATGAATATGATCACTATTCTGCCAAATGAACAACTTAAGCCCTTCGATCATATTTTAACCGAAACTGAGACCATCCTCTATTATGTCTATTCTGCTCCATGAATTGTTACCATTTCATCCTTTTGTCTGCTCAATGATCAAAGGCCAAAAAAGAGTTCGTTTGTTTTTAACTTTAAAATGGTTCTTATTTGAATTCACCCATATATATAAGGGGAGGTTCTTTTCAGAACCACCATATATGTTGAAAATCCAATTAAAACATGAATGCATTACATACAAGTGTTTTAGTGTCGTACTTCTCAACATAATATTGGTTCTGAAAAGAACTTGTGCCTATATCTATATAGACACCAATGTATATATACTTCATCTATATGTTGCTGCAAGTCACTGCATTCTTTGCAGAAAAAAGATCAAATCAATTACTTCTCTCAATTAACTTACAACATTACTATTCTGTTACACATTTAAATAGTTGTGTCCACATGTTTGCACTTAAGTGTCTGCACCAAGTTAAAACTTTGTGTCTGCATGGTGTTTTTATCAAAATCCAAATGAGTGTTTTTAGTTTTTGCTGCTAGCACCATTAGAAATTCTGCATTGCAGTTGGTAACATTCGGATGGTTTAGTTCAAATAATAATACATATTTCAGAGAGTGTTTCTTGAACCATTTGCTTTCTATTCCTGTGTAGTTTGTGGTCAATTTGTTGCATTTAAGGTTTGTGTACCCAATATTATTGCGTAGTTCACAGCTTAGTTTTAGTTACTTCGGCGAATAATGTAACAAGTACAAAACAAAATTTCCGAGAGCAAAAGAGACAAATTGCTGACCTTTAAATGGCAAAGAACGGTTACAAACAATTTAAGTTGCAGTATCCTGCGAACTGTAATCTGAAGCATATAAGCATAAACTAACAAAATTTACATTAATTAGTATCAAATTTCAGTAAATTATATACAGAAAGTGTGGAGTTTGTCTAAAATACAAACCTACTCAAAATCTTGCGGTTCTTCGATTGAATTGATAGATATTCAGAGTTCTTTGTCTTCACATACTTCAGATCACTTGGTGTTTCTTCAATAGAACCAACTGTGCTTCATTATTATTTATATTACTTCGTGGGCTTTGATTGATATGCCAAAATGTCAACTTTCGTAAATGAATCAACCGAATTCTTCAGAAATTGAGTCAATTTAATCATGGATCGGTTTCAGTTTGACTTAGAGCTCCATGTTCATCAGCATATCTAACACAATTTCCCAACACCAATAAAGCAAAACAAGATTCTACAACTCTTACAATTCTGCTCCAAATGGACAAATCTATCTATAAATCATCAACCTCTTTAACAAAACTGGAAACCAATATATACCATGTTACATCATTAGGTACAAACCCTCTAGCAACACCTCTATTTAGAAGCAAATATGCATCATCAAACATGTTTTCTTTACAATACGAAGATATTAAAGTATTATAAGTAATCACATTAGGATTCATACCTTTATACTGCAAGTTTTCAAACAGATTCATGGCTTCTTGAATATTACCCATCTTGCATAACCCATTAATCAAACTATTATAAGTTACAATATCAGGAATCATACCTAAATGCACCATATCCTTCAAGAAATCAAACGCTCGTTGCACTTTACCAGTTTTGCAAAAACCATTGATCAAAAGATTGCACGAAACTATACTAGGGTTCACACCCTTCTCCACCATCTCCTCAAATAACCCCCATGCTTTTTCAACTGCTCCATCTCTACACAATGCCTTTATTAAACCGTTATATGTGATTTCATCAAGTGGGCATCCTCTAAATAGCATGTCATTCACAAGCTTAAAAGCTTCATTAATGGCACCGCGTTTCAGAAAAGCATTGATCAGAGTGTTGTAAGTAACAGTATCAGGAACAACACCCTCCAACATCATATCTTGGAACATTTTTAAAGCAGTTTCCATGTCATCAACATCACACAACCCAAAGATTAACGAATTGAAAGTGTAAATGTCGGGTTTGCATCCTTGATTGCACATGTCATGAAACATGTTTAGAGCTTCAGGGATGTTTTGGACTTTACATAAAGCATGTATGATGGAATTGTATCCCACAGTATTTAAACAAAGCCCCTTTTCAGACATTTCACGCATGACCTCACCGGCTTCCTCTAATCTATGATTCTTGCAAAACCCATCGATCAAGATTGTGTATGTAATTGTGTTAGGCTCACAGCCGTTTAATGTCATTTCTTTTACCAAATCACGGGCTGAAACCAAACGCCCATTTTTGCAGAGACCGCGAATAAGTGTATTGTATGTATGAATATCAGGCTGACAACCATTTCTAAACATGTTTTCACTAACAACTGCTTTACCTTCATCAAACTGCCCTTTCTTTACAAACCCGTTAATTAACATGTTAAACATGTAGCTATTCGGTTCAGGGACTTTGCTAACCAGAGCCTTAGCTTCTTCTACTTGACCCATTTGACACAACCCATGAATAAGAACCCCGTAAGTTAGCGAATTAGGATTGAACCCACGAAGAAGCATTCTATCAACCAACTTTGCAGCCTCATGGATTCGTTTCGCCCTACAAAGACCATGAATAACATCATTAAAAGTCTCAACATCAGGTGTACACCCCATGAGTATCATCTGCTCGAAAAGCTTCAACGCTTCATCAATCCTATCAAACTTGCACAACGCGTGCATTAGTGTCTGATAAACTATCGCATTCGGAACACATCCATGCTTCGTCATGTCTCTTAACAGAGTACACGCAGAATCAACCTCATTAACAGAACAAAGTGCTTTCATCACAATAGCAAAACTAAACACATCAGGAGCAATGCCTCTTTGAAGCATTTCATAGAACACATTGGGTGCAACTTTTGAACAACCTCCTTCAACCAATACATCCAACACAGTGTTATACGATTTACACGTCGGTTGGCATAAGAACACAGCCCTCATTTCCAACAACAATCTGGTAGCTTGACCAGGTAAACCAGCCCTCTGGTAATGCCTCATGATCATAACAAAAAGGGTTTCTTGAAACACTATCCCTTCATCTTTCATCTGCAATAATAATCTATCAATGGCCTTAAAATCTCCAACAGCCCCAACTTTATCAATCAAAGCATAATACACATCAAAAGTATGACAATACCCTTTCTGGGTATTCGCCCAATTGAACAATTCAACTGAAGTCGATACGTCAAGTGGAAGTTTGAGCAATTTTTTAAGCTGAAGTGGGGTGATTCTGTTGAGCGATTTCCTGAGCTGTTCGATATCAAAGGGTTTTAGCAATTCGACCCAGTTTGTTTCAGATTCTGAAGAGCTTCCATTAATGAAATTTGTAGGATCGTTGCTGTTTGAAGTGCAGAAGGTTTTGATTGGGGATTTTAGGGTTTTGAGCACATGGGTTGATGAAAGACTTGATCTTTTTAGCATATCTTCAAGAATTGAGATGAAGGGGTCGATTGAAATTGACCCACTGATAGAATGTGAAGAACTCAAGAGGTTTTATGCAAGATTGTGTATCATGGTTGAAATTATTTGATTTGGGGAGTTCGGTGGGAAGACAAGAACACAGTGACTGAAGCATGCAGTTTTAATTTGGGGTGTTTGTATATGAAAATGTGATGTTTAGTGTGTTTGTCATTTTGAAATCTAACATTAAAACTCGATATAAGATATACATATATTTGAGATTACGTTTAAGAACCTTTACAGTGGATTTTTTATTTATAATTACACTAAAAATCACTATATATTATTTTCTTTAATTAAATAATATTTTTTATACACTTATTATTATTTTTTTTTCTACTCCACTAACAACCACTTTAACAAATATTAAAAAATTTATAAAATTAAATAGTGATTTTTCAAATATACCAATCCACCAACATTTTCTCTCTCCTTCACTCACAACCACTCAAAACCATTCCATATAATATACCAAACACACTCATATATTTTTAAATATTCCACTGTAAATGCACTTATTATTCTATTTTTAACTTATTAACTTTTAATAAATTCAAAAGTTCAAAAAAATGTTTGTTAAACACAAAAGAATTTTTCAAACTGATCCTACTACTATAATAAAAGAGTAACTATTGTGGACACATGTCAACACCACATTTATTCTTACAAAAATTTTCCCGCTTCTCTCTCCTATTAAATAATTACCTTAATTACAAAAATATTATTTAAGTCTTTTTTAGATTAAAAATGATTTTCTAATAAATTAAGAAATACATCTTTTTATTGATGTTATTTCTAAAGAAACAAATTTTTATAAAATAAAACTTTTTTCTAGAACATCAAACTTATTCAAAATATGAAATTTTTTAAATTTAGTGTTTTTAAAAACTAAATGTTTTGTAAAAAATAATTAAAAATGAGAGTTATAAATAAGGATATTTATAAAAATGACACTTTCAAACAAAATGTTTAATTTTTTTGAAAAAAATTATAAAGTTGATATCATTGTTTTATTACTTATAATTTTTATTTTTAAGTAATTTAAATCATATATTATTTTAGAATATCTTTTTATAATTAAGTAAAATTTTATTATATTTAATATTATATTTGTTCAACCCGTGTAATACACGGGTTTACTAAAACTAGTTTTTTCATATATGGTAAAAATAAGGTTTTAAAAAATAAAAATATGGTTACTTATTGACTTTTGAAAACTACTTTTTGTTCAATTTTCTATTATACTCATTTACTGCCTCATATTAACTCCCTTCATTTTTAAAACTATGTTATTTTTTGTCATTTAACAACGTTTTAGTTTTTAAGATAATCCAAACACTTTAAAAACTCGTTTTGAAAAGTATAAATTAATAAGTTTTATTGTCATTTTCAACCAGAATAAACAATCCCAAACATGTATATTTTCCTTCTCTTTTCATCCTCTCTCACAACAAAGTCTATAGCGTATGTAAAAACTTTTGCCTTCAAGGCTCTTCACCTTTCCATGCCACGAGTCTTCCATGTCGGCTCATGAGCGCCCTTCGGCTTACTATTGTGGATGGTCTAAGGAGGCAAAAAACTACACATGAAACACTAAAACCTCGTTTACACTCTTATAATATCTTTTCTCTTCTTTAATAAGTGATATGTTTCCTATCTTTCTTTTTCTATCGCAGATGCTCTCATCTATCAGTGGGTGGTTTGTTGATGGTGCAAAATCTTCTTTGAATGCCTTGCATTTTCTTTCCATCACTTATCCTTCATTTCTTTTGTTAGCTGTCACCTTACCACTTGATTACAAAAAACTTGAAACATGACTTTTGATCAGACACTTTTCAACACTACAATGGTTTTTGCTTCTTATCATCATCATCTTAGACAGGAGCCATCACTACAATCATCACCAGACCGGGATGGTTTGTGCATCGTGTCCAACAAGAAAACACCACAGAATCATGCACCCAAAACTTGGAACTAAAATCAATTTTTACATAGACTCCATTACTTACAGAATAATGCAAGGCATCCTACAGAAGGGTGGGTGAATATCAATCCTAATGTTCAACACAAATCCGCAGTTTTGATGCTTAAAATAGTTACGTGGAGACCTATGAAAAGGAGCTGCACCGAACCGTGTGTGTTTGAAGAACAGTTCTTGCAGCCTCTTTGACCACTTGACCACTTGCGTAATGGTGCCTACAAACTGGCATGTATACATCTGCACCAGCAACCAGTTCTCTCTCGGTTTCCTCTGTCTTCCTTAACGTAAAAGCAGCAGGCTTTCCGCACAGCTCACATCTTGCCTTTAACTTAGTTACAGACTCTGCGATTGGAATTATATCAAGCACTCCAAAGCTCCTTCTGCAAACCGTACATATTATATTCAATATTTCAATCATCAATTCACAATGCATTGTATTGCTGCAACAAAACTTTTACATAAAAAGTCATACTTCTGGCACCCGGTTACTTACAAATCTATTAGGAATGTGTCTTATATTCAAACAGGTCATATGAAAACAGGTCAAATGCGTTGAACGTTGCCCAAAGTTTATTTAGTGCATACAACCACCAAAATGGTTTTTGTTCAAGAAATTTAAATTAGTATCGACACTTTAAGTGTTACCTCAGATAGTCACCATCCAAACCAGCAACAATTACAGTTTTACCATCATGGTCAGCAGCTTTGATGCAGAAATCATAGAGGTCATCAAAAAACTGAGCTTCATCGATTCCGATCACCTCCAGCTATTACCACCACACAGCAGTCATATGAAATAAAAAGGATATCAATAAAAAATTATACATCATTTAAAAAACAAAATATGCATCAAGCAAAAGACTACCAAAAGTTTTAATTAATTACCCACAATGCAGTGGGGGGACACAACATATATAAGTTAGAGGTGGCAAAATAGGCAAGTCCGTAACATGTCAAAAAGAGCAAGTTTTTAATTTGGGCCGATTTGGGTTGACCAGCACAAATGCACGATTTAATATGACTTACAACCTAAACTATACAGTAATAATCTTATATTATGTAATAGAACAATTTAAATGGTTGTGTGCCTTCAAAAAATGTGGGCAACTTTTCAATCATTTGTCCAATTTCTCTTTAGCGACCTTTTTTTTTTAATTGACCAGCTTCATCCTTTGTCCCTTTCGAGATAAAAGATTATCCAAATCAAGCGGATTATAAGTGAACAGGTTAAAATCGCCGTCATTTATAAAAGTTAATGCCGTGGGCCTGACTATTTTGTTGGAAACTATTTATAAAAGATAAAGCTTAAGCATAGTTATAAGGCCATGTCACTTGTAAAAGCCGTATTCTATAGTTTACAAGATTTAACACTCAGAAAATAAGTTGCACACTGGATTACCTGGCCATAAGCTTCAAGACCAATTCTTTCTTTGAATGATGATAGAGCTGCCAGTGGCCAACATGGTAACTTCTCTCCATCATGTGTCACAATGGAATCCAATCCATATCGTGTATCCTTGCTGGACTTTATAATAGCTACATTTCTGTGTGAGGATACATATTAAATAAAAGATGTATTACTACCCACAATATGTAATATACACAGTAAGACAGTGAAAAACTGGCCAATTCCTAGAAAGTCACTAATTCTCTATACTAAATTCTCAACCAAAACAAGAAAAAAGCAGATTCACATCAAGCTAACATAAACAACAAAGAAAAAATAAACTATGAAAAAGTATGACATTTTAGTTGATGTTTCTTAATAGAAATCAGCACTGATAAGTGGTAATGCTATATAAATGGCAATTGCTCATGAAACTGAGCTTCAAAAATGTGTAGTCGCCAATTATTTCTAGTTGTCGACAATATTAAATGGATCTGGCAAAATCCAATTTCTTACAAATGGGTCAATACATATCAAAAGAAAATACTAGCTTAAAAAGAAACAGATCAATTGAGTTAAGAGTAGCCCAATGCAATTTAATGCATGCAACCTCCTCAGTCATTTTATTCAATAAATTAGATTATTATCAAAGTAATTGAACTATTGAAATCATATTTCACATATTACTAATAAAAAAAGTGTTTCAGGTCAAAACAACAAGACCTGTACCAAGGTTACCTGATTCAACTCAAACCCATCACCTAACCCACTCGACTCACCCATTTTACCACCACTAATACTAACCTTTACTTGGTATCCAGTTATCCAGAAACACCACCTACCACCTACTGCTCCATATTAACATCAAGTCCAATATTTATCAGTGTGACAGTGCCATGTCAAAGATGTCCCTCATGCCTTAGTTTAGCACTGGTTCACCTACAGCACCTGACGAGGGAAGATCGAGCGCACTTCCCCCATGTGAAGTAACTACTTAATAGCTAGCAACTGTGATTCTGTAAAATCAGGCAAATAACCTGCATTTTTTAGAATATAATTCATATTCTTGATCACCTCATATATTTGTTCAGTTTGTTCATGCATGTTGTGTCCCATAAAGAAAAAGTGGACCTTTTTTTGCACCTCAATCATACTATAACCAGGCTCCTTTTTCATCCCCAATTCCTTTAACCCGCTTCTAATTTCAGCAACATTACTCCACTGATCAAAAGTGGCAAAAGCATTAGATAAAACGACATATTTACCAACATTATCAGTTTCCAACTCAAAGTAATTTTTAGCAACAATTTTCATCATATCCATATTTCCGTACACCTTACAAGCCTGGAGAAGAGCACCCCATATCACCGGGTGTTCTTTACACGGTGCCTTTTTTACAAACTCATAAGCTTCATCTAACTTTCCCGAACGTCCTAAAATGTCCACCATTGCTGCATAATGTTTTTCTCCAGGCTGAATCCCGTAATCTTTTTTCATTGAATAGAAGTAATCCCACCCCTCTTTAACCAAACCTCCATGACTACAAGCAGAAAGAACTGCAAGAAAAGTAACATTGTTTGGTCTAAATCCTTCATCTATCATCCTATGGAAACATTCCAATACCTCTTTGACTCTCCCATGTTGACCATATCCAGATATCAAGGAAGTCCATGTAATGACATTCTTATCAGATGACTTATTAAATACTAAATGACCGTCATATGAACAGCTACATTTAAAATACATATCAATCAGAGCACTATTCACAACAACATTTCCACTTATATGGTTTTTTATCAATACACCATGTGCTTGTTTACCCTTCTCTAATGTTGCCAAAGTGGCACACGCCCTGAACACTGAAGCAAAGGTGAACTGGTCGGGTGTTAAACCACTTCGTCTCATTTCATCATAAAGATTTAACCCCGTTTCTTCGAGACCCTTTTGCACGTACCCTGCAATCATGGCATTCCATGAAATCACGTTCGGCATGACTAAATTATTGAAAATAATACGTGCAGTAACTAGATCTCCTGATTTTGCATACAATATTAACAACTTGATCTTCAAATATTCATTGGGAACAAAACCAGTTATAACCATTTGTGAATGGATTCTTCTGCCAAGCTGATAATTTTTTTTGAATATGCAATCTTGCAGAAGAAGAGAATAAGTCTCTGAGTCCACCTGGTGTCCTGTATGACACAATAATCGAATTGCTTCTGCCAATCTTCCTGAAAAACATAGATTCTTCAATGTTTCATCCATGCCGACGACAACATTAGGAACCCGGGCCTGAAATCTGGGAATACTTACTAGTGATAATTGGATTCAGCTAATGGAAAAGGAAGCAAAAAGTAAATTTTCCATTAACCACTTAATATAAATGAAGAATATAGGCGGGGGTAAAAACTTTTGGTGTAGAAGTCATTTTGGTTTAGTTAACATCAACTTAAAAGAGCAGAGAATGTTATATGATACATTTGTGTATTCAAAATGAAATGGTACCTTTTCGTCTTCATGTTATACCCAACTAAGAAGTGATCTCTACGTTCTACGTAACTGGTCTTCTAAATAGGGGCTTAGTTTTACCTCAAAACAACACATCTAGTTATTTGCAATCTCACATTAATAAAAGAAGATTAATTACAAGACCTAGCCTTCCAACTTAAAGCATAAATCAAGGGATAATGGTGTCACCTACACTCAATTTGAGTAAATTACTATACTTAGCAATTAGCATCTCAACTCATCTTCTATGTTAGTCACATTCTCTGACATACAGTCATCATCAGATACTAGCAAGCGTAATTTAGAGCATCCTTTGAGCTAACTCGCATAGCCTCACATGAATGTAGTGTTGGCCTATCAACATGCCGATCAAAGGCTAAAAATTTGTGTTCCCAAACACAAGCTGTAGATCGTGTAGCCTCATGAGTTTCTTTATGGCCATGTTAAATCAATGTTTTTTATCCCACCCAAGTGAATACCATCTACCATGGTAATTTAACAAAAACACCTAACTAAAAAAACTCTGATTATCCCAAAACTACCTACTTTTTCCATGCTTCGTATCAATCATATTATCCCCTCATGCCACAGTAGTCTTTCATAGACTCACAGGCACACATCATATCCAAATAACTTCACAAATACAAAGTGTTTATTCAGACTACAACCAATCCATAACAAGCATGCGTCTTTAATTTGTACGAGTGCAAAAATAACATTTTTTGAAATTCATGTAAAAGCCATACAACTGTACTAACTTAGCGTATAAACGGAGCTACAAACCTGCCATTGGAGCTTTCAGACTTAATCCGTCGAAGCAAAGTGGTGGTCTTTCCGGCGAACATGGGACCCACTATAACGTGAATTTCACCTTCAGATTGACAGCAATTACCGTTTCCATCTGTTGTTGGAGAAGAGTAAGAAAACGAAGACGAAGGTAATCTACGAGAACGTAATCCACAGAGAAAATTAGGGTTTCTAACAGATACGAAATTAGAAAGAGAAGATAGCGACATAGGGGGAGTGAAAACAAGATTTGGGAACAAGATTGATGGCGTTCTTGTTGGAAAGACTAGTGATTTCATCATTATTAGGTTAAGAGAAAAAGGGGTGAAATTTGATGTGATTGTAGAGGGTATGAGGGTTTAGGGTTTTGTTGATTTTGGCGCCGGAAATGAAGAGATGGAGATGGTTAAACCCAATTTCTATGTGTATTTTTATTTTGATGTAAACGGGTCGGGTCAAAATAGGTCGAAAACAGGTCGATCAATTTGAATGACTTTGATGATTAAATGATTGAACTATGGGCTTGTTTGGATTAACTTATTTTGTTGAAAAGGACTTTTAAGGAAAAGGACTTATTGACTTATAACTTTTGAGAAGTAGATTTTAAAAATAGTGTTTGGATTAGATTATAATCTGAAAAGTTAATAAGTTGTTTTTAAAAAAGTGTTTGGTTTAGCTTATTAATGTAAAATGACCAAAAAGGACATTCTGTTAAAAGTCAATAAGCTGTTTTGTTTTAATGTTTGGGATTGCTTATTTATGTTTTCTAATACGCTGTTTTCTATTATATATATATATATATATATATATATATATATATATATATATATATATATATATATATATATATATATATATATATTTCATATTATTTCAAATTAAAATATATAAAATAAGATTCGTATACATAACTTATAAAAGATAATGCCATACTACAACATTCATCTTCATGATATTGTTAAAAATAACACAAAAATGCACAATGTTATGAAACTAATGTCATTCTACATTCATCTCCGCGAGTCCATCAAATCTTGCGCAATTATATCTCTTATTGCTGCCATATACGTAACATCATGATCCGAACGAGTTGTATTCGGTTGTTCTTCATTATTGTCATTTGTAGTACCACCTTCTCTTGGATTGTAAGATTCTTGTTGGGCGGTGTTAAATGCTTCATCAAAGCTACCAGCCTTTCTAATATAATTATGGACCGCCATTGATGCTATCACAATACTCACTTGGTGCGTGTATGTATAGTTGACATGCATATCTCTTAATAAAGCCCATCTAGCTTTCCACACTCCAAAAGTTCTTTCAATAATGTTTCGCAACGATGAGTGGTAATAGTTAAATGTCTCTTTTGGTCCTCGAGGAGCACGCATGGCACTACTCTGTCCACGTTGAAATTCCGGTATATGATAACGAATGTTTTGACCTTTGTACGGAGCAAGATAACCTTTAGTATTTGGGTATCCGGCATCAACAACATAGTATTTATCTACAAATAAAATAAACAATAGTTAGGCTTTTCTAACATGTATAAAAAAAACAAATGTAGAACTGATCATTATACTAACCACCAGTTGGATGTGGAAACTGAAGTTCCGGCCTCCGTAAGGCTTCAGTGAATATTCTCGTGTCATGTGCACTCCCCTCCCATCCGGCCCATACAAATGTAAAACACATGTTAAAATCACAAACAGCCATTATATTTTGTGTTGCATATCCCTTTCGACCAATGTACTTTGGTTGTTCCGTCAATCGAACTGATGCCCTCACGTGTGTCCCGTCAATAGCGCCAATACAATCCTACAAATACAAAAAGATGAAATAGTAAATTCATATTAAATTGGAACATTGGAAACACAAAACATTAGATAATACCTTGAATATTGGATAATAGCGAGGATTATTTAATATATATTCGGGTACATCACCGTCATCGGTTGCGGTTGGCTTGATAATGTCAGCGCTCATTTTAAGGATGGCTGTCATAACTCTATGAAAGTGTCTATGAATCGTTTCGCCGGAATGATTAAAAGATTCTTGGACAAATCTATTTGTACACCCATGACCCAATGTCATCAAGAAGATCCCAACGGACTCCTGAATAGACAAATTGCGCGTTTGTTTCAATCCATAATTAGTAACAAGATCAACGCATAATTGGTTGAAAACTGGTACATCCATTCTAAAAATATCATAACATCGTCTAGGATGCCCATTTAATATTTCAGTTATAAACATGTGCCCTGTTTTTGTTGACGTGTGACATTGTCTTCTTCTATTATGCAAGTCACGTGCTATTATTATTCCTTTAACAGCTAATCCACATAACATTTTGAATTCTATATCCTCGTTGGCAAAAGTTTCTTCATCACTATCATACGAATCAGAGTCGCCACTATCCATCCTAGATAAATAGAAAACATGTAAAACAATTATATTAAATTAAAAATAACACATATTGTTAAAAGATAACACATAAGTAACATATGATAACAATAATGTCAAATAAAAATAACACATATTGTCAAAAGATAACACATAATTTCAAATGATAAATCATTCTTCCATAAGTAACATAAGTAGCTCCATCTTTGCTTCATTAGTCTTTGGATACATAAACGCTTCACGATTTGATTTTTTGATTAAAGCACGCAAGGCACGTGAATAATCTTTGGAACCTTCTTCAAAACCGGGAAAAGTGATAACAATATCCATGCAAAGTGCAATTGTTAGGGAGGCAACATTTGGTGGAAATGTTTGTGTGCTTTTTGTTGACAAGGCATCTAATACAACATCTAGCTTGTCTTCGAAAGATGAAGTTTTGCTTTTGGTTGATCGTTTGTTGCCTAGATCCTTAGCCTTTTTCCTTTTATTCGAACTATTTTCAACATAAGTAGGAAACAAAGGCTCATCATCACCTAAACATATCTCATCACTATCTCCGTTTCCCTCTTTGTTTTCTTCACATCCAATATCACTTTGAAACTGTAACGGATTTAAAGCTTGATCTCCTACCGCAACCGAATTCCGAAACAATAGAGCATAATGTGTCTCAAAGATCTCCAAATTTGCACCCTTGAATTTGGCGAAGTCTTTATTTTCCTACAACACAAACAAATAAGTTAATGGATTTCAGGATGTAACAACAACTACCATTGATTATAAAAGTAAAACTTACTTTTATTTTCTCTTCCCACCATTCTGTCGATGCATCTATTAAGCTTCTCGTTCCACCGATCCCGGTTTCAAGCCTCACTAAGCGATCATAAAGCTTCCATTCTTTTTTCATGCCCTCCCATTTGTTTTTTATTTGTTTTTTATCAAGGGTTTTGCCAGTTTTTTCATACATGTTTTTTTCTATATTATTCCACCCAAACTTATTAAAGGATGTACCGGGTTTATTCCCTCTTCTAACTTCAAGCAAACATGCATCAATAAACTCCTTGTATGTTATATCATCCCACAAAAATTTACTCCTTTTATAATCCATTGAGGTAACTGTTAAAAACCATAAAACTTTACTTGTTCTTTACTTAAAGAACACCAAAACCAAAACATAGATCAAACAAGGTTGTAATTAACTAGATGAACATTTTACTTGTTCTTTACTTAACGAACACCAAAACCAAAACATAGATCAAACAAGGTTGTAATTAACTAGATGAACATTTTAATTGTTCTTTACTTAAAGAACACCAAAACCAAAACATAGATCAAACAAGGTTGTAATTAACTAGATGAACATTTTACTTGTTCTTTACTTAACGAACACCAAAACCAAAACATAGATCAAAGAAGGTTGTAATTAACTAGATGAAGACTTTACTTGTTCTTTACTTAAAGAACACCAAAACCAAACATGGATCAAACATGGATTCAACTTTATTTCCACCCATAAATTATTAATCTGAAACATGGATCAAACATAACTACATAAAAACAAAAAGCTTTTGGGTTCGAGTCTTGCTCGAAACAAAAATACTCTGGATTGAAACAATGAGTTTTGCCGGTTAGTGGTCCGATCTCAATGGAAGAAAAATTAGGCATCATTGAATGAAGTACAAAAAAATCACCCATCAAGATTATTAATCTGAAACATTGGCTGCTGTTTTGCCGGGGAAGTTTAGTCATTAGCGTGTGGGTGGGTGTATTAGGGGTCTAGGGAATTGGCTTCTACACACGCAGGTTCAACATTGGCTGCTGTTGTGTGGCTCTTTTGAGTTTCACAAACCCCATCAAAAGCAAGCAAGCATTAGAATGACTGATAATTTCTACCATACAACATCTAACCAAACAACATTTCTACCATACATCCTAATTCTATATAACAAAAATTGAAATCAACAACATGTAGCAAAATCAACATGAACACAACAAAATTGTTACCCTAATTCCATCATACAATGAAATCCCCAAATTCAGATCAACATCCTACCAAATTTCAGATTAAAATTTCAGAAATATGAGAAAATCAAACCTTTTGTAGCAAAAAGTTGAAGAACTTCTTCAAAGCTTGTATCTAACAATTTCAGATCACCAAAACGATGATGAAGAACTTTTCGAATCCAACCTTCACAGCATAATCTTCAAATCACAACATCACAACTCGGTTTTATTGACGTCGCCCGTCGGTACCCGATTAATGACGAGGTAGTTGGCGGTCACAGATTGATGGCGGTCACACGTTGATGGCGGTCGCAGGTTGATTGCGGTCGCAGGTTGAGGTCGCATGATGGCTCTCGCAGGTGGGTGAACCCGATTAATGGAGGGTGGAGCCCGATTAATGGTGATGGCGGCCGCAGGTACAACTACGGATTGATGCCGGTCGCTTCTCCTGGGTGAGGCGGTCGATTGGTGTGAGGCGGTCGATTGGAGTAATGGTGGTTGGTGGCCATTGATGCAGCAGTCGATTAATGAGGGTGATGAATGCGGGTGGTTGGCTGCAGTAATGAGGGAAGGGTTAGGAGATGAGGGTAAAAATGTAATTTGCTATTAACCTCCTAAAAGTTGTTTTGAAAAGTTAATCCATTCTAACTTTTTAATTTTAACTTATTAAGCTTCTAAAAAGTAGTTTTAAAATTAACTTTTCACTTATCCAAACACTAAAAATAACTTATTAACTTTTAAAAAGTTAATAAGTCATAAGTAACAAAAAAAGGAGGTTATCCAAACACCCACTATGATCAAGAGGGTGGTTATAGATCCCTTTGTTGAGTCGTAAACTAAATTCAGTTCATAATTAATATTCTTATTGTAAATATGTTAGATAAACCGTTATATTCTTATTCACTTAACAAAAATTTATAGGTAAGATTTTTCGTTCCATGTGTTATATTTTTCTATTACCAAAAATATCTTAAATATAATATTCATAGCACTATATGTAATAGAAAATAGGGGGGTTGCTTCTTAAAATGTTTTTAAAAGAATTAGAGTTTAGAAAAACAAACTTATTTAATTCCAATAGAAAATTATTTTTTATCGGGCTCCTTTATTGTGTGGCTTTGTTAGTTTTTATAAACAATTTTCAAAATTTCTAGGTTATATACGTTACTTGCAATATTTAAACAATTAAACTTTTGTTTATAAGATACACCACTCATCATTAAAATGTTTCGTTAAGTACAAGTTTATAGATGAACATCTATGAATTAGTAGTGATAGAAAAAAAAAACACTTTGTAATTGATCATTGCATTGGTGAACATAATGTTAGTGTGGACCTAGAATGATTATTATTGCATAAAAAGATTAGTATAAAGTCCAAGGAAGTTAAGGACAAAGGATTAATGTATGCAATAGTTTGTATAGTAAGAAAATTACGAACAACTAGGAAACAAATGGATCACGTTTTAGTATTTAGCTTGTATTTTAATGTAGATTAGAAGTGTGTTTGTTTTACTTCAATTATTCTATGATCATGTCTAAGGTAATCAGAGAAGCAAAGGAAAAGCAATCCAAGGCCAAATACTTTGAATATTATTGAAGAAAACTATCACAAAAACTCCAATCGCAGAATCCAATCCCTAACTCGGATTATATAGCCTACTTAAACATATTAGACTACAATTAGGACTCTATTAATTTAAACCACATAGTTATCTAATAATCCCATAAATCAAGGAACCGATAACTATCATGTTTAAATTAATTTACAAGATAAACTTGGACTACACTCCAATTTATGAGGCTGATCTTGATCCACGTATTCACCACAATCAGATCAGACAATTCACCAACAATCACGCCCCGAATTTCTGAGCCGAAGGTGGTAACTCCCGCACTCCAAGTAACGATCTCATCTCCTTGAACCTTATGCGCGCCAAGGCCTTCGTTAGTGGATCAGCTTTCTGTTCGTTCCCAGATACGTGTTCAACTATCACCTGTTCATTTTCTACACACTCACGGATAAAGTGATACCGTGTATGGATGTGTTTGCTTCGACCATGGAAGACCGGGTTCTTCGATAATGCAATAGCTGATTTATTATCAACTCGAATCAGCACCTTTTGTTTCTCTAATCCAGTCAATTCTGCAAGTAATTCTCGTAGCCATATTGCTTGACACGCAGCTGCAGTCGCTGCCATGAATTCAGCCTCACATGAGGATAGCGCCACAGTAGCTTGTTTTTTAGAACACCACGTGATTGGGGAGGACCCAAGATAGAAGATATGACCTGTGGTGCTACGGCCATCATCCGGATCAACATTATGGCTACTATCGCTATACCCCACCAATTTCATATTTTCCCGACCTTCATATTTTATCCCATAGGAAACCGTTCCCCGTAGATAACGTAGAATTTGTTTTATGGCAGCTGCATGTGATTCTCTCGGGCTTTGCATATAACGACTTACCACCCCGACAGAGTATGACAAATCTGGACGAGTATGTAGCAAATAACGCAGACAACCCACTATTTTTCTATACTTTGTAGCATTCACTTCTGGTTCATTTTCTGCTTTTGACAGCTTAAGCCCCGGGTCTATCGGACACATTGTCGGATTACAATCAATCATACCCGCTTCCTTAAGAATTTTCAAGGCATAGCTCTCTTGCTTGATCTTCACACAACCTTTATCTTGAGCTACTTCGATACCTAAGTAATATGTTAACTTGCCAAGGTCCGTCATTTCAAACTGAGACGCCATCTTCCTTTTGAATTCTTTTATAAACTCTAAACTCGTCCCTGTCACGAATAGGTCGTCCACATACACAGCAACAATGAGAAAGTCACTATTATGCACCTTTCTATATACAGCTTTTTCTTGCAAGCACCGATGGAACCCCATCTTTTTTAGAATGCCATCAAGCTTTACGTTCCACGCTCTTGGTGCTTGGCGTAAGCCGTACAAAGCTTTTGTCAACTTGTAAACTTTCTTTTCTTCACCAGGTTTCTCAAAGCCTTCTGGTTGAGTAACATACACTTCCTCTTTTAAGTCTCCATGAAGGAAGGCTGTTTTAACATCAAGATGATGAATCTTCCATCCCTCTCCGGCTGCGAGAGCAATCAGGAGTCGTATTGCCTCGAGTCGAGTTACCGGCGCGAATACTTCATCAAAATCAATACCGGGCTGTTGTACGTAGCCTTTTGCGACTAAGCGTGCTTTGTACTTATTAATAGAACCATCTGCATTCCTTTTTATTTTGAATAGCCATTTTAACCCAATTGGTTTATTGTCTTTCGGTAGAGACATGAGCTTCCAAGTGTTATTTTTCTGAATAGACTCAATCTCTGCTTTCATCGCTTGGACCCATTCCGGTTTGTCTTTTGCCTCCAAAAAACTCCTTGGTTCCTCGTCACATGTTAGCAATAACTTGTTCATATTCAACTCATAGTCATTTAGTTTTGGAGGTAACACTGAAGTACGAGTTGAGCGACGTACCGGAGTGGGTGGAACACTGTTGTCGGTGTCTGATTCATCTGTTTCAGAACTGTTTCCATGATCTGGGCTACCGAATGATATTGTTTGGTTCTGATTGCTGTTGTTTTGGTTTGAATCAGCTGCATATGAGCTGCTGATCTGTACGGTGGTGGGCTGTTTTGAGCCTATTGTAGGTGGGCTGCCGGTGCTGGCCTCCAAGTGGGCTGTGGTGGTAGGCCCAATTGGTGAAGGCCCAAAACCTTCTTGTTTTGTATCACCCCACACAACAGTAAACGTCCCTGGAGTACTTTGGTTTTGAATTGAATTTTCAGGTAGATTTTTCCATTTCCATCCTCTTTTTTCATCAAAGTCAAAATGAACACTAATGACAATTTTATTTTCCCGTGGGTTGAACAGACGGTATCCTCCCGAACCGGGTTCTTTGCCAAAATACACCAATGGTTTTGACCTGTCATCAAGTTTCTTCAAATGCTTCGAGACGATTCTTTCATAGGCAATACAACCGAATACTTTTAAGTCTTCAAGGTTGGGTTTGTCTCCATAGAATTTTTCGTATGGTGTAAAACCTACCAGTGCTCGTGTAGGTGTTCGATTAATTATAAACGTTGCATGCCGGACCGCTTCTCCCCAAAAATAATTCGGTATAGCTCTTGCTTTCATGAGACACCGAGTCATCTCGAGTAATGTTCGATTTCTCCGCTCGACTATACCGTTTTGTTGAGGTGCATAAGGAGCCGTCAACATTCGTGCTATACCTTCTTGATCGCAAAACCGGTTGAAATCATTGGAAGTAAATTCACCACCTCTGTCCGTATGGAATGTTTTAATTTCTTTTCCGGTTCGTTTTTCAATTACCACCTTGAATCTTTTGATGACATTAAACGCGTCACTCTTATTTTTTAAGAGAAAGGACCACATATATCTTGAATTGTCATCAATAAGAACCAAAATATAAACATTACCCGCTTGAGTGGGAGGATCGATCGGCCCGCAAAGATCCCATGCACCATCTCAAGAATATGTGTTGTTTTAAACTTTGCTTTTTTCGAGAAGGTATGCTTGGTTTGTTTACTAACCATGCAAGACTCGCAAAGTTGATTTTGGTGTTTAATTATTGGTACCCCTTTTGCTAGCTTGTGCATCATATTCACTGAACTAAAGCTAATATGGCCGAGTCGAGCATGCCATAACCATGATTCTTCATCAATCCTAGCTTGCAAACACCACGGCTTTCCAATTTTGAGTCGGGTTTTGTAAAGGCGATTGGAGTTTCTTGGGACTTTTAATAGCAATCTTCCATATTTGTCTCGCATAGTTAAGTAATCACCTTGGAGACGAATATCACACCCAGATATTGTAGCTTGTCCTAGGCTGATTACATTGCTCCGAAGAGCGGGAATATAGTATATGTCGGTCAACATCTTTTGCTCTCCGCTTTTTCCTTCAAACAGAATGGAACCCTTTCCTTTTATTGCCACGCATGACCCATCTCCGAATCTCACACGTCCGGTAATTTGCTCATTTATTTCAGAAAAGTATGAGTAATTGCCGGTCATGTGATTACTCGCACCGTTATCCAAGTACCATACATCATCTTCATCACTATTGGTCTCGATCTTGGCGGGGATGAACTTATCCTCGTTCAATAGTACCGTTTCAAGGTTCATCATGAAAAAGGTTCCTTCTGCATCTCCTTCTTGCGTCTCATTAAGATTAGCTTCGTGGTTTCGGGCTCGATCCGGGCATCTTGAAACAAAGTGACCGTACTTGTCACATCGGTAACACTTAATATTTGACATATCCCGTTTTTTATCCTTTTGATCATCATGGTTTTTCGAGGTGTCACGTTGACCTTGGTTTTGGGTGTTACCCCTACCACGTCCTCGTCCTCGACCCTTTGACGAGCTTGAACCTCCTCGTCCTCTACCCCTTGACTCACGGTGTCTATTTATATTAGATGACTCGGTTTTTGAGAATAGTAATTTACCTTGATTCTCCTCCTGTTGAACATCTTCTTTTACCCTCTCCTCGTACGCTTTTAGTCTCCCGACAACATCTTCGAATTGAATTTTCTTGAGATCTAACACTTGTTCGATAGAGGCAACAATGTGAATAAATCGTCTAGGAAGACTTGTGAGGAACTTTTTACCATTTTACGTTCTTCAATGATTTCTCCCAGTGCGGCTGATTTAGAGGCAATACCGGAGAGTTTTGAAGCATGCTCGTCGATTGTGCCCGTTTCTTTCATCTTCAGGTTGTCAAATTCAGTGAGCAATGTTTGTAGTCTCGCTTCCTTCACTCGTTCAGCCCCTAGATTTCTGAGTTTGATTGCCTCCCACATCTCCTTACCACTCTTGAGATTCCCGATCTGAAGAATCAACTCCTCCGGTATAGATTGGAACAGAAGGCCTTTCACAATATTGTTTGTCTTTGCATCTGTTGAGCCTGGGTCTACTACGTCCCAAACTCCATGGATTCCAAGTAAGACTTCCATCCGCATGCTCCAGATGGTGTAATTCGTTGACGTTAGCATGGGACATTGAAACGCCAATGAGCCGGCGGTTGGTCCCTTCACCGACGGATTTTGCTCGCCTGAGTTTGTACCACCTGTCATCTGAGACTTCTTCCTGGTGCGGGAATACGTCTGCAGCGGGTACTTGTCCAGCCCTATGTCACGGCTAGAGCGATCTGGATTCGATTTGTGACTACCTTGCGTAAGACACTGGCAGCCGATCTCGACCTTGATTACTTTCCAGCATCGAATACCTCTCTCACACAGGAATCGATTTACACAAGCAGGCCCTTGTTGATCGTGGCTCTGATACCAATTAAGGTAATCAGAGAAGCAAAGGAAAAGCAATCCAAGGCCAAATACTTTGAATATTATTGAAGAAAACTATCACAAAAACTCCAATCGCAAAATCCAATCCCTAACTCGGATTATATAGCCTACTTAAACATATTAGACTACAATTAGGACTCTATTAATTTAAACCACATAGTTATCTAATAATCCCATAAATCAAGGAACCGATAACTATCATGTTTAAATTAATTTACAAGATAAACTTGGACTACACTCCAATTTATGAGGCTGATCTTGATCCACGTATTCACCACAATCAGATCAGACAATTCACCAACAATGTCCTCCTTGTGGTCGCTATTACATGAATAAAATCGGAATCATGGTTCATAATTATTTGATGATCCTTACATTATTAGATAAATGAGCATCACTGATGGAGACAGACCGCGTATGTCAAGAATCATTGACAAAACTCCGACAAGCCATGCTTCCTAGATGAAAGGAGTTAAAAATGTAAATACATTAAGGTAGTTGGTAATGTGTCGATAATTATCGATATATTACCGCTGAAAAAGTTTCCATGTGATCAAACTAACAAATTACCGATGGAATATTTGGAGAGAAACGTACAATTTTGTTATTTACTAGCTAGGGAGCTTATTAATGGCGGAAATTAAGAGCTTCGCCAAAGCATTGTCATCATTGCACGCCTGCACCGACAGATTTTTATCGGTACATGCCTTTACCAACAAATTTACGATGGACTGACAGATTTTCGTCAATGCATGCCTTTACCAACAAATTTATGATGGACCGACAGATTTTCGTCAATACATGCCTTTACCAACAAATTTTGTGATGGACTGACAGATTTTCGTCAATACATGCCTTTCCAACAAATTTATGATGGGTCTAGCCGTCGGTGAATTTAGGCATGTAGCATTTTAAAGCTTGTTAATTGTACAAGCCTTTTATTTTATACGAAAAGAAATAATACACGGTTATGTATTTCCTACAACCTCTTTCATGTTGTTCTTGTGATTTATGGTTTCTTTCTTTAGTACCTACATTCTAAGAGCTCTATGGACATAATACACTCGGTTCTTGATCTCCAAGATCAAGTATCATACGTGATACGTCAACACCGCGCCTCAAACGACTCGATGATCTTTAAATCATTCACCGTCAACGTTCCAGAACGATCCACATCAAGATTCTTAAATCCTTCAACCACAATCGCGATATCTTCATTGCTCACCTTACCCATCTCTCTAAGCTTATACACAATATATTCTGCAGCACTGTACAAAAAAAAGAACCATTAGAACCACATAGAACTGTGTTGATCAGCATTCAAGTTTGAAACTTTAGAAGTTTGTATATAAAGTGTACCTAACAACTTTGTCATCATCAAGATCGGCTTTTTCAAGATCTTGAATCGTAAGTTTCCTGTTAAGCACCCAATGAACAAGCACCCGTCGTCTGTTTTCTGTCCAAAGTTCAACCAAATACACAAACAGTTGTGCTAAAGAGACTGTAGTGATCAAAATCCAAAAGATAGCAAACAAACGCCCGCCTTGGGTTGAGAAACTCTTATCCCCATACCCCAGAGTTGTGATCGTGGCGCAAACACAATAAAAGGCTTCGAAGTAGCTTAACTTCTCAACAAGAGACAAGAACAAAGTTCCAAGAGTCATGAGGAAGATAATAAGTGTAAGAATAGTAAGAAACTTGTACTTGGCTTTATTTGTTTCGGCTTCTTTGAGTATGTCGTTTGGACCGTATGTTTCGTGCATGTGTATAGCTTTTACAAGCAAGATTTCCTGCCTTTCAACAATGTAATCTGCCGCTTTGCTGAGAACAAAGCCACCAAGAGCCAAGCCTGTGAACACAAAAACACAAGCTAAAGACTTTGCCAACCGGGTCTCTGGTCCCACATCACCGTATCCTGCAGCAGTCATTGTGATCACACAGAAATACACCGCGTCCAGAATCTTGTTGGTTTTCACGCCACTGATTTGATCTTGAATCAGGGAAAAACAGACCGTGCCCATGGTTAAGTATACAGCTAGAATAACTGACATTTGTTTCAAGCTAATTTGGTTTGTGGAGATCGGCGGTGGGATGATAAAAGGTTGATCTTGGTCTTTTATGAGTAGTGCGTCTTTTGTACCATCATCTGCCATTGTGTGATCAAGCCAAGACTGTCTTCTTTGGAGTGGCCAAGATCTCTGTAAGACCCGTACTTGTTCTTCAAAACGTTATTGAACGGGGAAAAGTTTGAAGAAAAAGGGTGCTTTTGTACCAATGAGGTGTGTTACTAGATGACAAAGCTTGGAACATATGATTGAGTACAAAAAATGGAACATATACAATGTTAATATTCTGTTACATGTTATTGTACATATATAACTATATTCACAAACTTTTAACAGGGAATTCTGGGTAGTTGTTTCACCCTGCACGTACCTTGATCGTCTATATAAATGAGAATTTTATTAATCCATTCTGATATACTCATATTCACATATGTGTCTAGCAAATGCGTAAGGAAGTGAACATCATTCATCAAACAGTTATAGACAGACAATCATGTGCCCAAAATGCAGGAATTGATGTATCTTCTTGTTAAAAAGAAAAAGACATAAGCTACAAAATAAGTCTATAGGTGAATTTTATATCTCACATTGTTCACAGGAGAAGAACAATATCAAAAACTAAGTATTTTGCTATCAGCATTGCACAACACAGAAATACAATTGACTGAATCTATGATTACAATCATCATCATCCTCATCATGAGTAATAGTCCATTGCAAGCCGCTGCTAATAATTAAGTTCATAACTAAAATCTGTAATACCAACCATTGCAGAAACCACTTGAGATACAATATAGAACCCACCTCCAAGAATTGTCAGAACAAGAATTGCTGAAATGGGGTTCTTCAACAACTCATAAAGAGGCTGAAAAACTGCATAAAGAACACCACTACTCACAGTCAAAGCATAAAGCCCATATCTTCTCATATTATCCCAAAAATCTTCCAACAAAGGACCTTCTGGGCCAAAAGCCAACGCCTTTTGGTGGTCATCAGAACCCATAAGCAGCATCATAAACCCTAGAGTGACAGCTCCCACCATCACACTCCTTGAATTATCATCAAAAACAATAAATTTCTCAACTTTTGCTGATAAGAAAGATGGGTTTGGTTCTTCATCTCCAGATAACTTCTGTATTGGGTGTGACTTGATGGTTTTGGGTGTGATTTTGACTCTTTTTGAGTTAACCAACATGGGTCTGTTTGAAAGGTTGATTCTTGAAGGGGTTTTGGTGATTTGTGATTTGGGGGATTTAGGGTTCTTGGTGGTGAGATTGAAGTGAGTTGGGATGTTGAATTGAGATTGAAGAGTGAAGCTCTTCATTTTCGGTTATTTTTATGGTTTTTTGGGTCTTGAAAAGATTTGTGCAGGGAAGATAGGAAGATATATGGTAGTGAGTGGTGGTCATAATTCATAAGTTGATCTTCATTCGATTTTTGATATATAAAATTTGGCCACCAAACTTTTGTATTTTATACATTAACCTAAGAACTATGTTTTAACTGGCAAGATGTAAATATGTTCCATCTTTTGTGCCCCATTTTTAATAATCTTATCTTTATTAGTTTTCACAAATAGAGAGAGATAAACCCTTATTTGGATGCTAAAACCCTACAAACAAACCCTAATTTTCAATTCATCCACACATTTGCTCCGATCTACGACGATCACCGTATTCTTCTGCTGCTTCTGCTTTACTTTAGGTAATTCTTTTATGAAATCGGCAAATACAGTCTGAATCATACGCTGATGAGGATTTAGCCTTTGTTTATTGCTTCATGTTGTGTATTTCAATTCTCAGATGTGGTGTTGTTTTGTGTAATCTTATTCATCTGCTTTAAACAAAATCTACATTGAATGTCAGATTGGTGTGTTTCTCATCTTTAATCTTGTAAGAATTTTATAAGGTTGTTTTTATGTCGGTTCGGTTAATTCGGTTAATTATGCACATAGCTATAGCCGAACCATGGAAGTAGGTTATCCACAAAGCCATAACTAAATAATCAGTTTCTCAATCAACCTTGGTTATTTGATTTTTCTACTCATCCCTATGTTTCATATTGATGAATTACACTTAGATAACATGAATTCTACACTCACTTTCTTGATCTACTTTGGGCATCATCAGTAAGCTTGATACGAATTTGATAATACATATATACATTTATTAGTTGATATAAGTGTATTATAAGTAGAAGTTGTCATGGCCTCAAAGTGGGTTTCTTGTGCGCAGTTTTCAGTTATGATTCTTAACTGTTGATGTGGAGGACATAATTTATGTAATGAAACTTGACTAACTGATAATACTTTGATAATTTAAGTTGTTAGGTTTTGATGGCTGAAGGACTCATAATGCAAGAAGTTGGACAAGGCCCAAGGAAGAGAAAAATAGGGCACAAGAAGAGTAAAGGGAAGAAGAAAATGAAAGTGTTTCAGGGCGGTGGGCAGAAGGTTAAAATGGATGGGAAAATGAAAAAGCTTTTCAAAAGAAAGGCTAGAGATTATAATTCAGATGATAGTGATGATGATAATGATATAGACGAAAAGCCAATGAAGTTTGAAAAGAAGCAGTTGCATATTGAAAACGAGGATGATGATGAAAAATCTTCAGCTGAAGAAATGGACGATGCCGATGATGATATGGGGGATGAAGTTTCCGATGATGAAGATGTGATAATCGAACATGGGATTATGAAGTTTTCTGAAGGATGCACATCTTTCAAGAAAGCGTTTAAGAAAATAACAAAGAGAAGTGGTTCAGATGATGTACTAGTAAGTATATCAATAACTTCTTTAATAACAACTGCATGTATGAAATTCCTCAGTTGTTCATTAATTTCTGATTAAAGGGTTGAAATTTTGTGATAGAGAGAAACTCCTTAACTATAGTGTTTATTCATTTATGAATTTTGTTATTGCTATAGGGTCCTGTATTATCTGCTCACAAGAATCTTGTAGTTAAAAAGCTTGCTGAAGAAGCTGCCGAAAAGAAAGCCAAGGGGGATGCAAAAAAAGAAAAAACTTTGGTAATTTTATCTAACTTGGGTACAGTTTTATTTTTGATCAATGATGTTCAGGTACTTTCGCTAACCATCTAAAATGAAATATATATGGAATGCAGTTGCGAGAGAAAGGACACGTAAAGCCTGATGCATTCTCCGTCTCACATGAAAAACTACTCATAGGAGTTGCTACAAAAGGAGGTAATTATATTTTATTTGTTGAGTTATGTTGAACGTTGGAACTTTTGCATTATTGGCAGTTGTAAACTAACTTGTTTACATTTTTTCATGTGTTGCTGGAACTTTCAGTCGTCAAGTTATTTAATGCTGTGAGTTGCTGATTCGTGATTGTGATAATTCCTCTGTTTCTGTCACTGTTATGAATAGAGGTGTTGAGCTGACAATTTGGACCCATTTACTTATATATGAGTCAATGTGGGTTATGTTTTATCTTTAACGGGTCAAATAAATAAAGCTATAAAGGATTTAACCAAAAAGAAAACAGATCGAATTGGTGTAAGGGTGAAAGTAAACCAAAGAGTATTTAAACGCATAAAAGGCGCCTAAATCGCTTTATTAAAGCAAGGTTAGATTGTTTTGTAACAAAATAGGTTTTTGAAATTGCATTTAGCACATTATTTAATTGTAAAATTCACAAAAATGTGTTTTGTGGGTTGCTCCAATCTGCACCTACAAATTACCTGTTTTGACCCAAGTTATTGGGATTTTGGATTTTTGGGGCCCGTTACCCAAACTGATGAACTTGTCCATTTTGCCACTTCTATTTATGAGTTAAATCTTGAATTTCAGCTTATTTTGTTGGTTGTTTATAGGTTAATAAAGCTCAAAGTGCACAAAAGGGTTTAAATCCATTAAGGTCTAAAGATGCTAAAGGTATGCAACTAAATGCTTAGTTTCTCTTCATTTAACTTCTATCTATATTAAACGAAGCATTTTCGGTTGTTCAACTTGAGTCTTGGGTTAACTTTTGTTAACTTGGTTTTTATAGGCTCGTATATTGCTATAAGCTTGAACCATGGCTTTGCTCTTATAGGCTTGCTATTTGTATATAGACTCGTATAAACTTTAGCCATGGCTTGTTTTATATCAGCTCGCTATGTGTAATATTGAATTGTATTAATTTTGGTTTTTATAATTTAAAAAATATAAGTTTTTAGAAAATCACCAGTTGAAAGATGCTTGACTGTTCAAATTTTCAGTTATTCAAAAACGGAGGAAAGAAGCATTCTTTTCTGAGCTGGGCAACCCTCCTTCTAGGCCGGATGCTAAGGTGCTCTCTATCTCTCTCTCCCTACCTATAGATACATTAACGTGTGTGTATGTATATGTATATTAATGTACATATACATATCAGTGGGTTACTATAAGGAGCCAAGGAGGTTATGGTAACAAGGATAGAAAGGCCTCTTGAGCTGTTGGATTATTCAAGGGAAATCAGATTAAGGAACAAAAATGGCTTTGGTGTTTTTGTAATAATTTGAAGTTCTATTGTTTCTAAGTGCAGTCGATTTGGGCATGCAAGACCTTTTGAAATCAGGTTTCTCGAATGTCATTTCAATAAAAAAATTCATTTTAATTATAAATCACGCTACATCCCTTTTATAATCGTAAAGTCTCTGTAATGTACTTGTATTTAATTTTTAAGTCGATAAGCATACACAACTCATTTGTAATGTAATAAAATATGCATAAAAAAACACTTGCACAAATCTCTTTCGAAACACTAGTTTTATACCCGTTTTGACTCATTAAGCTTTTTGACGCTACACAGAAATTTTTTTTAACATGCTCTTAACTCGATTTCGAACACTGTAATACAAAGATCACGTTTATCACTTTGTATACCTCATGGATACAAAATTATTAATTAATTTCATCCAAATTTGGCAACTGCCCTTATATGTTCCATCAGAATGCTTGTTCATTGTAACTTTGCTTTGAGTTTAGTTAGCATCCAAACACTGAAACATATTCTCTATTTAAAGATAACATTAACCACTTTCTAGTTCATTTTGATGCTCAAGTTTTGACATTCTTAAACATCTTCAAAACTATATATATGAGCTTCATTTGACATTTTCATGTAATCATGATTGTATTCATCATGATTCTTTATATCCAATCAGTCATTGCATTACTTTCCATACATTATTCAAACACGTTATTAAACTTAACCAATAACCAACCGAAATCTATATTAGGTTAGAAATACTAATCAAGCATACAACAAAAAGTATTCATTGTCTAGCAACCATTATTTTTAAAATTATTAAAAATATGTTTTCGAAAATGAAATTTCTTGAGAACATTATCGTGTTTTTAATAACTTTGGTATCACCATTGCTTTCTTAAAATCTATGGATCGCAAAAAAAGATGTTTTTGAGGGCGTAAATTCTCATGGAAAAGGGTGTTTTCCCTTGAACTCTATCCTATACACACACGCACATACTTATATACACATGTATGTGAGCACATTCACATAATTTCTTATTCCCATTTATAATTTGCACTACAGGTCGGCACCGGAGGAAATGCAGGTGACGGAGAAGGTCCTGCTTGGGCTCCTTTACGCGATAACTATATGCTGACAACATCTAAGTTAAAGGATTGGGATAAAGCAGCTGTAAGAACTTCCCTTGTCTTTTCTTTAGGAATCTTGTAGATCCAATCGAAACAACTAATCTGTTATGAAATAGTTGGTCAATGAGTGGGTTTTTTGTCTAAAGATTATAATTTTCTACAAATTCTTAACTCGTCAATTTATTATGAAATGATACTTTTCATAGCAATAGGAAAGAAGTTTTGAATAAAACGAACCCATTTGAGCTGTTGCTGGTCACATAGACGTAAACACTTAACGACGACTTTGACTATTTATAACTAATTAGGTCGCTAATATGAATTCTGATTGATGTTTGTAGGACGAGCCTGAAGCAGCCGACTACTTTGGAGGACAAGATAGCTCTTCTGATTCTGATGATTAGTTTCATAGATCTTTAAAAGTTGTAGAAATTTTGTTCAGTTACAACATTTGATTCTTAGAGGTCAATTGATCACGCGGCTAACATTTGTAATCAAATATTGAGTGTAGGAACATTTTGATAAAAATTTTGCTTTATCGTATCCTTTCTATTGGTCGTTAAGCGGCTATGGGCGCTTGCTTTTGATCTTGTTTGGATCTTATAAATGAAAATCTGTTTTTGGGTAGTTCTCCACTTTTGTATCTTAAGTAGTGTGATTGTGAACATAAAATGAAATAGAAATTTGAAACTAAAAAGCAAAAAAAAAAGCAGATTGCGGTGAACGTGGATCGAACACGTGACCTTCAGATCTTCAGTCTGACGCTCTCCCAACTGAGCTATCCCCGCGACTGTTAAAGTTTACAATTTTCTTGAAAATAACCTATTCGAATACGGTAAAAAATTGCTACTAAAAACATAAATCTTTTTGGCACTTTCAACCATTTTCGTATAAAGGTTACTGATAGAAATATAGAATAAAGAAATTGTCTTTCTTTTTAAATTAGTTTAAATCCAGTTTTTTATTGGTTTTAAAGGTTAAATCGAGCATTTTCTTCCTCCTTAAGTAGAATAAAGTATTGCTATATTATTGTAAAGAAAGGTTTTAAAGTTGTAGTGTAATGTACGACAAACGTTGCGTTCATAACTGATACAAGGCTATGTCTAACTTTTCTACATGGATAAATACGCGTTCAACACTTACAGCGTGTGGTTGTATGTCCAAATCGATAATGTTTTTTTATTACACATTATATGTTGCCCCTACCTCATTTACATGCTTAGAATGCGTGTGCGAGAAACGTGTACATAGATGAATGTAAATATCCCTCGTTGATAAGATTCATGCATGCACTCGTAGTCTGTTTACGTCTTCCTTCATTTTTTTTATCAAAAAAAAAAGAGATTTGTGTAGGAAACGTCTCTCCTATATACATAAAATTACCTTTTTGGTATATTTTCCTCCTTAATTGTCCAAAGTGCTCAACAAAACTATGTCAAACCGAAAATCATAATTTTAGAACCAAGCAACATTAGAGTCATGGTCAATAAGATGATTCGGAGGTGGATAGTCGGTAGAAGGTCTAGGCATACTAATCAAAGTCGAACTTTGAATTCTCAAGTCAACACGATGTCAAACACATTACTCGTTGTACAAGACACATCAATCTAAGGATTAATGACGTATGAGTAAATTGCGCTTAATGTCACTTAAAAATTGTTATGTTTTAAATAAGTTTATGAACATATATCTTTTTATAAACTAAAACAATATTTTATAATCTAATTCAAGACTTGTAAAAAAGTGAGTAATGAGGAAATGACATGATAACACAAGGTTAAAACTAATAAGTAAAATAAGTTCCATAAAATCAAGAGAATTTATCAAGAAATTCCATAAAACGAATGTAATACGGTGAGATTCTTTTAAAGCTTATTTTGTTAATAAAATACGGTATCTTTATCTCTTTTATAAAATGAAAAGTGTTGAACAAAATTGGTTGAAAAAAGCTTCTGTAAGTCACTTTCAACATGTTTTAAAGTTTGAAATTGCAACAACACATTTGATATATGTAGGGCTGCAAATGAACCAAACGAATACGAACAAAGCCTTGTTCGTGTTCGTTCGCTAAGAAATAAACTTGTTCATGAACTGTTTACGAACACTTACCGAACGAGACTTATTGTTCGTGTTCGTTCATTAAGAAAATGAACATGTTCATGAACTGTTCATGAACACCTACCGAACGCAAATAAACCAAATAAAAACAAACGAACACATACAACTGTTCATGAACAGGGGCGGAGCATAGTTGGGATCCGGGGGGGGGGGGGGGGGGGGGGGGGGGGCGCTGCCCCCCCTCTTTTTTTCGTCAGTAGTGTAAATTTTTTGCCCGGTAGTGTAAATTTTTTGCTCGATAGTGTAATTTTTTATATAAAACTCGAGTTCGCCCCCCCTAAAAAAAATTAATGTCGGCCCCGCCCCCCCTACAGGAGTGTTCAAGCTCCGTCACTGTTCATGAACATGACGAACACAAATAAGCTCATAAACACAAACGAATACAAAGTATTATAGATTTATTCAGTGTTGTAAAAGGCGGGCTAGGCGGCCGACTAGGCGGGGATTAATCGCTAGTCGGCCCCTAGCCTTGTAGATTATGCCTAGTCGGAGCTATTAGGCGCTAGGCGGAGCCAGGCGGATCCAGGCGGAAAAAATCGGAGAAAATCGGTGTAATCGGTCTAGGCGGTGGCTAAGGTCAAAGTCGGTCAACACTAAATTTTTTGCTTATTTAGATCAGATTCAAAGGGAACACATTTACCCTAACCGCCGCTTGCTCCCTTGCTCCACCCTTGCTCCACCGCCGCTTCCTCCCTTGCTCCACCCTTGCTCCACCGCGTCTCCTTTCTCCGGCGACCGCAGCAGCAGCAGCCGGCGCATCGTTTGAAGCAGCAGCAGCAGCAACGAGTCGGATGATGTTCAAATCATTGAACAATATGGACAAGACGATGATGAATTTTAATCTATTTGAACTTTGAAGTATTAGAACTACTATGTTTTAATTTTTATATGTTGAAATATTTGATCTCTAAACTTTAAAACACTTGATTGTTATTTTTATGTTTAGTTAATTATGTTTGAAGTATAATAATCCTAACTATATATATAATTTATAAAAAATACATATAAAATCTCCAAACCGATTAATCCCGATTAATCCCGATTAATCCCGAGTCCCCACCTCACCGCCCGACTAGCGCCTAGCGATTTTTACAACACTGGATTTATTTTAGAAAAAAATTTATATTTTTTATTACAAACATTACATAAAATCAATTAATAATAAATAAGTAGTTAACATAAATATAAAAAAATACTTGATATAATATTCATAAAAATAACCGACACAAAAATTAAGAATATAAACAAACACCTTAACGAACACATTATCGAACATTCACGAATGAACATTAACGAACATAAACGAACACATTATCCAACGTTCACGAACACATTATCCAACGTTCATGAACATAAATGAACGAACGCGGCTTGTGTTCATGTTCGTTCGTTTAACTAAACGAACGGAATTTTCTTGTTCGTGTTCATTCATTTACTAAACGAACGAACAAAAACGAATTTCCCGCCGAACGGTTCACGAACAGTTCGCTGAACGTTCAGTTCGTTTGCAACCCTAGATATATGACTTAACTATTTGTGTAATTGACATAAGTTTTCAATTTAAAACCTTGCCTTAAGTGTTTAAAAATACTCTTGCACGCTTAAAAAACAACCTTCTAAAATTCTTCAAACATATTACACATTAGAAGACAAATCATATATTAGTAAGAGAAGTGTATGAGTCATGAGTGTTCTTCATGCACAATTGTTCCAAACACTTATGTTGTTATATGTGATTGGTAGTCCAACTAATATTTGGAAACTTTGTAAGGGTGATCTCTACCATAGTTAGTGAGCACCATGAAACTTAGCGAGACGAGAAGATGTTATCAGTGTCATGCTTAGTTAGACGAGAAAATGTTATTAGTGAGAAATTGTACATATTATCTTTACTCTTTAGGCTACTTAAAGAGAAACTTTTAGTGAAGCAAACCCTTGATAAAAACCAAAGACTAGATGTAAGTTGAATAAGTTGATGATATTGAAAGGTTTGTTAAAATGATTAACTACTTTTTCACAGGTATGAACTCGAGTAATACATACTTGTTTACATCTCAGACAATGCTTATGCAAGCATAGACATTACTCATGGGCTATGAATATGTTCAACAAAATTAGCTCAAGATGGACGAAGTTTTGTTTAAGATTTTGAAGTTGGCTTGTTTACATCTCTTTCAACATTGTCGCTTACGGGCCATTTTTTAGTATTTCTAAAAGCGGTCATGGGAATCAGGTCAGTGGGTATGGTCTAGATCGTTACAAATCATAGTCAAAAGTAAGGTTTTCGGTTATAACTACTATAGCTGTTATCAACAAACTGGAGACATACAACTTTGACAAGCATTTCTTAATTTGGATAATGATACAGATTATGATTATGAATCAGGGTCGATATAAAAATTGTTGATGAAATGCGAACAAATATGTCTTCTGTTTTCTTTTTTCGTCAAAACTAGTTGGAGATCTAATAACTTAACTGTATTACAACGTGAATAACTTCTTTGTAAAGACAGAAAAGAAGACAATGCAATAAGAGAAGATTTATAATCATAACATACCACCAGTCAGCATCATGAGGAGATCCAGTTGTTCATCAACACAGCATACATAGTAGTTTAGCTGCTGAGGCGTTTTCTAAGCACAGCTTCGGCACGCTGCTCAAATTTTGGTAGGACCCAATCATGCTGGACTATGTCTAGACCATCTTTTTCTGCACCCAAACTCTGCAGATTCAATGGAAAAAAGAAGATCAATATTCATTCATTCATGATGCAAAATGACAGGATGACACCAAGGTGTCATCCTATAAAAAAAGAGCTTTGTTGTTGAAGCATATTACATGTTTTAAGTTTTAACTGAAAGACATGGATTTGACCAATAAGACGTTCCTTGATGAAGGGAAAAAAAGGGAAATGTGAAGCAACCACAGAAACCTTAAAATTCACTACAGGGTAGGTCGGTAAATAAAGTCTCTTTTGGAAAGAACAGGTGAGAGAGAACCCAGGATATGCAATATCAAATTGGGCATATGCTTGATTAGTGATTATTGTCTCAAAACCAATTGCTCCAAGAAGTATATAATGGGTCAGATGGATCCAAGTGGATCTCAAACTCTAAATCAACCTATGGTATACCTATTAGTCTCCCCCATGCAAGATGTTCACTTTTATAACCAATTTGAACTCATTTACTTAATGTATGCCTTAAATCACAATGCTATTACTTGAAGTAAAGAGATTCCAAAATCAACCATGTTTTTTCACGACCGATTAAAACTCTCGAGTCAACATAATTTGCTTTATATGTATCCTTGTGATAGTAGAAACATTCAAATATGTGTACCTTGGATGGATCAAAGCCAAATCCACTCATTTGCATCATACGTTGTGTATCGTCTGTAGCTGCATTGTTAAATAGTAACAAGAATAGGTGTAAATGAACTCCCAATAGAAGCTAACTAAAACTAAGGATGTGACTAATAACTGAAAAGATATATAAATTATTAACTAATAAGAAACTGGAAGTTCAAAGCACATACTAACCATTTTCCTCTCCCAGAATGAGACTAAACAAACCTCTCAATCCAAACAGATTAAGGAAGTACCTGAAAGACACAAAACATTTAGCGTCAGTAAACTCACATAGTATTACAAATTTATTTAAAAAAAACAAAAGCCAACTTTATAAATGCATATTGACATACCAAGAACGACTGCTAACATAGCTGACATCAACGGTACTCAAATCAATTCCATTTTGTAACATGGATCTAAATCTCTGAGTCAGTGGAAAAGGTATCTTTGCTGGATAAACGAACACATGTATTAATATTCAGATCAAAGTAAAGGCACCAACCGATATCAATTTTGATCAATCTATATAGCACGAGGCAGAAACTACTGGTATGCAGAAATCTTACCACTAGAATTAAGGTAACAATATATACTGTACAAAAGAAAAGAGTAAACTATATGATCAGAAAAGAGTAAACATACCTGCTACAAAGCCGGAAAAGAAGAAGTTAACCCATGCAAAAGTGAGAGTCTGCCCAAGAAGGAAGAGGGGAGGGAATATGATCAGATCTCATAAACAGCATTTTTGCGGAAAAAACTGATTAACAGTGTAAAACAGCATACCTGTGGTATGATCATTGAAAGATTCTTCTTCATCATATCCATAGCCATGTTCGGATCAGAGAACATTTGTGCCTGCGGATTCTGAGCCTGGCCCTTGGGAACATGAAGTAAACCATTTTCCTGCAAAGCAAATAGCAGTGTCATCTCATCATCACATTAATTCCCATGCACTAATATATAAAATCAGTAATGAATCTAATATAAAAAGATAGATTTCATGCATCTCATCAGAGAAGCATCATTCGTATCTTCCTTCTAAGATTGGAAAAAGATAGACGCTCTACACACATCACACAAAAGATTTCAAAATCATATAAACCCAAACTAAGAAAAGAATTTGATATTTGAAAAAGATTTGAAATAAGCTTCAGCCACCACGAAGTCATACTTTTAAAAGCAATTTATCCAAGAGATCATGGCAACATCAGCATATTCCCCTAATTTTCAATTACAATTTTAACAGATGAGAAGCAAGAAACCTAAGCCATCCTTCCTGACCCCTACTCTGTCTCAAAGTCAACTCCTTTATTTGAAGGTAAAGTGAAATCTTCCATTAAAATTACATCATCAGTTAACAAATACAGAGTGACATTAACTGCAAGATTCAACTTTAAGAATCTTAAATCCCTCAATCCAACCAACAATTCGAATCAAAACACGACTAATACATCAAACCCAAAAGGCATACCTCATTCGTGTAATACACTTTCCGACTACGAAACGCCTTAGGAGGAATAAAACCAGCAGCCGCTCGTAAGTTTCTAGCCCTAATTATAACCTGCCTGTAAATTCCCAACAACAAAAGCAAAATCAGATCATATATCATCAAAATCGGATAGAAATTCATCGAAACAGAGAGATCATAACTTAGGTTAAAGCTACTAACCCTTCTTTGATGATTTTGGGATCGGGCGATTGAGTGGTGCGCATGAGCTTGGAGACGAAGTAACGAAGGACTCCGATAAGAACCATGACAACTGATAAGGGTATTAGCACCCAATCTCTGATCGCTGTGTCCAACACCAACTCTTCCGCCATTGTTGATCGATCGGAGCTTCTGTGTCGATCTCTTCTTGTTTACAAAGAAGAGTTTTGTCTGTGTTATCCCCTAACCCCTACGATTTTTTTAAATGGACCCAATCAAAACATTTTTATCTATGTGTTATATAATACAAAACTCATAGATTACTAATTTTTTTGATTTTTAAGACATCTATAATAAATATTTAAGCATATGTTACAAGTGTTTTATACAAGTGTTATTAAATTGTACTAATTTAATAAACTTATTCTAATTAATATATGAGTTAATACATATAAAAATTCACTATATTAAGTATTACTTTATTTATATTTATATTTTTACTATTTAAATTAAGTATTATATTATTAACTAAATACTATGTATCAAATATTTACATAGTTATAATAGAAATAATAATAATAATAATAATAATAATAATAATAATAATAATAATAATAATAATACGATCAGTATTTAAGCCTGGTCGAAAAAGAGACTCGGTAGCACCCGCGCATCACGCTAGCCAATGCATTATAAATAACATATAGAAAGCAAAAATGAATATCTATATTATCTATACTATTTATAAAGCATTTTAGGATGTCAAAATAATGATTTTTATCTTGACCTTAAGACACCTACGATGTTAGAATGGTAATATAATGGTGGATTTTAATTTAAATTTTTTAATCCATATAAATTCAATGAATTTAATAATAATAATAACAATAATAATAATAATAATAATAATAATAATAATAATAATAATAATAGTAATAATAATAATAATAATTAAAGTAATTATAATAGTTATTTACAAAATAAAAACAATTTTAGTAATAAGTAATAATGTGTAATAATATAGAAGTCATCAAACTAAAAAACATACAAGCTCTCAAAACTGCTTTAATGTTCTGAATCTTATATCGTTTTCCTCTTATAATCATAAAAATATAATGGTTTATAAAATCTAAATTTGTCGTTATGATGTGCTAAATTATATCAATGTTTCGACATGATTTTTTAAAACAAAATAGAGTTGTCAACATAATTTTTATCCATATTGAATACTAATGTACAAGTAATTAAAATCAAGTATTATAAATTTTAACAACCCGCGGCAAAGCGCGGGTTCACACACTAGTCAAAATATAATATCTGACATGGTTCGGTTTAGAAATAATATATATCAAAATAAATGCATCGTGAGAATGTAATCAGTATTTAAAAAACATTATATTTTAAATGTTATAAGATAAAATAAAACATGTTAAAAGCCAATTATAAACATTAAAACTATAAATGAGTTAAATTACAGGGGAAAGAAAGACAATGCTAAAAGGAATTAAAATAATATTTTTGAGGATTTATACATAAAAAAGGTTTCAAGAACTTATATGTTACTATTTTTTTCTTATCTTTTTAAGAACACATAAATGTATATTTTATATTATTTTCTTATATTACTACGATATTATTATAGGCATTGTTTGGTACGTATGAAGTTATCATTTGAATTAAAGGTAACCAATGTTAACCGGATCGGACCGGTTATAGAACCGGTCCGATTGTGTGTATTTGGATCGTTTTAAGTTGAACTAGCCACTTACAAGCCGGATCATTGAACCGGTTGAAACAGACCGGATTTCAAAGTTTCTTATTTTTTTTCTCTTCCAAAATCCCATATATATGATTAGTTTTGTAATTTATGATGCATATTTTAATTATTTAATTAATAATATTGTGTTAAAAGTATAAAAACATCCTAAAACATATAATATCTTCATATTTTGAAATGAATATTCACAAATAATATTAATAGTTTTAATATACAACATCATCGGTTCTTTAATCTGATCGAACTGGTTCAACATTAAGACGACTAGTTTGTTATCCGATCCGGTTTTAAAAACATTGAAGGAGACCTCTTGTGTATCACTTTCATTCTCTTGTTTCATAGGTTTTGCGTATATTATAAAGCAAATGATATTCACCTATGTTCATCAATATAATATATATCTTATTGTTATCAATATAATATATAGCTTATTGTGAGGGTAATTTGTTTTCTTAAATTTTTTTCAACTTTATATTTCTTTCCCGAGTCTCGGATAACAAATTAACAATATGAAAGAAAATCAACGAACATTGATTCAAACGAGCACTTGCAACTCGAAAACGACTTAATTGTGTATACGAGCCAACTAACTAGAGTCAAATTAGCCCAAACTAAACTACAAATGACTTTTTACCGAGCTAACTATAAACAAGTTACGAGCATGACAGCATTAATATTAACATCAATATAAAGAATCATCTAAAGTCCATACATCCACCACAATTAAGTAAAAGTTCATCACTGTACTTTGTATCAAACACCAGCTTTATAAACAAGATGAACCAACAACTAAACATAACATCAAGAAAACCCAAACCATGGGGCATATTTCAATTGGGTTTTACATAATAACCATGTCACATCTAACCATGTCAGCAGAGCCATAAATCATTCACACTTTATATAAACACTACAACTTTCTTCCGGGGGCGCAAGTCAGACAAACTATAAGCTAGTAGTCAGTCAATTCCTGCATATCTGGGAAAAAAATGTAACATAAAGAAAACCATCAGCGATTGAGTAGAAGTCAAACCAAAGCACCAAACCAAATGCATAAGAAAAACTATCACTAAAAGTGCCTTCACTAAAAATTTTCCGCGTCTCTCTTCTATTAAATAATTACCTTCATTACTAATAATATTATTTAAGATTTTTTTAGATTTAATAAATTAAGAAAGAGATCTATTTATTAATGTTATTTCTAAATAAATAATTTTTTTATAAAAATAATAAATTTTTCTAAAGCATAAAACTTTTTTAAAAATACGAAATATTTTAAAATTGGTATTTTTAAAAAGTCAAATTTGTAAAACCAAAAATAATTAAATTTAGGAGTTATAATAAGGAAAATTTTAACAATGACATTTTATACGGTTTGTTTTAGAACAAAATATTTTTTTTAGAAAAAAAAGTTGATATCACTGTTTTATTACTTATAATCATATCTCATACATAATTTCTGTCACATATCTTATAATATTATTTTATAATTAATAAATTTTATTATATTAATACCTTATTTATTCAATCCGTGTAACACACGGGTTTACTAAAGCTAGTTTGAAATAAATATGTTGTAATAATAGTTTATCATCATTGTCCCCATGATAATAGTTATAAAACTAATAAAATCTCAATCATGTCTGTTCTATTTCATGCCACAAATGGTATGATGGACGTAAATCATCTTAGTATAGTAAGATGATTGTTATTTTTTTCACTTGTGTAATCCTTAGAAAGGATGATTCTATTTTACTATACTATTAGGATACATAAATAACACATAACAAAATAGTCATACAAGGAACTGGCATCACAACCAATTTAGTATGCATCCATCGAATTTTTTAAGGTTGAGTCGAACTGTTACAGTAAAAATGAGTCGAACCTATAAATTGAATAATGAAACTAACCAGAGTAAGAATTGTGGTGGTTTGGAGACAAGTAGTAATTAATGGTGCTAAAGAGAAACAACGACGTCTGCACGATGGCAACGTGCAATGACCGAGATGTTTAGCAACGCGCAGTGGCCGAAATGGGAGAGCGTTGCTTGTCAATGATGTTGGTTTTGATTGAGAGGAGTGCTTCATTGCTTTGTATATGACAATTTGTCAAATTTGGTCACTAAGAAGGAACATGTTATTTTCAAGATCAATATTATGTTAAGAATTTTGAAAACTACAGTTTGCGCTTTATGCATCAATGATATAATTGAATAGAGAAATACAGTGTGGTAGGTGGTTATGTAATTGTTATATTGGACTTAGAGCAACATATACAAATTCATTATATGGTTCTTAAAGTTTTAAACATAACATTAGACTTACGCGAATGTAGTCTATGAAGAAATAACCGCTGAAGAATTTGTCTTAAGATCTCTTAGGGCTAGTAAATTCTCAAAGCAACCCAACTTATTTTTGTATTAGAGTTGTTTCCAAACAACGAAATAAAATCCTAGTTCTCTTGAGCACATCAAGATTATGTACATGAGCTTTAAAAAGTGACATGAAGTGCATAATGCTTCCCCAAAACTAATTTGATAAGCGTTAAACTTCCATCAAAAGACCGTGTATCGCCTTCCGCAATGACATATTAACTTCGAAGCATGTTATGGTCGTTTTCTGATGTTTAGTTAAGATCATATCAACGCCCACATGATTGATTAAATATTTATACTCAAGGGCCCCTCTTTTTTATTTCAAGATATCTATCACATTATCAATTTGGTCTTGTTCTACTCCAACACCATAAAACTTGCTCTTCCGAACATCTTGAGTTTATGCTGAATTTTTTATAAGACTTTAGAAAATGACAATTTAACATCTTGAGTTTCTAAACCCTCAGGTTTACATTTTGTAAATTTTAACTTAAAAAACTAATTCCTTACATCCTTATGTTTATCTACATGTTATGAACCTTTTGGGTTTCAACTTTGACCATTAAAGTCGGTGTAAATTCGAGTTACTCTATGTTTTGGTGTAAATTTAGTTTGTAAACGAATTAGGGTCGACTGTAGTTTATACTATATGCATGTTTGGCAAACCAACTTATTAACCAACTTTTGACTTATTAACTTTTGAAAAGTTAATAAGTCAATAAGTATGTTTTGATAAGTGATTGAAAAGTTAGTTTTAAAAGGTTGTAAAGTTGATTTTGAGAAGTTAAATGGAGTAACTTTTCAAAAACTACTTTTTAAAAGTAGCTTTTAAAAAAATAAGCAATCCCAAACACCCCTTATATAACTTTGGCCATTAAAACCGGTGTAAATTCAAGTTATTCCACGTTTAAAGTAACTTGAAAACAAGTTGTGTCGATTGCAGTTTATATCATATCACGCCGTTTTTTATGCCGCAGCATGAGGCTAAAAACTAGTTGATATAATATAAATAAGAAACTTACATATCACATTTTGTTTAAAGTCCACCTAAAATTATGATTAAACAAACTAAAACAAAAGCATTAAAAACAATACGATTACGAAGAACACTGGTTTTCAATTGTTAAACGTTGATGGTGAAGTTCTGATAGAACATAAGAGTTCGATTGAAGCATCATTCATCTCTATGGCGCAAATTCTTACCATAAGCCCCCAAAATTCATCCAAAACCCTAGCAATTGGATCTTCTATCACTATACCAGATGCTCAATCATTCAATTTGACTCGCCGGCGGTGGCGGCGTCAAGAGATAAGGCATAGCTGGAGTTCTCTTCAACGTGACCTAAAATCCAATGGCAAAGTTTACTGTCTGTTCTCCGATAACCGTAGCAAGGTATTGTTAGTTGAGTTTGTTGAGATTATCTTCAATCGTACTGCATATGCTTTTTCTTTGTTTCGATTTGATTTTTGGTAAAACTTGTGTGTGATTATGGTTCAATGTGTGTTTGTGTGTTTTGCTGTTGAGATTGGCTGTTTTTTTAGTACTATTGATTTGAACTTTGGTTAATTGGTGTAGAGTTGTGTTGATTAGGGTGATTGTGAAGGGCTGTTGAATTTGGTTAGTCGTTGTGTGTAGAGGTTATACTGGAAGAAATTTGAGTTGAAAGTTGGAATTCAGAAGTCACTGGTCAAACTAGTAATGTGGGAAGAACATTAAGTTCATAAACAAGTAAGCTATGAAGGATAATAGTTGATAAAGTTGAAGATATGGTCATCAAAGTGGAATATTTGGTATAAGGGAATGATGTTACAGTTACTCTGTGAATTAATGGTAGGATATAAGGGAATCATGTATGCTTTTTATGTGGTGAAGAGTTATTGCTACTAAAGCCAGGTATTCTTTACAATATGGTACTTCTTCTGCACTCGGATTTTGATTTGAAGGTGCCTGATTGTGCATGCTAGTCCTAGTCATCTAAGTGTCTTTCTCTAGTTAGTTGGTTTTCATAGTTTCGTGCTAGTCATTGCAAGCTGGAGTGTGGAACTCTTTGCCTGATGTGTTGTTGAGGTTGCGATACTGAATGTATATGCACATTCTGAGAGTGTTTAAGAGAAATCAACCTGTTTGGTTTTTGAAGTGCTTAAAAGCAGGTCTGACTAACTATCAAGCAAATTCTAAACACCCTCATAAAAGGTGTCATTTTTGTAAGACACTGTGGTTTCAGTCTTGGAAACAATGATTGGTTCCTCAGGAAAACCCATTCAAGACTTCTGCATATTACACTATTATTTCCTGGTGATCTTTTCAGTTCCAGGTGGTTCTTACGCTACCAAGTCTGTCAGTTATGTGAAGTGTAATCTATGAGGGAGTAACTGGTGAAGAATTTGTCACATTGTTGGGTGAAGCTCATCTCTTGAGTGTTCTATTCACTAGAGGCCAGCTCCATAACAAATTTCATGATGCAAACATTTCTATCTTATGGTCTATGAGGCATCACGAGTTTGCAATGATGAATTTAGAGAGAGAATATGTACAAAGAAGAGAGAGAAAGTATCTTTCATTAATATTCAGAATGTGAAGTAAACATCTGCTTATATAGCTCTACACACTACACTAACAAAGAGGATTTACCAAATTTATAAACTCAAAAGAACTTTTAACACTTCTACTCTGACGTGGTAGCTTTTATCCTCTTGCACTTCAAACTCTTGCTCTATTTTTTACAGTCTATCCCTTGGCTTTCTTTATGCTCCTGCAAGTTTAGAGTGGGAAGGCACTAAACTTGCAACTTGGTCATAATCTTTAATGTTGATCCATAGTGACTATTGTGGTAAACACATCAGAATGACAATTATTTTGGATAACCGTATAAGTATATTATATCACCTAACTATGATGCTTTTAATGTTATCAGGATTGAACATATTTAATCGTATCTAAATATGTGACCGGTGAAAGTTCACTATTTGTGTATGACACTATAGGCATATGTTATTGATCATGTGTTATTAGGCAGGTTGTTATATGTTGTGTCATAGGCACCTAGAAACAACATATTATGCTGAATAATTTTACATATATTGGATAAGATTTTAGTGGATGCACTTCAGAGTTTAAATCAAATTTTAGGAGTAATGCATAATGTAACAGAAAAGTTCATAGTATGACTACCTACCCTTTCAAGCCGTTTTATCATCAGATTCATCACAAGATATTATATGGGTATTGAAGCAAATTATTTCAACTTACATCAGACAATGATCTTTTTTGGGTTAATAACCATATATATGCACATGTGCCCGTGACTACTTCTTTAAATTGACAGACTGTGGCGTACTGGTTATGTGATGTATGAGTGATCTGTTTCTCTGGAAACACAGTATTTTTATGAGTCTGCAGTGTGTGTAGTATTTTGTGCATGGTGAGATGTGTGGTTACATGTGCATTGAACATAAAAAAACAAGGATCGGATCTACTCTGAAACATAGTCAGCAGGCAGTAGCTTATGTTGCAGCCTTTGTCTAGTTTGAAACTTGTCTCAGGCTAGATTTATTTTCCTAGGTTGATTTTGTTCAGGTAGATTGCAAGGAAGGTAGTCAAGAAAGAAAGGGAGTTATTACATTCTTTTGTTCTAGGAGTCATGTTAGATATATAGTTGAAAGTCGAATGCAGAACCTTTAATGAGATAAAGTTTAAAAAACATATCTCGTTAGATCACGGCCCCATGGTATTCCAACATTTTTATTTTTCTTTACACGAAGATGTAATCATGGGTGGTTGTTATTCCTTTATGTAACATGGGCTCACAAATTGGGAAAGGAGACTGGAGGTAAGTGGTGTAGATGAATAGGAAAAGGTTAACATCAGCGCTGTAAATTAGAGGTGGTATTTGAACCCATATACATATAAATGGGTCGACTTTGATTATGCTGAATCGCAAACTGGTCAAATAAAACGGGAATGGATCAAACAGTTTGAAAGGCTATGCAAGTGTACTTTTTTAATGCATAAAACGTCCTAAATCATCTTGTTTAAATCTGGATTGTCATTCTAGTATTATTGTTTCTGCAGTCTTATTTAACGCATTACCTGTACCAAAATTTCTGGTAGTGAACCCACCCATCTTGCCATCTCTGTTTGAAGTCGTACTTTTATTGAACTAGAGATGACAAAAAATTTTGTGATACCACATTACATTGTCTTTATTCGACTCTTGCTTAATGGGTTTTCCTTTTACACGTCATTTGTATCAGGATCAAGCCAAAAAAGCCCTAGAAAGTGCACTTGGTGGCAAAAAAACAGAGTTTGAGAAGTGGGACAAGGAAATAAAGAAGAGAGAGGAAGCAGGTGGTGGCGGTGACGGTGGTGGAGGGTGGTGGCGCAGATGGTTTGGTGGATCAGATGGTGAGCATTTCTGGCATGAAGCACAACAAGTCGGTCTTACCCTCTTAGTACTTGCAGTTGCGGTAAATACCTTAATTTTCACTTCTTTAATGTTTAAAGGCCATATCTGACACTTATCATTCTTTTAGTTGTTTTTGTCTCTATGATTCCCAGCCAGGCTTTTTGTTTCTTGACATCCAAACTCCACAAAACCTAACCTATAAGTAAGGGGGTGTTTGGATGCGTTTTGAAAGTATATATATGATTAAAAAATCAGAATAAGATGCTCTACGGTACTAAAAAGGAATATATGATAAAATGAACAAGTAATATATTCTTGTGAATTGCCGTTAAAAAAAATACATTCTTGTGAATATAGGAGAGATAGGAGTAAAAGTCTACTAATCCTTTTATAAGCAGTTTTTTGTCAGCCTTTATAAAACTGATTATTATAAATAGAGAATCAGAAACACAAACTAATCTTTCAAAACAAATAAAGATTAATCACTGTGGGGGTCAAATGTGTTGGGTTGGTGGGTTGAATTTGTGAACCTGACACAACCCTTTTTTTTATTCGTGTTAAAGATATCAAGCCTAACCCATATGAACTTAAAATCATGTAACCTAAACACTACCCGTGTAACCTGTTTATCAAGTAAATCAACAGGTTGTGAGCAAATTTGCAGGTTGTAATCAAATATTAAATGGGTTTACCTTATAATATATATTTTTTATATCTTTAATTTTAATTTTAAACAGATTGATGGGTCGACTTGTTTAATTAAACAGTTTAAAAGATCAACCTAAACATAACCCATTTAATAATATGGATCAACCTAAACACGACCTTTGTATTAAACAGGTTGGACATGACAATCCAAAACCTGATTATTTTTATGTCGTATCAGGAAATGCCACCCCTATAATAACTAGTCTCAAAATGCACATGCAAAGACCCCTAATTATATGTATTTGTTTGCATTGGTAGTTTCTGATACTTGCAAAAGGTGATGTCCTGTTCGCGGTTCTGCTCAATCCATTGCTCTTCGCTTTACGAACTCCAAGAAATGGATTTAGGTACATATCATCAAAAATCCGTAGACTGGTATCTCCATCCGCTTCTGAACCTGACAACGTTCCTAAACAAGAATCATATGCTCGCAGTTCTGCCAAAGAATCCGTTGCTAGCAAATGGGCATAGTGACTCTTGGCTTTCAGTTTACTATTGAAATTTTGTATTATTTATAAGAGCTAGTTTTGCTTCTGACAAAAGAAATTTGCAGTCATGAATTTGTTTTATAGAACACATTCAAGTCCTGTTTAATGTATGCTATTTACAGTCATCAATTTCTTTACATGTGAGCATCAGAGCATGTCTTTTACTACGAGTTAAAGTAACTTGTACACCATGCATAGATACTTGAACATTGAGTCAATTGTAGGGGCGTTCATTGGGACAAAACTGGTATGATTTATAAAACAGATCGATCATCCCAAACTAAACTGTAAATCGATAAGTAGGAGTGGCAAAACCAGCAGAGTTGGGTCAGCTCATGTTGGGTTCGGGTCAAAACAAATAGCTTTAAATGAGGCCAAGTGTGTGCAGGCAAATAGTTTGGGTAATATCAGGTCGCCTTGCCATATTTGTTTTTATGTCAGTTGGTGACGGTTGTGGTGGTTACTGTGGCGTACGAGGCGTTAGTGGCAATTGGTATGTGGTGGTAGTGGGTGACGATCGTGGTGGTGTAACTGCGTAAGAGACGTTAATGGCAACTGGTATATGGTGGTAAAGTAAGTATAAGCTTTCGCTCGTTCTAGTTCATTTTCTGATAAAGACTCAAAATTCAGCTTGAAATGTTTCGTTTCATAGTGCGCAAACGGTTAAATCTTATACTTTTGGAAGTGTTAACATGAAGTAACTTTGCCCTAAATATAAAAAAAATACATTCTAGAGAGAAACCCTTGATTTCAATAGAAGCCTTATGATATATAAAAAACTTGTGAATCATATCAAATAATATTATCCCTGAGTTTCTTTCAATGATTTGTTTTAACATATTCATAAGCCAAGTATCTTAAAATCACTAAAGACCCTTGCTTTGTTTATTGTCTTTACGACATAAAACTACACTTATCGTCTTTTAGGCGTATAGAAAATTATACACTTCATCCTTAATCTTCATTAATTACGAGAATCATCGTTTATACATGGTGCTTGTCACTAATTTCGTCCTTTAGTCGAATGGACATTAGATTTGCCCAAAAAACTAAATATATTGTGAAGTATAAACCTTGAACTGTAGTGCTAGCAAAAACACCTTCCAAATATAAGACAAGAACAACACTTCAACTGTTCCACACAGTTCTAAACAAAACCATACTAGGATATTTTACACCAAACTACAAGTTGAAACAAAAAACCTAATCATTGTCAAATTACAATTCAAAAACCACATGAAAGAAAACAAAATCGGTAAAATAAGATGTTACCTGCACTTTTCGTGGGTCCCGAGAGCCTCGATCTATCTCGACTCGCGAGTCACATCTTACTGTGTCTTTGGTTTCTCAATCCTCACATAGGGAAGAATCCCCATAAAATAAACGACTTTCGGGCTCCATTCTCGTTGTTGAGCACGACAGAACATCAAGAAGGTGTTTGCAAAGTAAGCGTTGAAGCCCATGAACACATGCCACAAGGCGTGACCTTGGGGATTGATGGGCCAGTTGGAAATCTGGTTGCAGCCGAAGCGGTCAACTAGCCAACACAAGCTAGCGAGTAAAAGGGTGGCCACATAGAACTTTGCGAGCCTTTTGGCGTGTGTATCTTGTGTGTATATGTAATACTTGTAAACCCGAGGAATGCACAGTAGGCATAACATCACATAATGAACTTTGAACCCGATATCAAAACGGATCACAGAATGAAGGACAGCGAAAGAGACGGCGTACAGGAAGAGGAATGTGGGCATGGTGCTACGGTAGTGCCAGTCGGGTGAGTAGAGGATGTAAATGTAGAGGAGCATTTCCCATACCATTGGAGTTTCATCACTTTGCTGTTGCCTGCAGCACAGTATTCCCATGGTCAACTTTTAACAGTAGAGAATAACTGACAAACCCAACCAGCCGGGTTGGGTTGGTCGGTCAAACCAGCCAGATTTAGCAGTTTGACGGTTTGATGGGTTAAACCATTTTTTTTATTTGTCAAAATTGATAGTTTGTGTTAAGATTTTGAAATGATAAAGATGGTGCATTAATGCATATACATAACTGCATATTCCCAAAATAAAATTAAATAATATAAAAAGGTTAAACGATTGGTTCCAGATTTCCAAACGCTTGACCGGACCATTAAGCCAGCAAACTGCCAAAATTAAAACATGTAATCTCAAACCGGCTGACTTGCTTGAGTTTGGCCATTTTAGTCGGTTTTTAACAGTTTATGAGCACCCCTACGACAAAAACACATAACAAGCATAAGGACATTCACATGCATGATATTCAAATAGCATACTGTATATAGGTCTTGGTGTGTGTTAAACCTCATATTATTATGAACCATGTTATCACCTTCGTATCTAAGATAAATCTTAAATTAGGGACACAAATCTTGTTACCAATTGGCTAAATATGAATATAAATCCGCCAAGCCAAAAGATATGCCAAAATATCAGACCATAACAATCCTATAGATAATCCTCCGTGTCCCACTACATCATTCACTAGATTGTTTATCATGTTCTTACACAAACAAGATGGACAGAGGAGCATATATCACATTCAAAATTATATGAATTATGAGGGATCAAGCTTATGCGTCAATCGTCATATAACAAAGCTAGAGTGGGTCACAGTTACCTCAATATAAAATTGTTTGATGTGTAAAAAACTCTCGTGTTACAATTTACAAAAGTTCAATTATCCTATCCCTTCTATGCTAATTTAGCACTGAGGGCATAGGAAGAGTAAGACGAGCAAACAATGCATGTTGAAAATTGTCACTTACACATGTTGTAGTGTGGCATGATACATCATGCTTCCAATAGCAAGTGCCATATTTGACAAGTGTAGGACACTAAATCTCTTCTCAAAACGTTGTATCAACGAGCTAATAAGGCCGATGAGAGCCAAAAGAATGCACGGGATATTTGAAATGGTATTATAAAACTCAGCAACATATGAAGAAAACACATAATTCTGCTCACACCATTCATGGGATGATGTGACCGGACCCCAAAAGCTTGTACCTTCTGCCATATAAATGTATATGTTCTCACCAAGCAATATATTGCTGCTAATCTGCTATATCATCACTTTTAAAACTTTGCTTTAACAGTCAGAAGCATCAACTGCTATACCTGCAGATAAGGAAAAGTTCTAATATTTCAGCAGTCAAACCACGGAAACCATCATACAATAAAAATAAGTTTCATTATGAAGAAATAAGTACCACGAATCTGAATTACATGAAATCAATCAACTTTAAAGATCCAAAACAATCTGTGCTCTTAATGTCTTATGTGACTACAAAATCGCACCAAAGTTGAATGGTAATTCTTATGGAACTATAAGTCCTGCTATGATTTATGGGACGGAACAACTGAAAATAGCAACATAAAAGACAGCGTAACTGTAACTGTTTAAGGTTGTCATGTGCTTGGTTTTAAAAAGCGCGTCTGGGGCGCGAGGTGATCAGAAAAACACTTCAGCAGCACTTCTTACACATGTGGGTCAAAACTAGGGTCTGGAGGCTGATATGTAAAAACGACCATAAGGTGTTTAAGGCGAAACCTAAGAAACACAACTTCAGACAATTTGTTCTTCTCCAAAAAAGGTGTTTAAATTTATGAGCGAAAACGGGGAACTCATATTGATACGAGGGCACCAAGAGAACATAGTAGAATGCATTATCAACATTCAATATGGGAGAAAGCAGCAACCAGCATACATCAATGTAAAACAGTTTCATTCTTAATCATGTTCCACACTTTTCATTGTTAATCTAATTCTTTATACAATATCATGTGTTTAATATCCAGTAACCCTAATTTACAAACTACCCCATCACCTAAATCAGTAAAACACCATCCAAATTGGGTAAACAACATTTACTACAACAGTGTTTAAGAGCAAGCAATTTCATTCATTGATGCTGAAAATCAAAAAATAAAACAGACCCAATTCAAATTCCCCAATTTTTAGCAAGATTCAACCAAAAAAACTCAGATACAACGATGAACACAAGAACAATCGTAAACACAATACAATTCCAACAAAATCATCAAACCATGTAATAATTTCAAGATTCACTCAGATCCAATCATACAAGATTAATCAATCAATTCTATCAATGAAAGCTGATATAATAATTGATGGAGCCAGGATAAAACAAAAAATCGTAAATTTAACAGTATTTCGAAAACAAGATCCCCAAATCATTGGGTTGAAAATAAGAACCCTAGATTCGAAAACCCACATTGATTAGCATCAGATCGCTGGTTCTTGGGTATCTGAGTGAGGAGAAATTCGATCGGAATTTGGGGATGATAACGGTGACAACTCGTTTTTGGGGAATTCCAGATATTTTTTTAATGGAATTAATTACACGATTGGTCCATGTGGTTTGTTCATGTTGCAATATTAGTTTAAACTTTTGAAAAATTACAGGTTTAGTCACAACTGTTTGTCGGCTCTTGTGATTTGTTCATGTTGCAATATTGGTTTCAACTTTTGAGAAATTACAGGTTTGGTGTTAACTGTTTGTCAACTCGTAACACGATTGGTCCTTGTCACTAACTTCTGTTAAGTTTTTCAATTAAATGGTTGTGAAAAGACTTTTTTACCCGTAACCACAAGACAAAATATATAAAATATATATTAATTTATATTGGAACCACTTATATATATAATATACACATACACAAACATCATCCATGTCTTCATTGTGTTCTTACCTTCGAACAACCGCCGCCGCCACCATCACCACAATTATCCACCGGCGCTACCACCGGCACCATAGTTCTCTATCACCACCACCACCGCAATTCTCCACCGCCATCATCAAACATCACCATCATCCGACATTCCGACGACAGCTGCAACCATCTCCTCCATTGCCCCCGTCGCACCTCTTCCACCAGATCGAACTGAGTTTGGGTGGCGGGGGGATGGTGCTTCGGGTATGGCGAAGGTGGTCGGCGGTCGACGATGGCGAAATTGATGGTGGATGTGGGGATTCGATGATAGTGATGATGGCGATGGTGAGCTGATAACGATTGTGACGATGGCGGACGTGGTGGTGGTGTCGTCGGATTTGTGGCGGTAATTGCGTCAAGTGGTGTGCCGTTGGAGGTTCTGGTGGTGGTCCGACGGTGATACGAAGAGGGAGGGGGTGGAGTGGGACCCACCAATTACATATATATTAAAAGTTATTATTTTTAAAATATAAAGGGTATTTTGGTAATTTCACACTGACTTAAGTGAAAAAACTAACGACCATCCACTCCAAGTACCAATGATGTTACGGTTGTGAAACAGTTGGGACCAAACCTATAATTTCTTAAAAGTTAGGACCAATATTGTAATATAAGCAAAACATAAGGACCGATCGTGTAATTAACTCTTTTTAATGTGTTGTTTAAAGTTTATTCTCAAAAGTATATTACATAAACAAAAGCATAAATGTTAAATATATCACTCCTACTTTAAACATGTCTTGTTGGTATATGGTTTTCAATTATTTAGTTATTTAGCATTTGTAGGGTCACATGTGAATAGTATGTGAATATAATTAGTTTAAGTAGAAGATTATATATTGAATAACGGATTTAGCGAGAAGATTTAACATTGACTTTGTTGGATGCATACGTTTAAGTCACAACTTATAATAATGCAGTTGGTGACATATGAAGTTATAAAGTCTGAGAAAATTCTCAAGAATTTTTTTGAATATGATTTATTCGTAAACAACTCAGTCGACAGTGTACGTGTCTTTATTTGGATGAAATAATATATACGATGTTGTGTTGAGATAACATGATTCTAAGAATTGGTGTTACGAAACTTAATATGTTACTGTATTTGACAGTCTCTACCGATGTTGCAGTTGGTATCGTAGCACGTTCTGGTTGATGGATAAGTGTGTTGTTGAAGTATATTCCGCTATAGTTAAAAACAAACAACTTGCCACTTTGATGGTAAGTTAATAATATAATGTTTGGGTTAGATTATTAGTAATGAAGATTAACTAATGATAAACAACTTCAAGTTATTGTTGTTGATGAACATGCAAATTGACGAATATTAGATTAAGATTCGAAGAAAATACGATCATTACTTGAAGATTATCTCCTTGTAACCTTGTTTAATGTTGTAAATATAATTTCCTATAGATTAGTTAGCTGAATCATATACAATTCTAAGTAACATAAACCCAGATACGACATTAAGAGTCATCAATTGAATTAACTTGTGATTTTGTGTTCTTAAGTTCTGGTGATCAAACAATTATCTTTGATTAATCAAACAATTACATATTCATTGCTATAACAATCAACTAATCAGTTAAAAGAAGAAGGTATTATAATCTCATTGATCCAACACATTGATAATATAAATCCTACATGATGATTATTACTACTTAGAGAAATAATAACAATATTCATAATCATGTATAAAGTTGTATAAGATTATATTTTAATAATAACATTTATAAGATGATCATCTACAATATTTCATTGGCCCAAGTGTTCAATTTTCGTGGTATCTAATATCAATTTTGTCTTTTTTTTTTGTTTTTTTATACAAATTTGTTATTTACTTATATATATTTTAATACGAAAACAAATATCATGGTGTGACATTGATAGGAAGATGCTTTTTTAAATTTTCAATTCTATGGTTTGTTTTCTTTCTGTGGCAGCTTATTTTTATTTTTTTTTAATTTTGGATTTTAATAATGTAAATGAAAATTATATACTTTGTTTTTTGATGTCTTTAATATCTAACTAAAAGTTTTTCAACCAATAAAACAACTTATTTTTTTTACCCAAAACATTAACGTCGTATTTTTAAGATTTTTAATATACTTGTGGTATCCTTGATAACTATGTAACAATTAAATGTCACGTATCTACATTTCAAACTCGTCTGAGAAGCACAGACATAGGCGTATAACGACCCACCCGTAGCCATACCCACAACAAAGCAAGGATAGCCTCCTAGCTTTACTACAATTGTCTTTTTTATGTCAGCATGTATACCGTTTAGATTTTTGTGAAGAATCAATACCTAAGTATTACGTGTGTCATGTAGAGATATAAAGTGTGTATACATATACATATATAAGATGTTATATGACTATCGAATGAATTGGTCCACTTTGAGATTGTGAAAGTGGGATGAAGCTTCTGATCCCACTAGAACGAGTCCACCATGATCATTATCAAGGATAACTGCACTTTGCCATTTTGTAATCGTTTCTTTCTTTCGACTCTAACATATGGGTTGTTTGATAATTTCTGAATGATTAAATGCTGAACCAATAAGATGTCTGAACCATTAAATGCTGAACCATTAAAAGGTCTGACTCATTAAGAGCTAGTATATCATTTAACTATTCAAAGGCAAATGTCTGACCAATTCAGATAAAAGATGTTAACCATTAAACATTAGACCTCTTAACCATTCAGCATTAGTATAATGCTTAACCATTCAGAGGCAAATGCCTGAACCATTCAGACATTTGCTCGCGAAACAAACAGTCTGAACCATTAAATGCTGAATCATTCAGACATTTGAATTATTAAAAGGCTGATTCAAATGCTGCCAAACAGCCTCATAGTCATTCAACATCTTTCTTAGTTGTAGAAAGTTTCACCGAACAATCAATGATGGTAGGCATGTTGTATATAAAGCTTTTAGCCTTAATGTGGTTATGGTTAATCGGTTATCCCACACACCAAAACCCTACAAAATAGCTTAACTGAACCAAAGTTATTTGTTTAGTTCAGTTAATTCCATTACAGTTTGATTAATACAGTTATTTTCCGACCCTAATGATAGACCTCCATGCCTCCATACATGATATTAACATGTTCTTTTTATATTTTGAGAAGTAACATATAAGAAATTTAAATTTTCTTTGTTTCATCACCATGAGATGATAAATTTGAATGCAAAGAAAGATACAAATAGACGTTGTTTCAGATACTTGCCCTAGAACAAACTTAAAACAATGACATAAAATGCAAATGATTTATAATGGAAACTTAGTTTAACTGCATAACCTTTTTCGTCATCATTCTTTTATCGCAGCATTCTTCTCTTCGTTAAAATAGTCATGCCTGGCAATACAGTACAATACAAACACAACGATCAGCCATCATATCATATATTTGGCCCGCACGCAATATCACCATGCATTTGACTTTCAACATTCATATGTTCAATAATCCAGACATTTGGCATAATTCGACTATGAATCATTAATCAATTTCCTCATTGCTTTTTTACTTGTTACTCCCTAAATATCTGTACTAAGCATCTAGAAACTGAAAGATAACTACTGATATGCATTGATGGAAAATAAAAAGTCCAAAGAGTAACCACATAATTTGACTTACCTAATTTTCCGGGAGAGTTGATACAATCCTGTTCCAGCCATGGCAACATTTACACTAAAAAGGTTCCAGTTTTTCTGTAATCAAGCATCAAAGAAGATAAAAGTGAGTCGAAACCAAGAAAAACGTAAGTTTTGCAAGAAGCATATGATTTTGCCATTTGGCGTTTTTATTTTGTGGGACCCACAAAATGAAGAACGACAAATGGTATAAAGGAAATAAAATAACACAAGATAGAATCAAAAAGTTGTTGCAGCGTCTTTTTTAGTTAAGTCTTCCAAAGTTCCAAGCATAGCTTACATGTAATAAGTTCCAAACCCTTGTTTTCTTAAGCAGGCAATAGAAACATCTAAATATTTCATACATGAAGGTTTGGTGCAACTTAAGTTTAGACTTTAGAGAAAACTACTTTGCACGTGAACAAACAAACATACCAAGTATGTCCCACCATAGTAAACTACTTTGCACGTGAACCTTAAGCAAAATAAAGACACTTGCATTTTATTCTATGTTAAAAGAATACAAATATGCGATAGGTGGATAACTGGATATTCTGACTCTAAAAGATTGAGAAAGGGGTGTGTTTATATGCTAGTTTGTAACTATACACACCTTTCATAATTCAGACATCAAATATACAAAATTACACATATTTGCACATTCTTATTTTAATTTTACTTGCTGAGTCATTATTATATCAGGCTACTGATTTTAAAAAGTGCGAGGTGCTCCGAGGCATTTAGGTCCCAAAAATTGAGATGCAAGGCGTGAGGGGAGATTCATGTATGCAAGGGCGCAAGGCCTTGCTCTATGTACAACCAAATGTTCATAATATTTTCATCTTTTTGGTGCTTTTATACATATCAGCCTCCTACAAGTCCTAATTTTGACTCATTTTAGCACGAAGCTTCGCCTCAATCATGCTTTTTAGACCAATATTAGGATAACCTACTGTCGTCTGGTTTCTCTCATGTGACATTCATGTAAACGTTCCTTTTGATTGTCAACCATAAATTTTAATTTTCAAGATTACATCTCTAGTCATAAAAGAATGAAGATCAAATTTGTCCCTCCCCTCGATACTCAATACCCTGAAGTACCTGAACAGGCGTGGATGTGCTGGAGAGAGATTCTGTTGTGGTGTTGAAGATGTAATTATGTCGTGAGCGTTCTTAAAAAAGTAGAACGTTGCTATTTTATGACATTGCCACGTGGATGCATGTTAGCATTTACCAGTTGAACAAGTCATCAGGTGATTAAATTGACGCAATTTGTACAATCACTAAAATGGTATGGATCATTTGTAAAAAAGGTACATTGCTAACCCCTTATAATTACCTAATTGTTCATTGTTATCATACAACTTGTGGTATTAATCAGGGTCTAGAAGTTCATTTATTTGTCTTTGTTGATGGGTATGTTCTACATAAGATAAATGTCAAATATTTTACTTAAACTGTGTTGCGGTGTGCGACGTGTGCCAAATCAGACATGGTACTAATACACTATCTCTAATAGACAAAAAGTATAACAATTTTGACTTACCGGGGTGATTACCATACTGTAGCGAGACCAGATAATTCCAGTGGCTGTGACAGCTGCAAAACAAATGATAACAGGTAAATATCGCACCAAATGTGTGATCAATGCTCCCTCCTTTCCCAAAGAAACAATCTATTTCTTATTTTCTAAAATTTAATCTTACTTCTTTCCAAATGCAAAACTTGACATAGTTTGTCAATTTCTTTTTCTTATATCCAATATGTTACAAATGCTTTATATAAAGTTTAATGCAACAACCCAAACCAACAAGACTCTAGTCATTTCCAAGGTTAACAAGTAATCAGCTTCCCACTAAAAACCCAAATATGTAATACTTCTTCTGGGGAAGCAAGGCTAATGAGATACGAACTACGAAGCGAAACAAATGCAAGAAAAACAAGATTTGCAGCAAAAAGATACCAAATTGTTGCGGATACGAAAGTTTCTCAGGTGGCTTGGCAAAATCTGCAATATTGGCTATGCTGATACCCCACTTGAAAGTTGGAGCCCAGAAATGAACTACAACAACACATTAATCACTAATATTATAAACAGATACAAATAATAATCGAAACAACTTTCATTAACAACAAATACTTTCAAACATTAAGGCAAACAGACAGTTCAGAAAAAAATTTCAACTTAATGATGTGTTGTATGGTTTACTTCTTTAAAAGGTACCATCTTTCTTCAAACAACCTATACCCCAACATAATTCCTACATCATAATAGAATCTTACTCTTCTTTATCAAGTTATCAAGACTTCCCACAAATTAACTGACTTTGTTAGTGCAATCGAACAACAACATATGAATCAGATCATCAGTAAAGGTAAAACGCCCAAATTTCTTTAACCTAAGTTGATGAAGGAAGTTATGATGATTGAAATCGAAAGTAAGAAAAGATTTAGATGAAAAAACTCACTGGTTTTGGGGCCAGCAGGGTGATTCCATAAAGCTTGTAGCTTCGAAGTCGCCATTGAAATATCTAAAATTGTTGGAGGATGAATGTTGTTGGTAGGTGAATGAGTTGTGTTATTATTATACACGCGTGACAACCTCAACTCATGCTCTCATCTCTCAATTTGATTTCAATCACAAAATCTCACAAGATAATAAGCAGTTTGTTTTTTTAAAGGTTAATATAACTCTACGTAGAAGAAGAGGTGAACCAAACTGTTTAGTTTTTAATTTTTGTAAACTGTTAAAATAAACTGAAAATTAAATAAAACTATTTTTATTGGTTCGTCATATTCAATAGCTCATTACTGCAATCCATTTGAGTAATTGCAACCTATACATTTACAAAACTTTATCTAAGCACAAAGTCACAAACTGGTTACCTGCCTGAAATAAATCGTTGCGGCGGTGGCAGTGCAACGGCGGCAGAGGCGATGGGGGCGACGGGTCTGCGGGAGGTGATGGTGTATTGCAGAGGTGATGGGGCGACGGGTCTGCTGGAGGAGAGGGCTAGCGGATCTGCTGGAGGTAAGGGCAAGAGGTGGTAGCAGACGGTGGGAGGCGGGTGGCAGGCAATGGGAGGTGTGTGGAGGCGGAGTTGTGTTGATGGAGGAAGGGAGGTGAAGGAGTGTTTAGGTTTTGAGGGGTGAAGAAGATGTATGAAGATTTGAGAAGTAAGAAGATAATGTTTGCATCAAGAAGAGTTTTGAAAGATATTTTTTAATGAAAGGTCTTCGGAAAAACAAACACCTTGCAGACCTAAACGTCCGCGTGTGGTTTGCGCGACACATACAAAATAGGTTAGGTAGACCTTTTCTGAAAAAATTAATACATCACCTAAGTAAATAACTAAGGGTTTAGTAGCCATTGATACTCAGCCTTAGTGGTTGAGATAAGATTAGGGCAAAAATACTCTTGGTTGAGCAAGAGTTTTTTTTAATTGTGGTTTTCTTTTGAGTGGGTTGGGACTGTAGTACCTGCTGAGTAACAAATATGTGAGACCGATTAAAATAAAACTAATCATATGAATCAATGTCGTACATGTGTCTTCAAAAATGCCCTCTGAATTTTAGTAGCAAATGATCAAAGTCAAAAATTTTGTAAATAGGATAAGTCTGCAAAATTTGACATTGATTGATTTGAAGTTGATGTGGTTTTACAGTAACAGTAGATGAGTGTGTAATTTATCATTTGCAAAAGATAAATAATCATTTTAAATTTAATCAACCGTATCTATTATTTTCATTATATTTTTAACAACGAATATTACTTACTTCTACTCCAAAACTACATCAATTCTTAATATACATCATGTTAGAAATCAAACCTTAGTTTTTTTTTCCAATAATCAATGACCTCTACCATGGATAACTACAATGATATTCTCATTACTTATCTTAATTTTAACAAAATAACCATTTATAACTTTGTCAGGATTATAGTTTATTTTGTATAATTATCACTTATAAGTTTAAAAGATGAAATTACCTTTTGTTTTTAGATATTGAAAAAAGTTGTTGAGATCTTAAAATAGATGATGTAATCTTCAAATACGAGGATCTCGACGCTAGAGTTAAGATTTCACATTGCATTTTTAACGAAACAATGACAATCGTGACTATGTAAATGTTTGTTGAAAATTAGCTCATTATACATTCTTTTAAAATGACATTAAAATAATAAATGACAAACCATTACATAAGACATCTTGAAAAAAGTTGTTGAGATCTTACAAAAAGATTTTTTTCAATGATTATCCTCATGGAACCCTAAACGACAACCCTTAACTTTACATAATAACATTTCGGTTATGTAAACGTTGCAAACCTCACTCCCTCTCACTGCTACACCATCTTCCTATGCCGAGCTGCATTCGTACCCACCATCCTTGTACGTATAATGTTGTTCTTCCTTAAACACACTATGTTTGTTTTTCGGTTCTTAAAATTCATGCATTTAAATATTGGTGGGAAATCCTAAAGTGTTTAGAACTGTTGTTACATGTGCTTTCATGGCACATATAACTTTCAAATCGTTGCATACGCCCCACAACATTTTTCGCCATTTTCCTTAACCTTAAAGACATCTTCAACCTCTAGCAGACACATTACATAAGACATCTTGAACTGATAGCAAACACATTACAACAGTGAAAAAAATGTCTTGCAATATTATTAAACAAAAAAAAACTATGCTTCTCGTGGTGTAATTCACGGTTTTGAACAGGAATGGTTTTTACCTTGAACATGAATGATTTTAGTAAGATGAAGTAACCCAAATTTCGATACATTATAACAAGATTATTATATTTCTAATAATAAATGATAAATTCTCGCTCAAATCGTGTTGGTGTGATAGGGGTGTGCACGGTGCGATTCGGTGCGGTTAATACAATTTTCGAAACGAAACCGCAAGTTCGGTTAATACCAATTTTTAACCGTAACCGCAACCGAAACTTCGGTTAACCACCGGTTATGGTTAATTTCGGTTAATTGACCAATATATTTAACATATGCTTTTAAACCAAATTATTAACTAATAAATTATTATTAGGCTAAGTTTGGACCAATTTATATAGGTGTGCACGATATGGTTCGTTTTTAAGGTCTTGCCAAAACCGAAACCAAAGTTGGGGTGTGCATACAACAATGTGTGCGCGCATTTTGCATTGCTTCTGTTTGTTTATAATGTTTTTCAATACATAACGGAATCTACTATGTAAATATATTTTTATAAATGAGAATTAAAAGGATGAATATATGAAATTCTAGTAAAATCATGAGTATCGTAAATTATACATTAATGATATTCGGTTCGGTTAATACAGTTAATTTGCTCATCAAAACCAAAATCGAACCGCAATGTGCGGTTAATCGGTTATGTCTTAACCGAACCATCGGTTAATTGTTAGGTTCAGTTATGGTTTGGTTAAATCGGTTATGGTTCGGTTAAATCGGTTATCTGGTCAGACAAAGTTTAAATGTTAAATGTTAAACTTAAGATCCAAAGCGAAATTTTCAGACAAAGTTTGGAAAATGACAATGAAGATATAGACGGACACTTGAATATATGCGGTCTTAACAACAAAAAACGAGAATAAATGATTTTTTTTCCTTTCATATGTAAAAAAAGCCGAAGAACATGCAAAACAACAATGAAAATCAACATCTAATCGATCTGATTGGGTTCTAAATTATATATCTTACCAATACAAAAGAAAGATCAGCCATTGGTGTCTTTAATCTGGTTTCTTCAAGTTGAGACAATTATCTGCTGCTTCATTGAACAATTCCTGCACTTGTTTCAACTCCTTCTCTGATATCAAACAATAACATGTCAACCCCATCAGACCATAATTCAACATCTTTAATTTAATCTACTATTACGCAAGTAAGATACTGTAAGGGAAAGCTACATTTTGGCCTTTTTTTATTTAATTTTTATTTAATATTTATGACAAGGATGTAAGCTTGGTGATTCCTGCTATTAATTTAAAAACAGGCTTCCGTCAGTGTCTCTTAATCTCACACGATGAGAGATGACACACTGACAAATATTTAGTTTCAACATATAAAAGTTGTAGCATTGGAGAAATGCCGAGAGAGAAATGGATATGGTGTTTAAGGGATTGATAAATAAGTGGTTAATCTTAGAGCAAAACAGACAAGTTGGATAACGGGTCAAAATGAGTTGGTGTTAAAACAAAGTATCTTTAATATAGGCGAGGTTGACCCGCCAACATCTTTTGGAACTAGTACAAATGTATTATTGTAAGCATTTAACTACACCCCAAGTGACTTCCTAAACTTTTGACCTGTGCCCTCTTTAGCTTTTTTTCTCTCTCAATTTTACCCATTTGGCCCGTCAAATCGTCAATGGACAAAGACGGAGTGTTTTTTCCTTCTCTCTCATTTACGTTCATCGCCATTGATGAACACATTGGCTTACTTGTAGAAACAACTAGTTGTAACTTAACATGGTGAGTACCAATTAATACCTAATATGAACATTTTCTGAAAGAAAGATAGTTTGGACATGGTTCAATCTGTAAATGGACCAAACGACTCAAATAGTTTATGAACATCTTTGTTGATCTTGTTCATAAACTAGAATTAAGAAAAAAACAAAAAGAATCTTCTTTTTTTCCTTTTGCAAAAGTCACACTCTGTATCTAAAAAAGTAAAGAGATTAAGATAAACGTTACTTGCCCGAACTGACCTGCATCCTATTTTAATGTCCACTCATTTCAAACTGTCCCAATCCAATCCAACCCAACAAAACCATTTTGACACGTATACAGATGAGAAAAAACAAATGTTTGACATGGCAATCAGATGTGCATGGCTTGACAACCAGTGGATGTAGCTGTTGAATGCTACTAAGCAGTAAGCAAAATGATTATATCTCATACCATGAAAAATAAATTTAAGTGCGTGACAGACTTTCGGTTTGCAGTATTCAGGAAAACTATCAGATTATCTTCTAATTGTTTTCGGGCCAAAATAAACATATTTTAAAACAGATGCAAGAATCAATCACTTTGAGAAAAGAAGAAATCTGGCTTTTTTGATTCTTAAGTACTTTGATACCTTAAACTACTCAGTACTCACCTGTCTTCTACCTCTATATTTTCCCTAAATTTTAGTTCACCAAATATCCAAGTATCCAACTACGTGATCACATCATAATTCTCCCAAAAGCAAACTAATCCTAAAAGTTAATCCGGTTGACAAAACTTCCAAATTGACACAGGTTTTAAACTCGAAGATGATCTATTCAATATTTTTAAAATTTAAGTGTATTTTAGCTGAAGGACAACCTTGAAAAATAGCAACATAATCATAAGCAAAAAGCATATAACTAATTTACCTGCAGCCTCAAGTTGCTTCTGAAGTTCTTGACCAACAAGATCATTTTCAGCCTACACATAAAGTTCATCGTCGTTGAGATCACAATCCATACTGATTCTCCTTAAGTCATACTTTGTTATCATTCACTATGGTAACAATTTCTAGGGTTCTTTTTTGTGTGTGGTGTGTGTGTGGTTGGGTGGGGGTGGGGTGGGGGGGGGGGGGTACTCCCCGATGATTATACCTGAAGTTCTGCAATTCTTTTCAGCTGAGCTTCCTCGCCCCCTTCTGAAAAGGGAAGGGCAGCTACCAATGCATCAAACTACACAGGTTACAACATGACGACATGTGAATGTTAATCACAAGATCATATATACTTTTAAACAAAATTATAAGTGAACTATCATCAATATTCACTTTCATAGTCTTGGGACAAGAGTTATGATGCATATGAATTATCTACATTAGGTCCTATGGGATATAAAGACATGAAGATGCAACTACGGGACCCTTTTACTTGAACTAAAGGGGAAATGAAGATAAACTGACAAAGCCCACAAAAAAGGACATAAAATGGTGAAAGCTGTTACAAAGTGAATACAACCTACATTATACACATTTATATATAAACATATGACACTTGTTACTTGCCCGCGTTTGGACAAGACAAAGTATTCACGCATCAGTAAAGAGCCCAAACGAACCTAAGGGCGAATTCGGATGTGCCAGAAACTAATTATTGCAGTTCTAAATGTGCAATTATCCATATTGGGTGTCGAGATAATCACATTTGGATAAACACTAAAGATCTGACCATATATATAAACGTAAAATTACCTAATGATCACTGCGTAAAATTACACATCCAAACAACCCCCCTTAGTATCCTTTAAAGTAGCATAGTTCATGTAACAGAAGCATCAACTGCAGCAAAACAATGTGTCCATCACTACACCTACTTACAGTTACCCAACTTTAGTTTAAAATTCACCAAGAGAAAACTCCAAAAGGCAGTTAATTTCACCCTTCAACAACTTAACCTAATAAACCTAATCCTTCAACATCAAACACAAAGGCTAAATCAATTCAACAATTGCTTCTTAAAACAACACTAGATCTTTAAACAAAGTTCAATTGCACCTGTTTAGCAGCTTTAACGAGTTCAGCGCTGAGGAGCTTAGGCGTTTCAGCGATATTATTACTGGGTGATTCTTCGGTGGTGGGGTTGGCCGCGGCGGCGTTAGCAGCGGCTCCGGCGGCCGGTGCGGCGGCGGGTGGCGGAGGCTCCGGATAATTGGGGGAAAGACGAACTGGAGGTGCGTCTCTTTGCAGTGTTCCGAATGTGTTGAAGGCGATTGCTGCAATGGTGTTCACTTGTTCCTGTAATTGTGAAATGATGTCCATCGGTTTGGGGATCGATTGAGCTAGGGTTTATGTGTAGAATTTGTGTTCGAGAAAACCCTTTTGATTGATGGATTGAATCAGTGAAATCATGAACAACGAGATTAATTTGGGGCAGGGGTTGATTATCTTTGATTGTTCACCTATTTCGCTATTTCTAACTTTTTGTTAGTTGCAATTACATCGAGATCGCTTATTTTTGTTGAAAATAATTTTTTGTTAAAATAATTTATTAACTTATAATTAATTTCTTTTAAAAAAATTGTTTGAAATAGATATTGTGAACTAATTAGGTTATGATCAAAGTTAAAGTTGTTTATGTTTATTATTTTAATGGTATGCTTAATCATTTCTCCAAAAGCATTCATACTAGGTTCTTTATATTTATCTATATATTTTACCTAAAGACCATTAATATTTAAATTTATATCTTGTTTTTTAAAAGACTCCCACATCTCATTTTTTATCTTTAGATTTATATTCTTTTGAGAAAATTGCAAAAATAGTTCCTATGGTTTGATCATATTGTATGTTTGGTTCCCAGATTTTAAAAATTGCAAATATAGTCCAAACATTTAGAAATTTGTTGCAAATTTAGTCCCCATCGTTAGTGTCCGTTAATTTTTAACGATCTAGGGACTAAATCTGCAATATGGTCAAACCATAGGGACCAATTGTGCAATTTTCTCAAAAAAATAAAAAAAAATTAAAAATCAAATATGGTCAAACCTTTTTTTTACTTTTATTTACGCTTTAATTTGATTTGATTTTTTAACATTTATTCTATTTTTAACGATGTTTATATATCTTAATAAATGTTTATTGAAATTTTTTAATTTTAATTTTGATTTTTAAATTTTTTTTTTAAATTTTTTGAGAAAATTACACAATTGGTCCCTATGGTTCGACCATATTGCAGATTTAGTCCCCAAGTCGTTAAAACTAACGGTGAGGACTAAATTTGCAACAAACTTTCAAAATGGTTGGACTAAATTTGCAATTTTTAAAATCTAGGGACCAAACTTGCAATATGGTTAAACCATAGGAACTATTTTTGCAATTTTCTCGATCTATTCTTTTTTTTTAAACTTTGTTTATCTTTCTTCTATTTATAATCTTAACCAACAACTATTTTGTCTTATATATATATTTTAAATATTAATAAAAAACATACATGACAAAATAGACGGGTCGGGTCAAACGAGTTTTGACCAAAATAGATCTGGGTCAGAATAGATTATTTTAGAAAAAAGAATCAAATAATAAACTATCAAATATAATTAGATTTGTTATTAAATATATTCAACTTCCAAAAATTACAACGTACATTACAAAACTATTAAGCTTCAAAAATATAATAAAAAAATTCCTAGAGTTAAGATTGAGAATAAAGTAGCCATTGATGTTCAATAAGATCTTCTTGAAGCTGATGATGTGTTGGGCTATTTCTAATATATTGATGACGTTGAATGAAGTCCATAAACTCAGTTGCATGATTGCGAGACAATTCGGGTAGATCATCATCAACTTGATCATACTCAAAGCTAACATGGTCATTATCATCACGTTCATTTTCAAAAATCATGTTATGCAGAATAACACGTGCTTTCATTATATTTGTTAGTACTTTCACGTTGAACATGTGAGAAGGTCCTTGAATAATTGCAAATTATTGTTGAAGTACACCAAATGCTCGTTCCACGTCTTTTCTTGCAGATTCTTGTGCTTTCGCAAAATTTTGTTCTTATTCTCTTTTGGTGATGAAAGCGTCTTCACAAAAGTTCGCCACTTAGGATAAATACCATTAGCAAGGTAATATCCCATAGTATAGTCATGGCCATTAACACTAAAATTGAATAATGAGATCCTACATTACTAAAACTAACATAAACATATTGCATGAAAATTGCACAAAACAACATAAAAAACTAGCATGAAACTGTAGCAAAACAACATAAGAAACAACAACAAATCAATATGAAAACAGCAGCAAAACTGCATGAAAACAACAGCAAAACAGCATGAACCAGATTAACTATACAGTAACAAAATAGCATTAAAAACTGCATCAAACATCATTAAAACAACAGCAAAACAGTAGCAAAACACAACAGCATAGCATAAAAACTACAGCAACACGGCACGAAAACAGCAGCAAAACAGCATCAAAACAACAACAAAACAGCATGAAACATCAGCAAAACACAACAGCAAAATAACCTAAAAAACTACAACAACATAGCGCGTAAACAATAGCAAAATATCATATAAACATATCCCATTTTAAGCGTTTGGGTTTGAAGGATTCTTTAATTATTATGTCCAACGAAAGCTGAAGGATGGTTAATGGATTTGACAACCAACCAGCAATAGATGTTAGGAGAGTTGCTAGTGCATGTTGAAATAATTTAAAAACAACAGAACCTTTATCAAGTCTTAAGTGAACTAATCAAGTGATCAACTATATCAAGTCTCAAGTGAACTAATAAAGAACCTAATCAACTAATCAAATGAACAAATATATTGTGTTCTTCTGTTTCAGAACTCTTTAATTTTGTATCTAAACCTGCCATCCCTTCTGATAGTATAATTTAGAATCTATCAAGTTAAACCTTGCTTTTTGTTTCTCTCTATATATGATTGTAGATTAACAATTTGTTATGAATCAATGAAAAAATTAGAAATTTGACATACCTTTTGCCCTTGATTATTGAGAGAGGGAAATAGAGAGATATGATGCCCTGATGAGGCCACTATGCAAGTGCGATGATGAAGACTCTATGTTAACCTTGCTCGATTGCAACCTACGATTGTAGGTATGATATGCAGGTGAAGCTCTATGCAAGATTATCAATGATGGGGAAGAAGATGGAGAGAAAAAGCAAAGAGCGAGGAAGATAGTTGTGGAAAATAAGGATACGGGATGAAAAAAATCTTTATATTTAGGTTTTTACAGTAGCAAACCATATAATATATGGATGAGAACATTCATAGCGCGTTCTCTAAATTTATGTGAGTGTATTCATTATATTATATGGTATGATTATAAGTGGTTGTGAGTGAAGGATATGATAAATTTACTGTTTAATCTGTATTTTTGGGAAACATTGTTTAAAACCCTATAATGTTTTTAATATATTGTTAGTGGTTGTGAGTGGAGGAGAGAAAAAAAGTAATGATAAAATTGAAAATGAGAGAGAAAAAGTAGTGATTTTTAGTGTAATTATATGAATAAAGATGTGGAATGAGTTGTGAATGCTCTATGGAATAAGGAAAAAGATTCTGATACAGGAGTTGAAAAGAAACATTTTGAACTTTTTCCTGGATCAAAATAAAGATCCTGATGTGAATGCTTTAATATAGTTTTATGTTTACCATATATAGTTCATAACACTTTAAACACTAAAAAGCATACATGCCATACTAGATATCAAACAAAACGGTTTCATTTCCATTAAATCTTAGTACATAGATGTAAAAATCAAACTTTACAAAGCAAGACTAACTATAGAAAATAACAAATTTCAGCTTCTGAATTTCCACCTTGAATCCTATTATCGAATTCCCACATCTTGATCAAATTCTCACATATTCAACTCTATAATCAAATTCTTAAGAATTAGGTAAAAAACACCAAGAAATGGAGAAGATGAACCAACACACCCCAAACAAAACCTAACTTCTCTTGAATAATACTAAAGGTGCCGTTTAGGGTTTGAAGGAGTCCAAGGTGATCGTGGTGTTATAGAACACATATCAATGGTTGTTGAAGAACCATCATGAAAATGAAGAAGAAATTAAATGGCTAGAATTTTTAAGTAAACTTAAATGAGAGTAAATGGTAGGAGATTCAATATGAGAATATTTATACATTTTCATCATCTTGTTTTTTTACCCTTTATTGCTTTCATTTTCTTGCTTATATATTTGTGGAGTTGAGAGTACCGGGGGTCTTTTACTTGATTAGAATTTGTCTTAGACATGCATTTCGAGACCATAAAACCTAAACATTGCATGGATATGCCTAGAATAACCCATTGGGTAGCCCTCCTTCTTTTTCTTCTTTTTTTTACTAACTAATCACTACCATGGTGAGACTTTTTATGTGTTTTTCCTTATATACTAACAAATTTTAGTCACGTAGCCATAATTAGCCTTTTTTATATGTTTTATACACAAAATTTGCTATTAATCTGGTTTAGCTTATGTCAACCTTGTTAATTATGTTTTTGATCTTTTTTTAGGAGTTTAATAGCTAAGAGCATTCACAGTAGCATCTTCTTCTTTATCTATATAATTTAATTAAATATCACATTTATCTATATTTATCTCTAAATTTTGTTTAATCTCTCACATCTCATTCTTCATCTCTATCTTTATTTCATTCATAAACACTTATTTTATTATTTTTTTATCTTTCTTATACACTCATAAAAAATATAAAGATGGATGAATAGTGAATCTTTATGTTTAGAGAATGATTATTTATCAAACTCTAAAATTTAGAGATAAGAAAGGAGATGAAGATCTTGACGGAGATGTAAAATACAAAAAATCTCTAAATAATAAAGATGGAGTCTCTATTGTGAATACTCTAAGTTATCCATACACTTAGCATAAACTAAAAAGTATGTGTATGTAGAGCTTTTATTTTTCACCAAACCAAGGTGAAACTTAGTCCCAAAGAGCAATTTTGAGGTGCTAAAACTTAGAGATCTTTATGTAATACGTTAGTCGAACACTATTAATAAGTTGTATGCTTGTTCTTTTCTTTTTGGGTTAACAAAGTAGGCGGATTTTACCATTTTTAACAACTTTTATATACCACTTCCATACCTTTAACCCCTTCCCAGTTTCAACCTAACCACAATCCTCATGATTTATGTTATGGTTTATTGTGTATGGTGAAGATATCATTCTTTGACAAGCATATTATGAAAGTGAGATTCATTGAGTTGGCATTGGGTATTCTACACATCACTTTACATATATGTTTTCATTTATCCGAGTGTGTGAACATTATGAGTAGTGTAAAGTTTGCATGCGATAAGTACCACTGGTGTATCATTTCTTGTTAGTTGTCACTAAATTTGAGCTTGTTTAGTTTCTCTACTTGATTTTGTCTTTCTTGAAGATCATTCAAACCTTTATATATTTATTTTTTTAGTGGTATAATAAAGTTCAAGTGTGATAATGTTTGATAGGACAATACTTATACATAACTTTTACCAACATTTATCCCCCGTTTGTTGCGTTTTGTTTGTAAGTTCATTAGTTTTGCTCAAGATCATGTAGCTAATGCTGAAAATAATGGCCATTGCATGGTTGTGTGGTCATTTTTCAAGGACGAGCGCTACCACATCAAGAACAATTTCGAGGCTTACCACATCAAACAAAACATTATTGTAGCTGCACCTTGCACGCCTGTGCCACTGCCTTGCATGTTCGTGCGCCTTTGGTGTTTTCTATCAAACTCTTCCTAATTGCTCATTGATGGGTTGTTGAGTTTTGAGAGCTATTTTTACCACTTTCTAGCGTATTTTGAGTGTTTAAAGGAGGCTTGGAAGGCATAATCATCAACCAACCATCAATCTTTCTCCTTGCTTGCTAATGTTTTGAATTTTCTTGATGTTAACCATGGATTTTGGTAGTTTAACAAGCATAGGTTATAGTTGTTGTTAGCCTTATGGGCTAATTACTTTTGTTATCTAGATTATGATGAAACTATTGTTGATGTAATGTTTTACTTGTATAAAATGATGATGGTATATATATGTTAATCTTCATAATGACGCTATAAACGTGTCCAATGTCGTTTTATGCTTGTTAAATTTGGATTTCAATTGAGTTTGATAAATGTTTATCCATGATATATAGGGAAACCACGTGTTGGATATTTGTTTATGAATTTTAATTGTTAATCAGATTCATACCATGAAACTAGGAATGGTAATTGAAAACTAAAATATGAAAACTTAAACAAGTATATTCTCTTTCACATAGGTGATGTTATGAACTCTTAGTTATATTATGTTATGTGATCTAGTGATTTTGTCCAAATTACATGTTTTGCATGCTCATGTTCTAAGATTCATAAGTTAGATGAGTTATGATATTGTTAATTTTATGCAACCTCTTAAGATGTATAATCATGTTAATTTTCCTTAGGTTGTGGATCGAGTTAGGATTTTGACAAACCACTAACTCATAATTAAATGTTAACATAAAATCTATCAATTGGACTTCATTACTTGATTTTAGTGATTTGAATGTAACTATCATATTAATTTTTCAAAGAATTATAAAGTTAGATACCTTAATTGGAACCTAGTTAGATGTTGTAGTTGACAAATCATTGTTTCATTCCTGTTTTTATTATAAGACAGTGAATTCTTGGTCTAAATAGCTTTCTATCGATAATGTTTGTAATCGTTTTATTTGCTCGTTCTTATGATCTTATCTTGATTGTATGCTAGTTTAGAAAACAAAACTCTTTACTTGATCGGTTAGAAAGTGGCAAATTAAGGTTTAGTATCGAGGGCTATCGGGTCAACCGATTGATATCTCGTTCTTACTCTAAACCATACTACTATCCATGTGTATACTTGCCCATTATGTGGTTTAGTTCTTAATTAGGTGAAAAAAAATTTAAACCGGAATTTGTGTAAAATATCTTTATTAAAAATATATATACCTCGCACACAACAAGATTAAATGAGAGAAATAAATGACGTAAAAACCCCCTCGCGTGAGAAACATCAAACACGTAAGGTGATTTAACGAAAATTCAGACTACATTTGGGTAAGGGACTGAAAGGGTTACAAAACAAAACCATAGACCATAATATGATATGATAAAAGATTATTTTTCGCTTGAAATGGTAAATCATGCAAAACCTTAGTGATTAAAATAGTAATTTACTATAAAAACAAACTTATGTTGTTTTGTTTCTTTCGTCTACTCAAATGTTTGATCAAGCATCATAAAACTACTATACATGCTTGCATTTTATCATATGTGGTTTCTACATGTGGTATTATTTAGAGTTGTTTAAGTAACTTGTGACTCATAATTCACTTGGAATTAGCTTGATAAAAACTCTTAGTAAATGCAGCTCAAGTTATATAAATTTTTGAACATAATTCGACCCAATGCGAGCTTGATTAAGCAAAGAAGCCTAACAACTGTGCCGGTTCGTCCAACCCTTTGGTTAAAGTGATAGAGAGAGTATCAAGTTAAATGTAAAAGCGAGTACAAGTAAAGTATAGTATGCAGGGAAGAAATGGAAGAAACAGTAGCGTATCTTTTGCGGGAAGATACGTATGAAACACTAATTTCATCACGATGTACACCTCCTTACGTACGTTATTCTTGTCTTTTGAGACAAATTATCCTTAACGGCTCCATGTTTATATAACCATTGAAGTAATAATTATTGATGACTATAATATTAAATATCATCACTTGTTTGTAAACATCAAAACAAAGATAATTTCATTTTAGATAAACCTATAACATGCTATGAAAAATAAACTTTGCAAATTTATATAAAAATCATCATTAAGGGTAAACATTATTCCTCTATATGAAAACAAAGTTTTAGCTACAGTAGAATACCTGTTATTAAGCGTACTTTACAAGTGACTAATGCATCTGCCATTTGACTACTGCGCCACAATATTGATGTACTATCATTTAAACGCATGGTACATACAGCAATGCGTTTATAATTAACACTCTCCCTTTTCACCTCCATCTTATCTTTCTGATCTCTCTCTTCACGTCCTATTGAGGCATTATTGTTGCATGTTTGTTTTTAGCTTCTGTATCGTGCGATTTTGTAAGGTTAAGGGTTTATAAGGGTGTGATTAATTTAGTTTGTTCGTGTCTGGCCTGTTGTTTCTACCAAATTTTTTTGGCAAGTTAATGAATTGGAATGAAAGCGATGCATTGAACTGTGTGTGTGTGTTTTTAACAACTTTTGAGTGCTCGATTTCCTCTGCATGTGTGTTTTTTTGTGATTATAAGGAATCTTGATCATGAACATTACAAGAAAAAAGAAATGAAACCAACCCACGTGCGGTGCTTAATGATTGGCGTTGCATGTATTTTGTTTTCCATATTTTAGTCTTTAGGTTTCTTGATTTGGGATCTGAATGTGTGTTTTTTTTTCTGATGTGTAATTTGCCATTTTTAACCTAATTAAGGATTTTAGTCTTTTGGGGTTTGCATTTATTTGTTCTGTTGTTGAAAGTTGTTCTGTGTTTGTATCTTTTTTTTGTTGGTTTGTTTGGTATGTGCGAAATGTGTTTTGCTATTATTTGGGGTTTCATAAAACTAACTTCAGTATCCATTGCAAAGAATGCATCAATAGAAGTATATACATTATGCTTTTATTCTTTCTCCATCATGTACAGGTGCTAACTGTTTATTGTTGCTAGCAGGTTCGTTCAATGTTCGGAATTATTTTCTATAAATCATAGTTAAGGTGTGTCTTCAGCTCAATCTCTTTCTCAAACGGATGGTTATAATCATTCATGTTTAGGTTTTGCTAACAAAAACTTGGTTGTCATTGGTTATATAGCATTCTTATATAAGAATATCAGGTGTGTTTTGGTCATTAACCATGCATTATAAATGAATGACAACCAAGCTTTCAAACACACCACTCTTAGTAAGATAACATAAAAGTATTATATCATTGAAGTTTGGTGTGATTTTATCTTTTGTTTTGTTTATTTAATAAAACAAGTTATATATTTACAAAGAAACTTTTGTCATTTTGTTAACTTCTAATTATGATACAAACTCATGTCAAGAGATATAGCAACGTAACTGCATAGATTTAATATTGCTTCCTTCATTTAATTGATATAGTTGGGTTATGTGTATTGAATATTTTGTTTATGAAGTGTACAGATTTTAGCGCTTTAGTTTAAAATGCAAAACAAAGCATCCCTTGATTTTATGAATTTTGTTGTAATTTGCTGACGGTCATTTATTAGACATGAATGATGTGTTATATTCATGTGTTCATGTGTTGTGCTGGAATATATGCTATTTGCTAATGCATTTAACTTCAATTGTTGAGCGCCTGTTGACTTTATAGTCATACAGTTAAGAACTTACAGTTTGAGACACAAGTGTGCATTAGCGATATTGTAGTATGTTATTCATTCCTAGGTCTTACACTCACTGCATATCATAATTATAACAACATATGATATAGTTAATGATGCTATAACCTTTTAATGATACATCTGCAGGGGTATTTGTTTATAGATATGTTGAATCTGTCATCATAATTTAGATGTTCTGATGTGAGAAAGTTTAGATCTGATGTTGATTATGATGATGATTATCAAAACAAGAATAGGGAATTAAGTATAAAAGTCAATAAGATATCAAAATAAATTTAAAAATTCGAATGCTACTAACTTCATATTATTGGGTCAAAATGTGTCGTTTGTGTGAAAGTTTAATTTGTTTTTTGATGTGATGATTTTGCCTGTAATTTCTATGCTCATAATTGTTTGAAGGTGTACGAATTTCTTATTTATGTATTTATTTAATCTTTGCAGGCAACTTTTAAAGAATTGAATCATCACTTTTGATCAAGAATTTAGCAGGTACCCTTTTTAAGAATTGTGTCGTGGCTTTTTATTCTTTGTTTTTTCACCTTGATCTCAAAAGATATATAATTAATATGTTATATGAATGGGTGGATATGAAGGGATTTTGAGGGTGTAGGTTGAGATGAAGTTGACACAGATAAAGTTTTTTTTTTCCTAGCTGCAATGCTAGCATAAAGATAGATCTTCGTAATTTTCTTAATCTAGAACA